>OX453284.1:8311476-8608976 GCA_949710005.1 Ricordea florida
AGCTCCAGCTGTGTGGGAATTAAGGCTGGCACGTGCCTTTACCAATAACATAATAGTATGAAATAAGGTTACCTGACTTCTGTTCTAAATTCTGTTTTGTCATCTCCACTAGACTCCATGCGAGAATACAGCCCCTTTCAAATAAAAAAATATTAATACTTATCCCGATTTTTCAATATGGATAAAAGAGTTACTATCTTATACATGGTATAATTATTTAACATAACTGATGTGTGAACAACAAGCAAACTTTGGACACCTAATTTGTTTTAAAACAAGAAAAAATAAATAATAAATTCAAAGTTTACAGTGTAGTTATCACTGGCAATATACACCAGCACACACAATGTCAGCCAGTACTTAAAGTGAAATATGATTTCACTGACATCTACACACTGCAACTTAAGTCTTCAAAATGCTATTAAGATTGAAGTCTTACTAATTTTACTACTATTTATAAAGTCCCAGAATAAATGGTGCAAGGTAAATAAAGAGCTGTTACTTCCTGTCTTGCAAAACAGATTCAAAATATGGAACCCACCTGACAAATCCTTGGTATAAGCCCCGGGGCAGTCTAGAAACACGTTCAAACAATAAAAATATCAAATCTAAATCTAGAAATAAATCTAAAAACTGCATGTCTACATGTAATTTCTTGTCAAATTAGACCAATTGCTTTTTATTTTTCAAACAACTTCTTCCCAGCATAATGGCAAAATAACCTAGCTACTGCTGGTACCTCACAGCAAATCTGAGTGTTGAGCAAGTAAGGCTCTATTTCTGTATGGCCACTGCTACTACAATAGTTGATAATAATAATAATCATCATCATCATAATAATAATAATAACTATAGTAATAAATAATAATAATAATTACGATAATTAATAATAATAATGGTGATGATGACATCAATTACAGAATCAGATGAATCTGTGACTCACATCTTGTCCCATCATGCTGTATGACTTTCCAGCTCCAGTTTGTCCATATGCAAAGATGCAGGCATTGTAGCCCTCAAAGGCAGCTTGAATAACATCCATGCCCAAATCTTCAAATACCTACAGCCAAACATAAACACTGATAAGCCAACTGTTTCAGAAAACAATGAGTTTTGCAAACACTTTTACCTTAACAATGCAATTGTTGTGTGAAGGTGAATTAATCAACATGACACAAGCGTGAGACAAAGAAAAATTCTGAGTCCCAGAGAGGAATCGAACCCATGACCTCCCAAACACCGGGCAGGCGCTCTATCCATTGAGCTATGAGAACTCATGGACAGCAAGGTCATTTGACTGAGTTCATATATGACAGGTGTGTCCTGCAAACTGCTAGGATCAACAAAGTCATCGTGAGTAGTGATAAGTTAATAAAGATGGTAAATTTTAAGCTCTGTAATGAAATGTCAAGGTGAATTAATCAACATGACAAATGTGAAGGTGAAAATGAAATTGTTCATAATTAAAGATACACATACATGAACACTGTGGTTGTGTTTGGTAAATAAAATAACTAATATAATTTTACTCAGTATTATTACATCTCTCAGTTAGTATGCACACTGTGATTGTTCAATTTAGCAGGCCGTACTTCACTGTACGGCCCGCTAAATTCAAAAGTTTGTTTTGAGATATAATAAATACCTTAAAACCTTGTTTTCTCGGTCTCTACATAAATTCAAGCCGAAAAAACTTGGTCCATAACTTACAGTACAGACCTCTGCCTCAGTTAGTAAGAGGTATTAATTTTACACAGTAGTTTTTTCCCCAATAGATCACATGAATACCTTGCAAAACATGTTTTCTCAGTTTGTACTGCAAGGTAAAGGAACCCTTTTTCTAAATGGATTTTTGACTCATGCACTAGGCTGTTCAATTCAAGTGGAAACAACTTGGTCCACATCTTACACTACAGACCTAAATCTCAGTCAGTATGAGGCATTTGCGATTCTGAATATAATACACAATGTTATGACTGTAAACAAGCCTTGAACTTTCCAATGTTGCAGTAATTGTGCCCAAAATTCCCACTGCAACCATTACACATGTACCAGTTTGCTCTCTGAAGAGTTTCCTTGAAATCTTGATATCAGGTGGCTCAAACAAATATTTGATCTAATTTGTAAAAATACTTCAAGGAAAAAACTTAGAAGAATAATAATGGTTCCCCAGAGCTTCACTCTTAAATGTATTGCTAAGACTTGCTTGGTAAATATTACATACAAGGCTTGTTAAGCCTATTGACCACATGCTGCCAAAACTGTGAAAAATAAGTCTTATTCAATAACAAAATTTATTTTTTTCTGAAGCATCTCAGCGGGCCGGAATCCCAAATCCTCGAATCTGATTGGTTAATCGCGCGCTCGTAACCGGTCCAGCTTTTTACGATACGGACCACGGTCCGGATTTTTATCCGCGCTACTCGCGGCAAATTGAAAAAAAAAGCAAACAAACAGAAAAAATAAATAAGTTATTTACCGGTCTAGGTCGGTCCGTATGGAAAAAAACTGTGCCCTTGGTCTTGAGTAGGGCCCTCGGCCTTCGGCCTCAGGCCGTACTCAAGACCTCGGGCACAGTTTTTTCCCATACGGACCTCCCGCCCGGTAAATAACATATATGTATAGTAAAGTGCCCCAGTTAGTGAGCACTGCAAACCGGTCAAGCTTCACTGGAAAAGATAATGACATTTAATGCTAATTTATTTATGATGAATTCAGTGTTGAAGGTATTGTCTACAACTCCTTCAAATTACAGTTAAACAATTGCAGTAATCTCATTATTCACCATAGGATGCTTATTTGATCTGCAGCTTGTGTAAAGCATGCAATACTATAACTAAACGAAATTCTTATCCAAAACTAAAGCACTGGCAAACAAAATCAAATTATTGACATCGTCTATTAGAAATTCCATAATAGTTTTATCATAGTGTGAAACTACCAATTGCAAACATTGTTAAAAACATAAAATATTAATATGAAAAATTTTCCCAATCTGGGCAAACGAATCCCTATTCTACTAACAGCGTAGCATGTACGTCACCGGCATGAATCAGTGATCAATTGAAAGTTTTATGCTCGCACGTACAATAAAAATGCACTGCAGTTTGACAGTTTTTGAAGTCGAAAAAGATGGTGATATCGCATTCTGTATCCTTACAAAAATGTTGGCAAAATAAAAGACAAGTTTCTTCGCCAAAACTCGGACGTTTACTCCCTGGGGTTAAAACTGTGATCTATCGGGTAGATCAAAAAATACATGCACTATCTGAAACGACGACCATGTAAGGTAAATCAGACATCGAAGAGCAAAAAAAATTCTGAATTGAATCTTTTTTTACGAGATCTTAAGTGTCAAGAAGGTTTTGCAAATCGCCTAGACTACAATTTTTATTCTTCGAATTTGACTTGCAAAACAGCGGGAATTACCGAGACCAGACAATAATATTTTATTTTAAGCAACTCCAACTTAGGATCGGATCGACAGCCATCGACGTTCAGTTATTTATTACAAGCACGTTGTCAAACTGAATATCGAAACAAGTACTGACGTTTTGCAAAAAAATGGGTGATTTTCTTTCCGATGTATTAAGTTGACAGTATAATATAAAATGACGTCGGTAATGATATGAAAAGGCCAGGGCAGCTAGTAGCGAATATTCGTGTGCTAGCTACGGAAAAGTAGCGATCATACAGAACACGCTACCTGTTCCTGGGAGGCAAAATGCCGGTCCGTGCTGTCTGCCGAGCAGTAGGAGAAATCGAACGAAAAATCTTTATCCTCTCCCTGATAGAAAAACAAAAAACACGAAATTATCTTCATTGTCAATTTGCTATGTCGCTTATTTCAAACGACGGGAATATCACGAGTGACACTCACAGCAAGGTTAGAAATTGTTGTCTTCTTGCCTTCCATATGAATGCAAACTTTAGCCGACATATCTCGCTCCCTGCAAGAACGACATTTTATCAATAGTTTGTTGTATTAGTAAACTTGGTTATAAGTAAGGCTTCTAATCGTTTAGCTTTTTATACCAGTGAACCGTTTAAAACACGGCAGTTTTTACCCACCTTTTGTTAAGGGGCCTCACTCTAACAGCTACTTTGACCGAAGCCATGATTTTTGAAACCTTTTTGCCCCGCTAAGTCATCTTTTCTGCGTGATCATTACCAAATCAAAGACTACAAACAAAATCCTACTATCCGATCCATTTAAGAATATATTCACTGCCGATTTCACTGCAGTCTCGGAACAGTGCGAGTCTGCGTACAACGAACAAAGTGCTTCTTAGTACCCAGATCTCCAAACGATTCGCCTGAAAGACGGAAGTTCGGCTCAAAAATACCGGCGGTTCTACAGGTTTTAGGGTTAAAAATATCACAGCAAAAACACAACGGATTTGGATATCTGCATTCAAAGGTTTCAAATTTACGACTAAAATTGTATCTTTTGTCCTGTCTGACGTTAAAATAAATGACGCCTGGAGCACGATTTTCAGATTTTAAGCCTTTCTCGGGAGGGAGCCGCTTTCCCGGGGCCGCTTTGCGCGAGCGTTTTTACCATTTTAAATTGAAGAAAAAATCTGTAAGCTTTTATACTTTTTTTCAGTCACCTATTAATCATCTCTTGGGTTGGAAAAATCTGAAAAATATCAATACGCTTTGCGAATCCTGATGGCCAAGGGAAGTTTCCTTCCTTTCTGCACTCAACGCCCTTGTTTATTATTTTGCGCTTGCTGCCAGATTTCTATCAACGGTATGAGATTAATGAGAAACTAGCAATAGTGGAAGATATCCGTAGTTTCGCCCAGTTGGCGGCCGTTTCAACGTTTCAGGGTCGTCACGCAGCGCTTCGTGTTGCGTGACGATGTTGGGATGCAAAGGAGGCTACGACATCTCCGGCTCTACGATCAAGTTGGCATCTGAAGCATGTACATGGGATTTCTCGTTTTCAGAGCAACTGGATTTGAACGTGATGTCAACAACATTATCAGAAGAAACAATTAGCCTTGTTTTACGACGCCATCATGACATCACAGATAATTAGAAGGCTCCAAGTTACGATCGCATGGAATCTTGGTGAATCAATTATTAACAATTTTGTTCTGTCAAATGTACATCACAATCAATTACCTATACACTTTTTACAACACTCGCAATCGAGCGGACGTGAAAATTCACTGGGCATTGAAAAGCTTGTCGAGAAATGAAGAATATTGTGCTTGCGTTTGTTGGTGTGGGAGTAGCCGTTAGCGCTGGTATCTGGTTGTACAAAAGATGGACAAAGAAGAAAAAGAAGACTCTTGAAGAACTGGAGGAAGAGTGGGGCGAGGCGGTGAGCAGACAAAAAACAAATACTTCACTAGTGGTGGTGCTGTGTCTCAAACCAATGAATTCTCTTTCTCTCCAAACAGCCCGTCTATTGAAGACTTACTCAGCAGACAGCAATTACTGGAGAAACTTTGAAGATAAACGTGAAATCACCTGAAACGCAAGATAACCTACTTCACTGATGTACGATGTTCTTGAGAAATTCCAAAGACGTTTTATAATTTTTTTTATTATTTTTTTTATTATTATCATCATTTTTTATTTTGTCAGCGGAGGTTTGAGGTGAGGTTGCAGGCAAGGAGGTCAAGGATTGTAAATTGTAAAAAAAAGTTAAAATCAAAAATACTCATCAAAAAAAAAAAAATTAAATCAAAAAATTCATCCAAAAAATTGAAATAAAAAAATGTTCAGCCAAAAAAAAATTCAAAATCCAAAAATGCATCCAAAAAAAACAAAACAAAAATATCAAAAAGGTAAAACAGAAAATGATATTACATCATTGAAACAGAGATAAAGAGATTTTAAAAAGTGCTGCCAATTTGCAGCCAAAAATTCCAGAAAAAGTTTTAAAATTATTTGTATAAAAAAGCTAAAAAAATAATATTATGAAACGGATCATAATAAACAAAGGTCCGCTGCAAGGGACTTGAAACAGAAACAAAGAGATATAAAAACAGTGCTGACAATAGACAGCCAAAACGTTACAGAAAAAGTTCACACAAAAAGTACCAAAATTACCCAGATAATACAAAACAAGTAGCAAAGAAAAGATTCCATTAATGTTTGAGATTTAACAAAATTGAGGATTTTAAAAAGAACGCTGAAAATTAATATTTCAGCAAAACAAAAACAAAAGAAAAAAATAGAAAACAAAAAAAATTACCAAACATGTTTAAGCATGTACCCATCTATGATGGGTTTATAAAATCAAATACGAGATTAAAAAATTAGCGCAGACAATGTGCAGCCAAAAAAAATAACATAAAAAGTTTTAAAATTCTTTTTTTATATATACTGAAAACAATTTACATTCCAACAAACGCCTTGCCTCGCGAATCACCTCTCAAAAGTAAGACAAAAATAACAAAGAAAAAACGCCGACAAAATGTAAAAATAAATAAATAAATAATTGTCTAAAATATGTCTGACTTTGTTTTCTATTTGATTTCTTTTACGTCACAAGAAAACTTTATGAAAACAATAGCCTCCATAGACAGTGAAGTAAATTTGTTTTTTTACTCAGTCGCGCCGATTTGTCAGACCTTGCTAGTAAGCTTTTCTCGATTGTGCAAGCATAATTTTGGCATAGTTCTAATTTTGAACTTTGATCTAAACTTAGCACTGCCGGCATAATCTGCCTTTTTCGGCATTCGCTAAAAGAAAAATGGGGGAATGGCGGCGAATGACTTTGCAAGACGACGAGACTAGTGTTTTTCTTTGCGAGCCAGAGACATTTTGACTTTTTAGATTGCGAGACCGAGACGTCAAAGTGTTTTGAGTGCGAGACTCGGGACGCACATAACCGCCAAAAAACGAGACGGTGAGAACAGTGAAATTCGACTAAAAATTTGCGGAACCCAGAGTTTTTGAATGACCATTCGCCACCCCTCGTTTTCAAATATATCATTTCTGTAAAACTTTTTTAAACTGTTGGCCCCCAACTGCGTAGTCGTTGTCATGTTTCTTGTCAGCGCCTTGCAAACGGCCCGGCAGTGATCTGACAGAGCTCGAAGATCTCTAGGGAGCTTTTATAGAGTACTAAAGTGTGACGTCACAAATATCTCAATTTTTGAAATTATGGGATTTATTAAGATGTTTGCAAACAGCATGATGAAAAATGCCTACAGGCCAAAAATCAGCCTCTCATTTCAATTTTGGAGTGAGATATTGCAACTTTTACGCTCCAATGATTCCATACAAATCCTTCTAATTTTGTCTCGGTTCCAAACGTTTGGAACCGAGACAAAATTAGAAGGATTTGTATGGAATCACTGGAGCATAAAAGTTGCAATATCTCACTCCAAAATTGAAATGAGAGGCTGATTTTTGGCCTGTAGGCATTTTTCATGATGCTCATTTGAAATGTCTCAATAAATCCCATAACTTTAGAAATTTAGTTTTTGTGATGTCATCACTTTAGTACTCTATTGAAACAGACCATAGGAAAATACATATGGTTACCAGTCGTTTCGCAACCATGGATCTTTCGTACCCAGACGATTCGTACCCAGGCTCAAACGTTTCGTAGTATTGTGGGGATAGTTTCTAAAGGAACTGGTGTTGCGTCGGTGGGGAATTGAAACGTCTGAAATACAAGAAATTGGGTAAATCAAACGAATTGATTCAGTAAATTATACCACCGTAAGGAAAAATGGAGGTGCTGACGTTTCGAACGATGAAGGGCTAACGCTCAAAACGTCAACACCTCCCTTTTACCTTACGGTGGTATAACTTATATACTTAATCAATTCGTTTGATTTACCTAATTTCTTGTATTTCAGACGTTTCGTACCCGCTTTCCATCAGTTCGTACCCAACCCTCTGGTCGATTCGTACCCCGCAACAAATTATGACACAAGATGTTTAAAACAAACACAAACATTTATTTCATTTATCCTAGTCATCGCAAAAAGCTAATTTCTAATCACAGAAACATTGAAAAGTTATCTTTTAGTTAATACTCTTGAAAAATCGTTACCTAATTGACCTATCCTAATATCTGTACTCGCTCGACCGTTTGGGGCAAATGTCGGGTGAAATAATTCGCAATTGCTTGGAGAAAAAAAACGTTTTTAGCTGCCTATGCAACCTAAAAAATGTCGAAGAAGGTGGCAATGTTGATATAAATTGAACATGAATACACATTTTTGTATGACAGTATACAGAAAACCATAAAATATTTTTAATATTCAAAAACAAGAGCACTCTGAGAGCGCAGACCTCTGCCAGCGCATTCGACGTCCTACAGCTAGCAAGGGTACTGATGTTACTGCATCATGTAACATACGGGCAGATGCAGAATTGAAAGATGCACATTTTAGTTTTGGTTTGAAGTTGATATGGTGATACTAGTGCGATTTTTTTTTTGTCTTTCCGTGACCTTGACCTTGACCTTTGACCTACTAACCCCAAAATTAAATCAGTTCTAAGTTAGACCATAGCCAATGTTTTGACCAAGTTTGGTGATGATTGGTTGAGCGATGTGGACGCTAGGCTGCTAACGTATAAACAAACAAACAAACGCCGGTGAAAACATAACCTCCGTCCAACTCCTTTGGCGGAGGTAACAACATAAATTAAATGTGGATTAAAGGGAGCTTTGGTGCTGACTTTAACGTCCTCTGCAAGTGAAAAATATATAGTTTTTGGAGAACAGCTTGTGTTTTCTTGCATGGGTATTTCATATCAGAGATAACAAAAACACCGGTCATCACTTGCATGGCTTGCATTCTCAATGGAGAACCGTTTTAATACCTTGTGAGATCAAAATGAAGCAAATGACGGCTCATGCGACGATATTATTCATTGTTTCAAAGACGGCCAGCCATGTAGCACTGGAAAAACTATGCTTCACTCACAGCTAGAGATCGTGAGACAGCCAACATCAATCCTTTTGATGCTACGGATTCTGATGTAGAAGAAGCGTACCCACCCCCGTTGGAGCCTCTAGACTCTAGTGAGGAGGGGGATAATGACATCGAAGTAGATACCTGAAGAAAACTTCGGATAACGACGTGACTACAGGAAGTTTAAGTTTGTTGTGTTGGTAAAAGTACTTGATGGCAGCTGAACTACTTTTAAATGCACAGACTAAGATAAAGTGCATCTTGTGTTAGATCTTGTGAACTTTCAGCAACAGTCAGGACATTGACAGCGAGCAAGGCAGCGGCGTAGCCAGGATTTTTGTATAGGGGGTTCCACTAAATGGGAATTGTAATTGTGAACGTAAAGCCGAGCGCCGGAGGCGCTCGGCCTCCAGGGGGGTCCGGGGGCATGCTCCCCCCTGGAAATTCCAAATTTGTGGTCCCCAGAAATGGCATCTCCTTGATTCTGAGCATAAATTTTTGGCAATTTTAGCGTCAATTGAAGCTAGTATTTCTAAGAAGGGAAGCTCAAAATCCCGCGTACCAGGTAATTTTTATGGCGTACCATTTACTACCGGCGTACCGTCACTCACTAGTCAGCTAGTATATCAGCCAGAAGTAGGCGCCGTGGATGCTTCCGTGCAAAAATGTCGACTGTTGCACTAATGTCAATTTGTCTGTTGTAATGTATGTTCATAAGAGCAAGTCCTGACTCTCGCTCGCTGGTCATTGTAGCCCGCAGGTATGTCTTTAGTCTGCGCAATGTGCTGAACGATCGCTCACATTCTGCAGAAGTAATTGGCAACGTGCACAAGATGCGCAGCAACTTGTGCACATTTGGATAAAAATCGCTGTCACATTCTGCCAAGGCCTGCACTTCACTGTTTGGTAGATCTTGATCCGCACTTAGCCACTTTGGCCGCCAACAGGCAAGCTCCACATCTGCAACTTGGGGTGATGGTAGATCATCTGCATAGTACTGGATGGCAGCTTGCACAGGGTTTCCTTCTTGAGAAACAAGCAAGGCTGGTAGTACGCACAGGAGGGAAGACATCACAGCATCATTGTTTGGGTCGAAGTATGAATCCATCTCAGAGATAAGGTGATCTAGCAGAGGAATTGTAAGCGCTCTTTTGTAGTACTCCTTGGGTGATTCTGCTTCAACATTGCTTCGGTGCTGTTGCCGACCAACAACGCGTGGCATAGAGGGCTCGATGTCTGCTTTTCTCGCTGTGGTGGTAGCCATGTTGTACCAATCCGTGCAATGTTTCTCTATGTCTCCTCTGATGTTCTGCAGGTCTCTCTTAAAATCTCCGATGTGGTTGTATGCCTGATAGACATCGATTTCTCGCTTTTGCAGCTTGACACTGAGTGGCTTCAGTATGGACAGGCATTTCATCGTGGTCACCTGGGTGATGATGAATGCAAAGTTTGATACTGCATTTAATAGGCTATTCGCCTTGTTTCTGCTCTCAGTATCCCAGTTCCAGGCCGTGTCCCCATACTGATTTGCAAACAGTCGCTCATTTGCCATAGCTTCCAGTGCTCGCAGTATAGATGGGAAAAGTGCTAAGAAAACTTCATGTGCTTCATGCCTTTCAACCCACCGTGTTCTACACTGACAGGTTGTGCAATGTTGTTTTGCTGGCCTCTGGGCTTTCTTTCTCAATCACCGCAATCAAGAGCTTGTTACGTTTGGGCGAATACTTGAAAAAATTGTAAACTTCATTGAATGTTCCAAGCATGTTCCTTATGAGGGGTTGATCACAGGAGTGAACGATTGCGAGGTTAAGACAATGAGACCTGCAGTGTGTGTACACAGCGTTTGGAAATTTTTCCCGTATGAGAGCTTGTGTGCCGCGCCTAGAGGATGCCATGTTAGACGCGCCGTCGTACCCGTGTCCCCGACAGTTTTTTATGTCCAAGTTCCATTGTGGCAGAGTATGTAGAATCGATTGCGCGATCGCTTCCCCCGTTATCCTCTGCAGGCTATTGAACCCTAAAAAATCTTCGTGAATATTTCCGTCACTGTCAACAAATCGTATGACGAGTGACAGTTGTTCAGTGTTCGCCGGCGACATCGGTTACTTCGTCGGCTAGAAGAGAAAAATATGGAGCCTCTGCTGGAATTTCACTTACTATACTTTCTCGTAGCTGTTCTCCAATTATGCTGATTAGTTCATTTTGTATAGTAGGCGATGTGTACTTCGCTCGATTTGAGGCCTCGTTGAAATGGTTTACGAGAACCTCATCACCTGCATCAGCCCGAAATTTTAATAACGCCAAAAAGTTGCCTGGATTCTTTTCTCCTGCAGTGGACTCTACATGGCCTCTGAGAGCTATATTTTGCCTCCCACAATAAATTTTGCACGAAATGATACTGTGCAACAGCTTCCGATTTTTCTCAATCTGGGTTGATCTTTGGGTATCTATGATTGAGCTTATTGCTTTCTGGGGTTCCTGCATGATCCTAATGAAATTCTCCGCCTTTACTGTTGCAGCGATATGGTACTCCTTCTTGTGGTGTTGTTTAAGAATATCTGTCGCTTTGTTGAAGTTTTTCAGAGGTGACTTAACCAATACACCGGCTGCGGTGTTGGTCGCAAATAACATACAGTATTTGCAGAAACCACCATCTTCAGATTCGCTGTAGACAAGCCACGGATATGTACTCTGCCACGATGTCTGAAAGGACATCATTTTTTTGTGCATCTTTGTTTCGTGAATTAGCTGTTGCGATATCCCGAAGGGGGGGTTCCGGAACCCCGGGAGCCCTCCCCTGGCTACGCCACTGCTCATCTCATTCAAACGTAACAAAAACGTTAGCGATTTTTTAGTTAGAAGTACACTGAAATCAGACGAATCACCCGGCACTTTGAACTGCACACGCAAAAGGTGCAAAACTTGCCCTTCCGTCCACAACACAAACAAAATACCTAAACGATCGTTTCAAATCACCGACCGTTTCACATGCACTTCCGCCAATGTTATCTATTGCATAAAATGCACCTTATGCAAGAAAATATACATCGGCGAGACCGGAAGAAGATTAGGTGACCGTTTCCGCGAACATCTGCGTGACGTCGAACGAAATGACAAAGATGCATCGAAACCTGTAGCGCGACACTTTAATCTACCTAACCACTCAACTCACAACATGGCGGTATGTGGCCTTTCCGTGCATCAGGGCAACACGGAAAGCCGTAAAAACCTAGAACAGAAGTTTATCTTCCAACTCGGTTGTCTTAATCCCCACGGTATCAACGAACGTTTCTCATTCATTTAATCATTCATCTAATTTATTCACTTCCATTCACACAATGCTATGGTTCCACCAATAGCATGGCTCCAAACTTCTCTTTATAAATGGAACGTAACCCACAATCCTCTCATTCGCTCCGACGAAGGGCTAACGCTCGAAACGTCAGCACCTCCCTTTTACCTTACGGTGGTATAACTTACTTAATCAACTCGTTTGATTTAGCCAATTTCTTGTATTCCGATAACAAACTGCCCGATATCAAACTGTCCGATAACAACTTGGCAAGTGAATTAGTAGAAAATAGAATTTTTTTAAACCAATCACAATCGAGAAAATTGTAATTTTTACCTGATTAAGCGTGAAATTTAGTTTAAACGATATACCATTAGACCCGTGAAAATAGACGAGTGATGAGTTGTGTAGTTATATGTCCAAACTGCCAGTTGCAATTATTATTCTTACTGCTGATAGCGAAAAATCCCGTTACTAAACTCAGCTTCGTCTATGGTTGTTAATACGCAGATTTTGTTTTTTTTTTTCATTTTTTTTATTTTATACATATATATAAGCGTTTCTGAGAAAACGTACCTATAAAAATTTCACCTGACGTGAAAAATCAAAGCGTTTTAAGCCTTAGCATTTCAGACCAATTACCTTAACCAGACATAAACCAAAGCCTATTAAGCCCCCCTATTCCCCCACATCCCTGTCCTCCCCCCTTACTGCTTTCCTGTCATATCCCCTGCCGACCCCACCCCACCCCCCCTGCAGTATCACTAACTCTCTTTAGGGTTTACATGCAAAATAAAGTACCTTACACAAGCTCTAATTACACACTGAAACAACTGAGATGTGAAATAAAACAACAGAGATGTTTAGCCTTAAAACCAAAATTCCCTAACCCTACCCCCGACAAAACAATAGCACTAGTTCGATAAAGACAACATGGCAAGGTAGAACGCGATATGAAGAATTCGTTGGCACCATCACAACCGTTCTCCCCCATTAAACGAGAAACGCCCGCTAAGCCCAATTCCGGGCATTGCCCGATTTTAGGCAAAAAAGTTACCTTGACCTTTGCAGGTACGTTCTTTGAAAAACACCTAGATATATATATATATATATTTATTTTTTCCAATGGCGGGACTGGCGGAGCCAATCATTTCACAGCACAATCGTAGTGAAAAATTAAAATCGTAGCAAAAATCGTTTAAAATGTGGTCAAATGTGGGTGAGGTCTAACCAGCACCTATTAACGATTAACCTTTGTCAAGGAGGAAGGAAGCACTAACGTGCCCACTCTCATTCTTAGCATTCTTGAACTCTCTTTCCATCACGATGAGCTGACTAATCGCTAACCTTAAAAGGCTTTTTGAATTGGTAACAATTTTTTATTTCTTACTTTAACAACCTTACCTTAAACACTTAAATTCGGCATTCGTGGAACTTTGTACCCGACCTTAGTTTGCACACCCAAGGGTTACGTATCCCAGGCACGACTACGCCCTTAACTTAATCATATTTTAATTTATGATACAACTACCAAATTAGCGCCAGAAGCAAAGTAAAATGTCTAACATTTGCAGTAACGATAAAAGGAAAGACCTTGGAGATCACACGTTAGATCCACCGAATGGTTTAGAAACAACGAAACAATTTTGTCGCCACTCTTGAAGATGACATATTTACAGCTACAAAGTACTCATAATAAACAATGCTATTACGCCCTCGAACGTCGTACTATAAATCATCTCGCGGGTCGGAAAAGTTTTTCGTCTTTCTAAAAGTTCGAGAGTTTATACTTACTCACTTCCGGTCGGCATCTCCAAGACGGCGGGACGAACAATTGACTCCAAAATATTTTAATGCCAGGTTGATCTTTAATACTTTCATGTTTGAGTTCATATCGTTCGTTAGATTGCTCCCATCTCATAATAAACGCAATGTTTCTTATTATTACAGTTATTATGACGATCAACGAGACAAGTTAGCGCAAACAGGAGGTAAACAAAAATAGCCGGTTACTTCGCCTCACGTGATACAAGAACTGCAGCCTCGCTATGACGATGTTGTGATGCTTTTCATTTGATTCGCGATCGTTCTCCATCCAGCGTGAATGTTTAGTATATACCGGCTGCTTTGCTGAGGTTTCGCTGACAGCGATGAGACTTTTGTCCACTTTGGGAATCAGTGCTCCGCTCTGGTGACATGGAAAAGCCTCGGATTTGTTGTGGTCACGGATTTTTTCGCGCGGTTGTTTCGACTTTCATTCATCGCCTTCAGTGCAACAAGAAATAGGACGTGGAAGTCAACAATCTGATACGTCAAGTTATTACTTGGTTTACCCAGGCGGCAGTTCTTTTTGCTCTTTTTCACGATGGCCTCTGTCAAGGTAGCAGTGAGAGTCAGGCCGTTTAATCAAAGGTACATTGTGTTGTTGCATGTGATGATATGCCTGCAGGCCACTACTGTATACCATCGCTTCCTTCTCATTGATTTTTCGTACGTATAAAGGAATAAATCAATATATATTTCTTTAGAGAAAAAGATATGGGAGCCAGGGCCATCATTGAAATGGAAGGGAAGAAGACAAGGATCGTAAATATCAAGGTAAATAAACTTTGCTCTCGTTAAGTTCCGAAAATGTCGGTTAGGATTTGCTTAGAAGCTTTGTAGTTTGTGCTATTGTCACCTCGCTCGACATACAGAGCTTACCAAATCTCTGAATTGTAACAGGCAAGTTCATTGACTGGCGAGGGTGAAAGGAGGAACCGAGTGAAAGATTTTTGTTTCGATTTTTCCTACTGGTCTGTTGAACAGAGGAGCCGTCACTACGCATCACAGGAGCGGGTAAGAAATCAAAACCTTTACAGATCGAACGAATAATCGCATGCTTGTTACAATCTATGTCGATATTTGTTTACGTTCTCGTGATTTTTGACAGGATTTACTTTATATAGACTTTGCTTTACTTGTCAAACTATCAGCGTAAATAGAGTTATTCGAGAACCCCATATAGCTCGTTTGGTTCCAGCCATACAATAGGAGTGCGCTGATAAACAACATTGCTGCATTCTGTATGGGATTATAGCTACATATTTAATTAAGAAATGTTACAGTCTCTGACCTTTCTCAAATATATTGCCTCAAGTTTTTTCTAGTTTTTCCATTGTTGGTTTCTCGCTCGAACAGCTTATTAAAATGCAGAATTTTGAATTAGGGGAGGGACAGATAAAACCATGTTTCATTTTAGAATTTCTGCTGAATGCACTTTATTAATTTCTTTAAGAATCAAATTGCAGCTTTATCAAAGATATTGTGCTGTCTGTGCTACAGCAAGTGGCCAAAATGCGGAGATAATATTTAGAAACAAAGTATTTGTTTTCTTTTTGACAACACCTTTGCTGCAAGGAAACACATGTGAGCCAGTTAATAATGCATACAATTGTGATTGTTATGATTTGTGGATAAAACAGATGTAGTTGGGAACTATAAAGTTAATTTAGTTATTTTATTTGTAATTTCAAAAGATTTGGAAATGTTAAAATAGCCATGACATGGGACACTTTAAAAAAGGATAACATTTCCATTCTTGATAAGAAAGTTCACGTTGAAAAACTTGTGTATGAAAATAATGATCTTTTTGATGAAGTATAATACTTCTCACATTTGTTAGTTGATTAAACACAGCTGTGGAGAAGTCGTTTGACTGAATAAAGTTTGATTTTAATTGGCAGTTTTTTAATTGACTTCTCTTTCTTGTGGCAGAGATTCCTACCCTTAGAACCATACATACCTGTGTGACTAAATGTATGTACTTACATGTATTTTTCTATTTTTTTTTTGAAGGTATTCAAAGATCTTGGTACAGATGTACTGAAAGCTGCCTTCGAAGGCTATAACGCATGCATCTTTGCTTACGGACAAACTGGTTCAGGTAAAACATACAGCATGATGGGTTCTATCGACAATCAAGGCCTTATACCTCGCATCTGTGAAGGCTTGTTTTCTGGGATGCGCACTACTGCTGATGATGATGAAACTGGACCTTCTTACCGAACTGAAGTTAGCTTCTTAGAGATCTACAATGAGCGTGTGAGAGATTTACTGCGTCCTCCAGTCAAAGGGAGGCCAATTCACTCATTGAGGGTTCGGGAACACCCTAAGGAAGGACCATATGTTCAACGTGAGTACATGTTAAAAAATTGCTATTAGGGAGAAATTGAAAGAATTAAGTCAAATTTTTTAGTTTCATTCCGAGGATTGGTTGAGAGAGGTAGATTCTGGGGTATTGTATCCTACCCTCCTATTCCCTTCTCTTGTGACTGTAACCATGTACTTATAAGAAATTGTATTTAATCATTTCCTTAAAGGATTTGATGGGGTTTGGGAGGAAGTCCCCTGATGTGGTTGTAGATTAGTTGTTAATGCAGCAGTGTTACTTGCAAAGTATAGTAAGCTGTAGCTGCGGTTCACACTGAAGTAAAATCTTTCTTCACATTTTGCTGCAGTACATATGCATTGTAAGTATAGTAGTAGATTTGATCACTGAAATGTGTGATAGAACTTTTCCTGTACCATTTGTTACCTCAAAATAAATATTAAATATTAAATATTAAAGGTACCATTCATTTTTACACGGTGGAGAGGGGAGGGGGGGGGGAGCTGGTGGAATTTCTTGAAGTGTCATTAAGAATTTGCTTGCCCTCTCTCCTTGGTAAATAAATTTTTTGCATGACCCCCTCCCATAAGGGTAATTTTTTGGTGATTCCCACCCCCCCCCCTTGAAAAAAAAACATTAAAAGCAGAAGGAACTTCTTTATTGATTTAAATTTACTTTGTGTATTTCAGTGGGGATCTATATTTTAAAAGTACTACAGCATTTCCCATCTTTAAGTACAGTATTGCAGAAATATTTGACATGTCCCTCCTTTTCCACCATGTTTTTTTTCTTTCTGGTCCCCCCTTTGAGGCCATTTTTTTACATGCTCCCCCCCCCCCTTACAAATTCCACCAGTCCCTCCTAGCTTGTAAAAAATGAATGGTATTTTTTCAGTCATGGTAGTCAGTATCTCACTGTACATATTATCAGGAGCTCATCAACAGGAGACTCTATCTGTACTAATCCCTTGAGTCAACTCTTGAGTGGATTTATTTTTAGAACAACTTTTTCCTACAAAATCGCTTGATGAGACATCAACCACATCAGACCTTTCGTCTGAAATATTGTCTAAACGTTACTTGCTAACCGCCATTTCTATATTTTGCAACCTGATCAACTAGTGTTTAATGTGATCGTTAAATCTGTCAAAGCTCTTTTCTGATTGGGTCTTTTCCTCTGAGAGCCGTTCTAAAAATAAATCCACACGGGAAAGGGTTGACTCCAAGGCCGAGTATGGGAGATGGAGGCTCCTTTTGATGGGCTCCTGATATTATTTATTCCTAATGTGTACAATGCAGATCTCACAAAGCACCTCGTGTCAGATTATGGAGCAATAGAGCATTTAATGGATCAAGGGAATTCACACAGGTAAAAGACATTGCTTTTCTCATGATTTAATGCTTGTTGTAGTCATTATCTTTGGGCTGTGATGTAACACTGTCAGATGCTTATTAAGTGACTACCTCAAGAAGTACCTTGATGACTGGATCAATAAGAGACTGTGAGGTGCCAACGAAAAGGCTTGGGATGTGGTCATTCTTTTTGTCTCATTGCACTTCATTGAATGATGTTTTAAGTTCTTTATATGTTGCTTTAGTTGTTACTGCATCACACATGACTGATTAGAGACAATAATGATAGCAAACAAATTGTGATAATTAATAATAATTATTGTCAACATTCAGTTCAAAACTGCAGGACCAAACATCTGCAGTGAACGATGTCCTTGTTGGTAACTAAAATTATGAGTGACCTTGTGTTCCCCCCTCCCTTTGAAAAGCCTAGCTATGCCCCTGTAGACTTTGTGAATTGTTAAATAATACTTACTAACTGAGAGCGTGGCCATTACAGGGAAATCTTGGACTGAGGCATTGATGTAATTTGACCTAGTGATAGTGAAGTCAATATGTCAAGGCAGAACTGAAGTCTGAGATCTCCTTGTAATGACTGAATGGACGAGGTTAATAAGTTATTTATTATATGGCTGTCTTTGCACTGACAACCAAAAAAGGAAGGATTTTTCAATATTCGCTTGCGCACCCTAGATCATTTCAGGTCATGTTCACTGAACCAAAACATACCTGACCTTGCAATCTAAACCAGAAGTGAAAGAAAAAACAGTTTCTTTGAAAATGAGACAACTTTTGTCTGTATTAAAAACAATTTTCACAATGCCCAGTCATTACAAGAAAAGCTTGCCCACTCAGCAGCCAATCAGAGCAAGCGTACTATTGTAGCCATATAATAATGGTATATATATTATTTGATGATGTCCTAGTCAGGTGATGGACAAAACACTGACCCCACATGACTGGGGGTCAGTGTTTTGTCCATCACCCCCTAGTCAACCTTACAATTGCTTGAGCCCCAATTAACTGTTAAAATTGAGTTTTTGTACATGTGATGTTTAGAAGTCATAATTATAAATCTTTTTATTCTTCAAACTCCCATTGAAGATACATGTGCATAGCTTTGCTTTTAAATGCTCATCTTGTAGGGTCACAGCTAGCACTGGTATGAATGATACAAGCAGCAGATCACATGCAATCTTCACAATCAACTTTACCCAAGTACGAATTATCATTAACTAACTGTTCTGTTTCTCTGAACTCCTATTTGCTGTATTTATTTCATGATAACCAACTGCAATTATCAAATACTCAGTTAAATTCATTTATTATATTTCTCAGTCCCTGGTTGGCCTAAAATAATGTCCTGGCTTTTTCTCCATAGCAATCACAATGGTGTCACTTATCCCTAAGTAAATCTGGTTTTTTTTTTCTATTAAAGAATAACATAGAAATGAGAATAACATCAGAAATGACATAACAGGTTTGTTTGGGGATCAGTAATGACATACATCATCAAACATCAATGACTGGTTTAGTCTTTCAACTCTTTTTGTAATTTAATTTGACAATTAGTATTATAAAGCCAGTATTCTTCATGTGTAAGTGATGGTGGAGTGTCAAAAGTAAATTGAAAAGTCAACCCAATTTTTCTGCTTATGACTCTATTAATGACTCTGATTTCTTCATCAGATTGTGAGCTATTTTTCTTGTATAGCATATTCTAGTATAGAATTTTATAGTGTGAATACACACTAATGGACAAAGGTGGGATTTTGCACATTTTCAGTGTTTTCCCTCTAAACATTATGAAAAATACATTTTACCTCTGGGACTGTACAATATATATGTTTGTTTCTTTTTGATGTTTTTGGTACTGTATATGTGTAAACTTTATCCAGCAAATTAGTTGTTTATATTTACAAAGTTCTAGTTATGTTTTACTTATCACTTTTTCTTTCATTCCTTTTCGTAAGGCTTATAAAAATAAAAGTTGACTCTTAAAAATACCAAGTCCTATTACATTATTGAACTTTCTGCTGAGCAACCCCTTTATACAATGTAGAACCCAGTCTCTGTTTTTTTTTTAGTTTTGATATTATAGACTTTTTAAAATACAAACCTTGACATACATGAAATCCAGCCTTGTGCCTTATTACCTGTAGATTTGTATGTTGAGAAATATGACCACTTTGTTGTAGGCCAAATTTGATCATGATATGCCCTGTGAAACAGTCAGCAAAATTAACTTGGTGGATTTAGCTGGAAGGTAAAATAATATTCACTTATTTCATGTTTTCAATTTACTCTCAAAGAATAGCTGGTGAGCTCATGTGTGCTAACACTGATCAAAGTGTGAGATTCATGAGAACATGTAAGCTGTAATATTAGAATGGTATGAATGACTGTGCATGTGGCTGACTTTGAATTCTATTGCAAAACAGTGGTTTTATAATAATTTAACAACTGCATCCCTCACACTTTCCCTGAATTAATATTATTATTTTTGTCTGCTTCTACTAATGTATGAAGCCTGTACATGTACAGTCACATTATATGAGTTTTATTATTTTTTAAAAGACATGTACCGTATTTATTCACTTATAAGACGCACCATTTTTTACGAGAAAATATACTAGTTCGATTAAAATCTGCTCAAAACTCGGGGTGCGTCTTATAACCGAGTATTTTTGCGCAACAAAATATAATTTTTCCAAATTTCCCCAAAAATGTTAAGACATGTCTTTCTAATGAGTGTTACTAAGGGAGTACCAAACGTAAACAAAGCCGGGTGATTTGAAGCGAAGTTCTTGAAATAATTGACTTTACAACGAATTTAAAAACTACAAATGCTAAGAAAAACAACTCCGATTAGACTACAGTAAAAACTAGACTTTCTAATCACTGCTACGGCGAACAAGTTCGTTAACATAGTCAACAAAGCCAAGGTGATTTCAACGAAAAACGAACATGCTCCAAAGCACGTGCTTGAAGTGATTGACGTCAAAAACAATCGAACTAATTCCTAACCTCACTCACTCCCACGAAACGAGGCAATTTTGACTACAAAACGTTCGAAAGAATTGTCACAGCCGCCATTAAATGCTCCGATAATTATAAAGGTGAAAGAACAAACCTTCTTCGTCCATCCAGGCCTTCTTGTGTACAGAAACCTGCATTCTCTATGCTGTATTCGCGAGTAATTTCACGATTGTTGTTTACGGCTTCCGCCTCTGCTACGATCTTCAACTTGAAGTTTAGATCATAGGAATGACAACGAGGGTTTGGCATGATTACTGAGTTAGGGTATGCTGAATGAATTTTCGAAGAGTAAGATGAGTTTTGCAATGAATGAAAGATCTGTCAGTCGATGAGTATTGTTTATAAACGTAAAAACGGATCAATTAGTATTCATAACTTAAAACACTGTTTCCTGAGAAGGAAGACTTGAGTGAATTAAAAAGTGTGACTTTCTTGCTATTGTCCATGTGTGACCTTTTTGCTATTATATGTAACGTGTGATTTTTTCGCTTTTGTTTTGAGAATGAAAGCATCGCAAATTTTGTAATTACAATGAACGTGGTCAACAAAATATCCCGTAATTCTGGGTGCGTCTTATAACAGGGTATTTAGGTGAAATTTTCATTTTGCTTACTTGTCAAAATCGTCTTTGAAAGTTTAGGGTGCGTCTTATAACCGAGTGCGCCTTATAAGTGAATAAATACGGTAATAACTCAAATATCATTGTGCCGTACTGGATCTCTTTAAAAGTGATGTAGAAAGTACATGTACAGGCTAATATAAATAACTATTAACCGGTGACAGTGCATATGCTATCTCTTATATTTTATGATATTAATAAATATTTAACAACTATTCACCGAAGTGGAATTTTACTCGAAGTTTACCGAGCCGTGGAGCGGCGAGGTAAATATCCACCACTAGCCACCGACACTGAGGTGAATAGTTGTTTTAGTATATACTAAAACAGTGAGATAAGTGTACACAAAAAAAGAAAAGGGCTTGGAAAATGGAGGACTTCCCAAATGACAATCCAACGCAGCGCCGATCGCCGTTAGGGATTTTTTGTTGTAATTACTGCCGTACGTCTCGTTTTCTCGCTGAGAGAAAAAATTTTGTTTAGTTCTAGTGGCGACATTTCATCAAATGGAATTGCAAACCCTTTCTGTATTTGAAAACATTCTGTAAAAAATATAATTCAACTTTGGTTCTCAAGTAAACAAGCGACATCAAATTTGGTTATGCAAGATTAATTTGCATTTGTAAACAAAACCTTTCTCGTTGCTTTTTACCGCTAAACTCCGGGTTAAAAACATAAGCCATTACCTCTGAACACGGCCAAGCCAAATTTAGTCGCTTTCTTGGAGTTTCCAGGGACTGCTTCGTTGTTAATTTGGATGATTTCTTCGCTTGTCATACATACAAACCGGGCCGCCATATTCACGCGGCAGAGCGAAAAATTCGCAAGTTGCTCAGAGGTAAATAGCACAGGATATTCGGAGTTTGACTAGCCAATCAGAGCGCACCTTCAACGCTATCCACTGTTTTAGTATATACTAAAATTAGTTATTACCTGATGACGTGTCCTTTCTGTCAACTAGTGAGAGAGCTGATGCTACTGGCCTCAGTGGTGTGAGACTAAAAGAAGGAGCTAACATTAACAAGTCCCTTGTCACCCTAGGAACGGTTATTTCAGCATTAGGTAAACATCTATAGTAATTTTGCAGTATTATACATGTTATGATGTACACTTAACTTATGGTCCAGAGGGAAACAGTTAGTTTTGTTTTCCAGAGATCTAGATTCTCTAGATGTTTCCCAAGACGAAGTCGAGGGAAACATCAGGACTTGAGATGTGAGGTTATTATTAATATATATATATATTTGTTTTAACAGTTATACTGTAGCTTCCTAGACTTGTATTATTCATCATTGTGGTTTGATAATGATTATTCATTATTATTATTATTATTATTATTATTATTATTATTAACAGTAGTAGTAGTAGTAGTGATGGATTTGTTATTATTCTAATTATTATTATTGACATTCTTCATACATGTACACGCAGATTACATAAATAACTGTACTTTATTATATGGCAAGGTAGTCTTGAAGAGAATCCAAATGTTCTGATTGGTTCTTCTCCAGACAACATTTTGTCATACGGACCATTTCCATGGAAACAGTCGTGCTGTGTACAAAAGCTGGCAAAGGTTAAAAAACTCTCTCTCTTAACCCTTCCCCCCTAAGAGTGACTCTGTAGATTTTACTCTGGGTAACACCAGATGATTTTTCTCGTCACACGGAGACCCTTTAGGGCTTGAAGGGTTAAAGGATGTTTACTGCGCAGATTATGTATGCTGCTGCTACATTGAACAGGAAAGAGAATAATTTTTACCAGAGGTACAAAGAAGTATGTACAAAACTTTGTTCTTTCTTTGTAGCTGATGCAGCAACAGGCCATTCCACAGCTCACCACAAGTTCATACCTTACAGAGACTCAGTACTGACTTGGCTCCTTAAGGACAGTCTTGGTGGAAACTCAAAAACCATCATGATTGCTAGTAAGAGAGTCTACATGATTAACTGTTCACAGCATTCCTTTTGAGCTGCTGCCGCTGCTGCTGCTAGTGGTGGTGGCTTGGTGCTTATTAGAGGGCTTCAACCCGTCCTGAGTGTGGTTAATCCTCAATTACAGAGGAATTCCATGTATAGGTTGTGGTTCAATTTCAGTTTTAAATTTCATCTTGCTTTGTTTTGGGGTTTTGTAATGTATGATAATGAGTTCAGAACAAAAGAATTAAAATTTAAAGCAAGGATAAGTTGGAGCAGAATACAAAACCTGTGACCTCATGGGTGGTAAGTTATTGGCAGGATTGTCTTAATATCAGGTCCCACTGCAAGGGACTTGAAATGCAATAGTTGAGTTTACCGTGGAAGCAAATGATCAATTTTTAAACAACAGAAGGTAACGTGCAGGCTATATAACATGTTATTATATAGACACGAGTGTTTTACTGGAAAATATACCACTCGTAAAATTAATAAAAACTACATCCAGGACCCGAGTGGTTTATTTTCCATATTCTCACACGTGAGTTTATCGATGACGTAATTTCGGTAATTTCACTCCTAAATATGTATCAATATGTTTTTATCTATATATTAAAAAGAACATTACACGGCGGCTTGAAGATATGAATTTTATTTTCTTGTGGCAAAAACATTATTTTACTCATTCGCTGCGCTCGTTCGTAAAATATTGTTTTGCCACTCGAAAATAAAATTCGTATCTTTGCGCCACCATGTAATATCCTCTATATACATAACTGTAAGCAGGATGTTGGGAGAACACAAGATTAAGTTATCTTTTGTGGTGCACCATATGTGAATAGAGTGTGACGCTGTATTCATTAGCAATAAATTATGACTGTTTTATCACGATGAATGTAAAGAAACGATCAACACATGCATCTCCCTCACTTTCTTTATTGTCTTTAGCCATCTCTCCAGCTGATGTGAATTATGCAGAAACCCTAAGCACCTTGCGTTATGCCAACAGGGCAAAGAATATCATCAACAAACCAACCATCAATGAGGTTTGGCATTTCCTTCAAAGCTACTGCAATATGTTTCTATTATGTTCTTGATATTATTAGGTTTTGGTGTGGGCCTAAAGAGCACCAGTATTTGCATTCAACTTGAATAGATATTGATCATGATATTGAAACTTATTAAGAACATTTATAAATGTACAGTATCATTACTCAGTACTTTTGGTTCTTTGTGGTGGTTGTAGGATGCTAATGTTAAACTGATCAGGGAACTGCGTGCTGAAATAGACAGACTAAAGACCATGGTTAGTCCGGTAAGTAGCATTCTGTATGAACTACAATCAGTATAAACAGTGCAGTAAGTTGCTGATTTTTTTAGTATTTCAGTAGGCATTTTTTCCTTTTAAGCCCAAGAGGTTTAGTGATCGATAATAATAATAACAGTTTAATAAGTTAGTGAGTGGGCAAGATTATAAGTAAATCCTGAATCCTGATTGGCTATCCTAACAGGCAAGATGGGCCTGTCATGACCACTTGTTATTTCCTGCTTTAAACAAATTGGCTTGATATCAACCATGTTTTTTTTACAATGTTATTGACCTCAGCTTCATCTTGGTTAATAAAAACATAGCAAAGAACTTGGCCAATATCAGGGTGTTCATTAGGCATGGGCGATCGGAGAATTCTCTGGCTACTACGAAGAATTCTCGGGCTGCTACGAAGAATTCTTCCGTCAAATTTAGATGGCCTGAGCTAGTTTTAAATTTAGACATGGAGCGCTTTCAGAATATTTTCCTGTTACTTCACACAATTCTCCTGCTGTGACATTTCTTATTGAAAACCCCGCAATATGCAACCATCTTGACCTCACACTTGGGCAATGATGCATAAATTATGTTACAGGTAAATTTGATTTTGGGTTAAATTTGATTTGACCTAGGTTGGTTTGTAATTGCTTTGTGTCTGGTATTCGGTTTTATAAATGCAGACAAAGAAATTACAAACCAACCTAGGTTAAATCAAATTTGTATAGGTAATCACATGATTTCGAGTGCAGTTTGGGACAAATCAGCACGAGTAAATTTTTCAAAGGCTAACCAAATTGCACGAGCCCGTAGGGTGAGTGCAATTTGTAGTCTTTGAAAAATTTACGATACATGCAAAAATTTAATTTCAACTTTCTACACTCAATTTCAACTTTTTGCACTCAATTTCAATTTTCTGCACTGTTTGGGATTAATTGACATGCTCTCAGCCAATGAGCATGCTGAAATTTTTGCATGTATATTATTAAACCTGTAACACATACATATTTTTGTCTCAAACTCCCGTTAAGCCTGAGCTCAATTGCTTAAAGGCAGCTATGCCCCTGTTTGTTGCTACCTTTATATGCTATACCTGACCTTTCGTATACCTTACTGTAATGTTAGATATTTAACTGAACTATGATTATCACTGCTGTTTAAGGAAATGTTGGGAGAAGCTGAAGCAGCTGCTGTTAAAAAGCTGTCTGAAAACGAGGCACGAGTGACAGAGCTGACTGACCGCTGGAAGGACAGGTGGAAAGAGACCCAGAAGATCCTAGAGGTACAGCTGCATGCACAAATGGTTGTATTCAACCAAGCAAATATTCAGTATTAACATAAAATGTTTAGATGAGAAGAATTCTCTGGCAAAAAAATGCTTGTTTTCACAACTTTCTTTGCTAGGAAAGAGAAATGAAACTCCAACAGGAAGGAGTTGGAATCAAGATGGACTCTGTATTGCCTCATCTTGTGTTAGTTGATGATGATCTTCTTAGCACTGGAATAGTGGTTTATCATCTCAAGGTATAGACTTGATCACTGCAATGCCTTTTTGCCATTGACAGTCAGTACAACAGGCATTAGTTTCACATAATCCTATACTATTTACATGTACAAATGTATTACTTTCTGTGCAAAGTAAATTCAGGATTGTTTTTAAAGTCAAATATGTTGATGGCTTCCATTAAAATCTCCCTTAACCCTTAAGCCCTAAGAGTGACTTTACAGATTTTACTCAGGCTAATGCCAAATGATTTTACTTGTCATGAGGAGACCCCTCACAGCTTAAAGGGTTAAAGGAGGACAGAGGATTAAAAAAATTGGTTGCATTGGTAGACCGACTTTATTGGTGTATTGTGCTCTTAACTTAAAAGATAAATGAGCTACCTGTTACAACAAACAGAGAGACAAAGAAAGGATCAGATGAGCTATATTAGATGCCTTATTTGTCAACTGAAAGATCTCATACAATGCTTTGGTCTAACATCAAAGTCGTCTTATAATGATGCATGTGAGGCCAGCTGTACCAGTAAGAGTTGCTACAAGATCTCATGAGTGAAAGGGTTAACTTTATTATATAGACATGATTGTTTTATTAAGAATAACACCACTTGTGAAATTCATACGAAACTATATCCCAGACTGTAGTGGCATATTTTCCATATCCTCACTAGTGAGGATATCAGTGACATCATTTCCTGCCTTGCATGATCCATTTTGTGTGCAAAGCTGCTAAATGAACACCTTAATTGTGTTTTTGTCGATAAGAAAAGGAAAATTACATGTTTGCTCGAAGATATGAATTTTATGTTCTTGTGACTAGAATAAGGTCCCACTTGTTTGCTATGCTCACTCGTGAGATATTATTCTTGCCACTTGAGCATAAAATTCATATCTTCTTGCCACCGTGTAATATCCTTTACAGCGTGCAGAAGCTGTGGAGATTTAGAAACAATGTACAGTGTACAAATCTGTCATCCATGTAGTTTAGTAGTAGCATGCAAAAGCACTTCAAGAGAAAAACAACAATTATATGAGTTAGTTGAGTTTCTTGGTCAATTTTGAGATCAGCATAAGAATCTAGGCATCTGTGCACCTACCCCTCCCCCAACACAACATTAATGATAACTTTCTAACTTATTATAACTTGTTGGGTTAGGGGAGGGGTAGGTGCCGTCAGTTGCCCAGATACTTATATTGATCGCAATTTGTAAGCTCTTTCAGTGTCAAAGCAGTGTCACAGAACTATGTGACAGCCACAGAATCGAAGTAATTACATCTAATGCTATCATTGTATTGAATGGCACTGTATATTGTTTAATGATAAAGTGTTGCAATACCACAAGCCATTGTTTTTAAAAAGCTATTGAACAAGTCATTAATGTGATATTCTTTAGACAGGGTTAATTGTAATACTAAAGACCTTGGTATTAAACCTAAACTAGCTGCTTCTGCGTGTATAGTGATCATTTCTTTGGAATTAACATGCAAAACTCAATGAAGGGTGCAAATTGTGAATTCAGATTAAACTGGTTCGAATTTGAAACGACCCTTATCTTGGAATACACAGATATCATGCATGGTTTATTTTTAGATGGCATATTGCTCTGTAACGCCAGCTATTTTTTACTTTCCTGTATATTGATCTATTGTTCCTGTACAAAGAGAGGTTCTACTGTAGTTATTGATGTGTTGTTTGGAGATGGTAATTAATGCATAATCCTATTCCTTATTCTATATTCATGTGAATGTTTGATCATTGAAACATTTAATCTTTTAGTGCACAGAACAGCCTAACACATTTATGTTTTACAGTTTTATTGAAAGCATTGGTAAGCTTTCATTATGTTTGTAAGGTCCTTTAATGTGGTCTGTAGGAATAACTGTTGTGGTTCTATGCTTGAATGGAGCTGAAAGAATCTGAAGAATTTTTGTCTGTTTACATCAAGGTTGCTCTTTGCTTTTTCAATGTGCAACTGTGGTGTGCAATTGATTTCTGTAAAAAGGAACATTTCATTCCATAAATTTTGTTTATGGTTCATTATATAGGAGGGATTGACTACAGTTGGAAATGATGAAAATCCAAAGAAACAAGATATTGGTAAATGACATCTTTGTCTTATTAAGTCTCTTGCATGGTTTTATTGACATTAAGGATACCACAAAATTGTACAGTAATTGTTTTACTATGTTGTAACATATCTTGACTTCAGTACTGTACACTTAGAACTGTAAGTCACTCAGAAAGCAGTATTGTATTTGATAGTAAAGTAACAGCTGCTTGGGAATGTTGAGTACATGACTATGTCAAATGTAAATAGGTAGCAATAGAACAATAAACAACCAGGGCATGTCTGCACCAGCATGCTTACAGTGGAACCCTGCTGTAATGAACCCTGGTATAATGAAGACCCCATTACAATGAACAAGATCTGAAAACCCAGCAGAATTACAGTAAAATATATAACAAAAGCCCTGCTATAACGAACAGATTTTGACAGTCTTGGTGCTCATTATACCTCGCTATAATGAATATTTTGTCCATTCGCTAATAACAGCAGTCAGTAAAGACGACACATAAATTTGAGCAGAAATCACTGCTTGCTTTATTTCGGTTTTGACAAATATGTGTACACTTACAGTTTACAGTATCAAATGAATAAAAAGAATGTTCTCTACCTAGGGTATTAACTTTTTGATCATTAGTATTAACAAATGTTTTAACTGTTAACCAGACAATTTGTTTTTTTTTTGCTATAACGAAGACCCCTCTGTAATGAACAATTTCTTCGGTACCATGGTACTTCGTTACAGTGAGTTCCACTGTAATAAATAATGGTTATTTAGTTTGCTTGACTGTATAAACTGCATTTGTAGGAAATCAAACATACATTTCCTAATCTGTACATCTAAGACATTACATGTATATATTGCAACTGTCTCAGGAACATACATGTGATTACATGTATATAATGTGTTTGTGTTTCAAAGTTTCAAATGAAAGGTTACTGGTAACTATGCATGCTTGCGAGTGAATCATTTTGATTATAAACAATAGCAAAGAAAATTGCAGTTAACTTTTAGAAACAACATTTTGAAGAATTATTTTGCCCTTATTTCATGTTACGTACTGAATAGATGTAAAGTTAATCTTATCAATAAACCTAGAATTTTATCATTTTACTGAGGACTGAAAAGGGTGTGTAGTAAGATCCATTTATATAAGTACTGAGCATTGTATGTTATAATAATAATAATAATAGTAATAATAATAATAATAATGTCCCTTATTTGAGTGTCAGGTGTACTAATTGACATACTTATTGGGGACACTGTAAAACATAAATGAAATCAAATTAAATCATTAGCTTAAATCAAATGAACTATAAGGTCGTTATTGTGTCTATCAGGCAAGATATTTAACTATTAGATTAGGAGCTAAAGATTTATTTTCTATGGAGTGATAGTTGGTTCGGCCTTCGGCCTCATCAACTATCATCTCATAGAAAGCAAGAGCAAATAATGTAATTGTTTTAGTAAAAATCATAAATGAATTGTGTTGGTGACAAAATACTAAATCTTCCTGTGAAATTTCGCTAAAACGTAAATACATAGCCATTTTGAAAACGATCACCAACCAAGAGCTGTCTAATGGTTGATAGTCTGCAGTAGCTCAGCCAATCAGATTGCATCATTTGCATTAGTATACCAGTAGATTGGTCTGAGCATTGGGAAAACTTTGGGTTGAACAGCAGGGTAGACAGTTCTCAAAACATACATGTGAGGTTCTAATGTCATTACTTAAAGTGAATGCTATTGACCTGTTAATATACATGAACATATATGAATAAGCATGTCGATAATTTTCCTGCATGTGCGAAGGTCACACGTCATTTATTTAAGTCTCTCTCTTTATAGTAATAAGTGGACCAGAAACAGATCCAAGTCACTGCATATTTGACCATAGCAATGGACACGTTACACTGAATCCTTTGGAGTCCACTTGTGCAGTGAATGGCCACACTGTTGCAAAACCAAGAAGACTCTTTCAAGGTATGGCCCAGAAATTATAATATAGCTATTTCTACAACTTAGTTACCATGAAGATATAAGTGATTAAATATAATAAAATTATATGTTACTGAATTATCCTATTATAAAATTGATTTTTGTTGACTTATTATTATGTTACAATCTATGAAGTAATATTAACGTATGAAATTTCATATGTTCAAATCTTGATATTCAATGTGTACATGTATTTCAAAATTCGTGATTCTGAAGGCATAGGTGTCATGCCATGTCTTTTTGTTTGCTATAGTGTTAAAACTAAGGAAATTGAATTTTATTCTTTCTTAATTATCATTAATAATTTATGTTGGGCTTAAATTGTTAAATGTTTTTTTCTCTTTAAACAGGTGATGTAATTGTTCTTGGAAGAGCTAATGTTTTCAGGTTCAACCATCCACGAGAAGCTGCTGAACTGAGAGAAAAAAGAAAGGTTAGAAAGTTAAACTCTCTGGCTAATTATTGCTTTTGCAGTTTTGCTTTGCAATTATTGCTTTGCTTTTTTTAACTGTATTTACCATTATTTGTTTTTGCTGCTGTTAAGTTAAAAGAGCAGCAATTCACTACTAGCTACTATGGTGGATTGTGTGATTCCAGAAAATATCCATACCCCCCCCCCACGGATGGTTCTTCCAATTAGACCCCCCCACCCCCTCGGAATTTCCGTTCCAGAGGGGTCATGTATAACCCCCCCACCCCCCAGGAATTTCCTATTTTCTTTTTCATGGTCTAAAATACCCGCATTTGGAGATTTTTGACCATGTGTTTTTAAAGTCGTTGCTTTCTCTGTAATTTTGCGCGTTTAAAGTTCTAGTTTATAGATCAACTTTATGGGAAATAAAGAATGAATGATTGAACTTCCGTTGTAGAATCACGTTTTGTTCCGGTTGGCAGAGAGAACCTAGGGGTCTGGGTATTAATATGCTATGCTCAGCCATCTTGATTTTTCACGTGTAACCACAGTACAGTGTGAGCCAAAATGAAGTGACCATTTGTCCTCGGAGAGATGATAGCGAACGCCCAGCAAAGAAAAAAAACGTTTTGAGACAAGTATCTAAGTTTTTTCTCGAAAAGGCATCTATTTCTAATTTTTGTTGTGCTACAAATCAAAATAATCCATGTAAGTACCTCGTAAGATTGATCACATCTTTTACAACCCTGTGGAAAATTCCTCGCATGGGCATCCCCCATACCCCTCGGAAATTTCTACCCTTTAGCCCCCCCACCCCCTATGCATGTGTATATTCCATATCAATTATGTTTTCTCTTTGTTGTGATTCACTTGATCTTTTGATCAATTTTGACTGAAATTGTTATTTTTAAAATCAACAATTTACTGTACTAAGAGTTAATTTTTTTAAGTAATATTGATTAATATATAGTTTTTTGATTTTTTTTTTCCAGTCAAATGCTAACCACTTTTTAACTAGTTCAAAGTAAATAACTCACTAACAAATCTTTTTATAGGCCAATAACAGTGGTGACACGTTGGTGCTAATTTATGTGCATTGCTAACTGGTAATTCACTGGCTGCTCATTTTTAATTATGCTAATCCAATGTCTTGTTTGTTTTTTTTTATTTGGATGTGTTGTAAACTTGGCCTCTGGCACTTACCAGGAAGAACTGGTGAGTAAAGGGATAACATAGTAGAAAAACAACTTTAAAAGTTTCTTTTCCAAGGCTTTATTTTGCTTGAGTATGATGACTGAAATTGTGGTGTAATTGGTAGAATTCATTTGTTGGTACCTCATCACTGGCCTGGTCGACAAAGTTCAGGAGTGAAACAGACCTTCTTTTCAAGCGAGGAACTGAGTGAGTACCACAATATGTTACTGGCTTTATTAAATTCTCTCGCAAAAGTAAGTTGGTCTTATGGAACTCCTTTCAAACTTCAAATACTCTGCCTGTCTGCCATGCTAAAAGGCACCTATTTTCATTCATTGTGAGAGACAAAGGTCTGCAATCAGTTCATTTAAATATACAGTGCAGTGCTCTCCTTTTCAGGCGGTAAAGGGTAAAATTTACCGCCAGTAACAGCACTTGTTACCGCCTAAAATGGCCTGAAATTCTTGAAAATTCAACAGCTACACGAGTGTTTTACCGGTTTGAAAAACTCTATTACCTGTTGAGCTGATTAAAAAGGAGAACACTGCAGTGTAGTGTTAAACATGTTGTGTTAACACATTTCTTAGTCTTTAATCTTGGTCTTGTGCCAAATTTCTTTTACTTTAGTTTAAGTTGAGAGATTGAAATACACGCATGTGCATCATTAGGTGTTGAGTCATGTTTGAGATACAGGGCACATGCTAGGTAGCATATCCTTCACCCGAAATGAGCCGTACGGGATCTCCCTGTGACAAATAAAATCATCTGGTGTTAGCCAGAGTAAAATCTATAAAGTCACTCTTAGGGTGTTAAGAGTTAATATTCCTGGGTTGCATGAGAGTCGTAATATTTCACAATCAGCCATCCCTTCTTATTATTGCAGGGAGTTTGTCACAGGAACGTGGGAAATATTGTTAGTTGACCGGTTGTAGTGCAATAGATATATTCAAGGCACCAACTAAAATGTAGTACAGTGTATGTGTCATAGCTAGCCTTGCATTAATTTTGATGTGCATTAATTTTGATGTATATTAATTAACAATTATTCGCCTAAGGCGAAATGATTGTCGGTGAATACACAGGTGATTATTTCAAAAAAAGAAAAGAAAAAGCATTATACAACACGAAAAAATTTTATTTCATTAAAAGCGCGCGAACAACCGGCAGCCATTTTGTTCTTCGAGGTGATTATCGGCTGCTAATCCGAGATAGCGAACCAATCAGAGTGCGCGATTTTGTATAATCACCTGAGTATTTATACTAATTTGTAATACATTATGCGTAATGTTTCTTCGGTGAGAGACAGATAGATCGTTTAAAATCAATTAGTACAACAATTTGTTGACATTTTCAATTTGCAATGCTCATAGAGTATCTACAGCACAGTAGTATGGGAATTTTAGACTCGGCCAGTTTAAAACGCGTAGTATACATGTACACAGTCTGCAATAATACACACTTAATGTATGGTTCCGAGGGAAACAGTTAGTTTTGTTTCCCGAGAGTCCTGATGTTTCCCGAGACGAAGTCGAGGGAAACATCAGGACTCGAGGGAAAACAAAACTAACTAGTTTCCCGAGGGACCATACATTAAGTGCTTTGTTATATATCGAGACTTTCCCTTAGCAAAAACAAGCAAACAAAGACGGTACAACTGGCGCGCGGGCAACAACTGCGCAATTGTCTCCCGGTCGGGATACATTTGAATTTGTTCAATGGCACGTGACCAAGAATCAACCAATCACAGTGCTCGTTTTGATGAATGAAAGTCTAGGTATATAACAAGCCGCTTTGTTATACACCTAGACTTTCACTCAACAAAACGAGCACTGTGATTGGTTGATTCTTAGTCACGTGCCTCCGATCAAATTTAAATGTATACCGACCGGGATACAATTGCTCAGTTGTTGCCCGCGCGCCAATTGTGCCGTCGTTGTTTGTTTGTTTTTGCTGTATTTTGTTTAAGGGAAAGTCGAAATATATAACAAAGCACTTAATGTATGGTCCCTCTGGAAACTAGTTAGTCTTGTTTTCCTTCGAGTTCTGATGTTTCCCTCGACTTCGTCTCGGGAAACATCAGGACTCTCGGGAAAACAAAACTAACTGTTTCCCTCGGGACCATACATTAAGTGTATAATACTGCAAATGATATTAAGGTATTATGACATCAATACAACAATTAAGTCAATACTTTTTTTACTGACATTTAAGTCTTAACGTTGCTCCTTGTGTGATTTTGCAGTGAAGAGTCATTGAGCAAGCAGCTCGAGGAAGCAAGGTCAGTCGCTTTTTGCATCAATTTTTCTCTTTTTCAGATCTGGCTCCTATTTTGCCATGTCTTAATACTGCTCCTTTTGTTGCGGAGGTCTCTGTCGTTCGTTATTGGTGTTACCTTCGATTTACTATATTTTTGCTGTTTTTGTTGTTGTTCCTGTTTTTGTTGCGTTGCTGTGTTAATTGTGGTTGCTGTTTTTGTTGTCGTTTTTGTTGTTGTTCCTGTTTTTGCTATTGCTGTTTTTGTTATTGTTGCTGTCTTTGGTGTTTTCGCTGTTGTTGCGTTTGCTGTTATTGTGCTATTTTTGAAGTTTTGGCTGCTTTGCTGTTATCTCTTATATTTTTCTTTCTCTTTGCTACAACGATTGTGGATTCTGCTCCGTAGGAGCCACATGTTTGTGAACAGAATTAGTATTAAAGTAACGCATACAAGGGTATATGCCATTTCAACGAGCCACTCTTGAAAACTTCATTTGTAAACATGCTGCAACCAAACTTGGGTTTTCGAAAAGGTTTACAAACATTTTGTTTGATTGTAGGAATGAACTCGAAAAACAGAAGCAGCTTGAAGCATTAAGAATAGAAGAAGCAAGGTGAGATAGACAACTTTATTGTGAACTTACAGTAATTAGTATTGTGGGGATAGTTTCTAAAGAAACTGGTGCTGCGTCGGTGGGAAATTGAAACACAAGAAACTGGGTAAATCAACACCTCCCTTTTACCTTACGGTGGTATAACTTACTTTATCAACTCGTTTGATTTACCCAGTTTCTTACAGTAATTAGCCCTGTTGTAAGTTCCCTCTACTAACTATGGTGCCATGAGGCGCATAAGACTGCAACTCACTCTCACACTTAATTTTACCATTCCTGTGTAGTGCCACGTTCCTCACTTCAGCCAAGCTGTGCCATCCCTCTTGTATACTCTAACTGTCCTTCTTCATGTGGTCTTTGCTCGTTCGTATTGTTTTTGCTCTTACAAGACAGATAGACAGTGAGAACTCAAATGAAACAGACTGTAGATATAAACTCCGTTTTTCGTAGGTCTGCTTCCCACCTGTTCAGCTATTAAGCAATTGTGTTGGTTTAACAACAACAACAACTGCAACAAAGCAAAACAAAACCAAAAAACGTAAATGGTCCCTTTATCGATGAAGTCAAACACATTTTGTGTTCCAACGTTACAGAAAACTTGAACTCAGTTTTTTTATGGCAGTAAGGTACCTTAGCTCTGTTGATGTGCACATGAAACGTCATACTGCAGTCGTGCTTTGTCATCAAACGGTCTCCCCTTTAAAAAGTACTGTTCTGTAGGCTCATTATCGTACTGTGCTACAGGCGTTCCGTATGCTTGAAACTGTAATTTTCTTAAGGCTTATACTGGACAGTTCATCAGTTCATCAACAGGGTGACTGTTGTGTCTAAGTGACTCTGCTTCTGTCGTTTGTCGCAGATTGTCAGAAATGAAAGACAGCAGTCGGACTTATAATAATAATAATATCCATATAATGAGCGCTGTAAACTCCGGTATCACTGCGCAGTTTTGATAACACCAGCAACAGCATTTTCTACTGGCGCCTTTCAAACTTTGTTGTTTGGCCCCCTAAATCCGTCACTTTTTGTTCCTTTTCAGAGCGGAGTTCTCGTCGCAGATACAAGAAGAATCGAAACGCCTCAATGAAACGAAGTAAGACAAATTTATATTTTAATTTAGTTTTCGTATAATGATCTTTGAACCACACTTCGATATCTCCGCAACCTTTCACCACCATACAGTGTAGTACGTGAAAAAAACTAAAGTGGTCGTAAATTGTAATATGGATAAAGAGACAATACCACAGCGGTACTGTCCAGTAGCTTTCAAAAGAATGGTTACACTGGATGGTTTGATCCACAGATAAAAAGGTTAGAACCACACACTGTATGGTAAAACAAACAGTACCACAGTACAGTACTGTTCGGTAGCTTTCCAAAAAATGTTCACACTGCATGGTTTGATCCACAGATGAAAAAGTTAGAACCACACTGTTATAGTAAAACTCCTCTTAATTTTCTTTATTTTACAGGGCTGAGTTGGAGCGTCAAAGAAGGCTGCATGCAATGGAAGTTCAGAGCGTTGATGAAGCAAGGTTGGTTAAATGATATATCCAGCGATTAAACTTTTGATCGTCGAAATGCAACAGAATGAATTCCGTATGTGGTAATAATCTCTCGAAAGGAATGGGTGGGTAACGAACACAAAACCAACGGAGCCTTCTGGTTTTTTGTGTATTAACGATGTGGTTCATCTAGGTCGTGGATGTACAGTTATAACAAGAGTTAAATTGTGGAGTGGATCATTCTTAGTCTTTATTTATACAGGGTAGCACGTAATAGCCATATGCTAATAAACTTGTGGCCCTAATTAAATCAACTTATTATTCAAAGGTTGACCACAACACCGGGGTCTACGTCCCCTACTCTTTTCGAACAGTGTTGTGGGATCTTTAACGTCCTACAAGAACAGTGCTGTGAGACGGGGCCTACGGTTTTTCGTCCTTATCCGAGAGGACTAGAATGACTAACCATTTGCAGATTTCGCAACAAAGGCAGCACATTCTCCTCAGTTATCTTAAGACCTTGAGTGTTGGTCCGGCCGAGATTTGAACTTACGACCTCCCGCTCGACAGCCCGGCGTTCTACCAACTGAGCTAACCGGGCGGCCTCTCGAGGACATTGTAAATTTACGCTATTAACGATAAAAACAAAACATCCAATTTATTTCCTTATTGATTTTATTCATCTTAATAGTTATGTTTTATTTATCCACAAACACACACGAACCCAACCTTCCGCTGCCAGTTTCTAGGGCCACTCCTTATGTTAAGTTGTTGTTGTCTTTTTGTGCGCTAATTACAGTTGTATTTCACTTTGAACAGGAAAAAAGTGGAAGAGTTGAGCAACAAGCACAAACAAGCGGAACTCGACCGAACTAGAAATGAGTCAGAACTGGGTAAAGAAGTGGAGTTGCGAGAGCAGGAGTTAAAAACTCAAAGAGAACAACTCGATAAAATGAAAGAAGAAATAGAAAAGAAAAACCGTAAAGCAGATAAGGAAATCTCCCAGTTAAAGAGAGAGGTACGGCAACAAAAGGAACAGGAATTGTTGCGTATGAACGAAAACATGAAAAATATAATGGAACTTGAAGAAGAAAGGGACAAAACAAAACTACAGTTACTGAAGGAACGCGAAGAACTTCAAGAGCGTTGGAAAGTCGAGTCCGAAAAAGTGCAGCAACAGAGAGACACGCTGAAGGCAATGCAGCGAGAGTACGAAAGGAATTTTAATTCTCTAGAGGAAGCTAGGCGAGAGGCCATGTTGGAGAAGGAAGAATTTGAACTTGAAAAGCGTAGAGCTTTAGAGGTAGTGAAGAAAAATGAAAGGAAGTTGGAGCAATTAAGGACAGAAAGGGAAATGGCATTCGAGATCGCTAACAATGATATAGCAAAAAGGCGTGAACTGTTAGAGCTAGAGTTCTTGGAACAAAGGCAAGAGCTGGAGGAAGAGAGGTCCGAGCTCGAGGATCGAATTAGTGGATACGAGGCGCTCGTGGATCTCGCCGCGGACAATCTAGCGGAAAAACAAAATACGCTTGAAATCCGAACGCGAGAGGAAAATATGAAAATAGACGAGACGAAGGAAAAACTAGATAACATGGAAAAAGAGCTGCTTGTAACAATAGCTGCAGCCGAGGAAGATATCGCAGAAAAGAGAAAAAACTACCAAGAACTTGCGGAAGCTCAAGGCGAAGAAATACGGAAAAGAAAAGGACATTTACAAGCGAAAATTAAAGAACTGACTGAGTTAACACAAAGACTGGAGGACTCCAAGGAAGAAGATAAACCACGAATTCAAAATGAAATAGAGAAATTATCGACAGCGGTTGAGAAGGAGAGGAGTCGGGCAGCGTCTTTCGAGGAGCAAGAACAGACAAAAACTGAACATTTCGAAAAAGAAATACAACGAGAAACCGAGTCGTTAAATGCAAGAAAGCAGAGGCAGAGAGAAGCTATTGAGCTTGAGAGGTTAAATCTCGACGCGTTGGAAGACTTCAGTAGACAGCAAATGGAAACGGAGGAGGTAGAGCTAAAAGAAGCACAAGAACAGTACAACAGAGCGAAGATGCTTATGATCGAGACTAAGAGACACATCTCAGACTTGGAACAACGGCAAAACAAATTCTCCGCCAAAGCGGAGGATGGCCTGCTTCGATTGTCCAAGGTTTTAGAAGGAGAACTGGCTACTCACGGCAAACAAGATGAAATGTTTGTCCTTAGGGAACACCGAATTACTTTGAAAGAGATCGACGTGGAAGGAAAGTTGAAAATCGCGGAAAAACAGGCAACGATCTCGGCGGAATTTGAGAAACTTTTTGATTTGAAGAAAAACCTCAGTTTTGTGGTCGAGGATAACGAGAAAACGCAGGAAAAGGCCGAAATGGAACTTCGTGAGATGCAGGCGCGATTTGCTCATGAAAGAGAGGAGGAAAAAACCACCAGAGAGGCCATGGAAGAAAGTCTCCGGGACATCGAGGAGGAAGCTTCGCTTTCGCGTAGTCTTACAGAAAAGGAAATTTTTTCTCCAACCTCAATTACGTCGTTATTGGCTCAAGAAAAAGAAAGGTAAGCAGAGAGAGTAGGGACCTTTAGCAAGGACGACGTCGACGAGAACGAGAACGCCAAAAAAACAATAGGCATAGACCGAATGCATAAATGGCGGCCAAAAAATCATTCTTTTGTTTATGTGCTAATTAGACTCACTAGCATCGTTTGCATGGACAAAATTCAAAAGAATTGTTGCTTGAGAGCGAGGTTAGTGACTTTAATTAGCATATAAACAAAAGAATACATTTTTGGCCGCCATTTATGCATTCGGTCTATACTTGGCAAAAACAATGGCTCTGGACGCCCACACGTGCGTTTCGCATTTTGGTACATTCCGTTGCCGTTCTCTCCAAAACAGCGACGTGAAATGACCAAATTTAAAGTTCTGTGGAAGACGTGAGCACAAGCAGAGAAATGTTCAGTTTACTCGGAAAACATCAACGCCGTTCATGCAAGTTAAATTCCTGGACAGTTGGCGTGAGTTTCACAAGGAGAATGTGTTGGAAGAATTGCAATTTCATTGCAGTGATGCGAATTTATGTTTTTCGTAGTCGTTCTCGTTGACGTCGACGTCGTCCTTGCTAAAGGTCCCTAATCTTGATGTCACTGTGGACAGACTGTTCTCTGTGAGTTGAGATGTGAAAGCTTTTGTTCAACCTGCTTTCCCGATATTGATTGCCCTGTAATTTCTCCTAGTGATATCAGTACAGACATATGTGTTATTTACCGGGCGGGAGGTCCGTATGGGAAAAAACCGTGCCTGAGGTCTTGAGCCGTACTTCAGACCAAGGGCACAGTCTTTTCCTATACTGATCGACCTAGCCGGGTAATAACTTATTTATTTATTTTTGGATGTCTTCTTTTTAAGGTGACAAAAGAGATAGGAAATTGCTACAGCGAGGAAAAAATCCGACCTGTGAGCCGTGTCGTAAAAGGCCAGATTGGTCACGCGCGCGTGATTGGCTAGTCACATTCGGGGATTTAGGACTCCGGCCCGCTCAGATGCTTGAGAAAAAATAAGAATGAATATTGATGACTCTACTAGAGTGTGCTAGTCAAAATGATGAACTGTCTCCATGTTCTTGTACATTCTCCTTACTGGTACAATATCAAATGTATGGAGACCGCTATGGAGAATCTGTATCTTGATATTAGGCTGCAACCGTGTTTGGAAGGCTTGATGTCAAGTTGCATTGGGTTTAAGGGCGTGTCTTGCGTTTAAAATTCTACTTAAGCTGACTCGAAATGACCAGAGGAAATTCCATCATATACGGCCAAAGTGAGTTTGCTAGCTGCTTGTACCTGACGTTATGGTTATTATCAGCCACTCAGATTTCTTGTCCCGCGATATTGCCGCGGTATTGCCCCGAATGATCCCGCTCAATTCGGAATCCGATTTTCGTCTTTAAAATCAAGATGGCTGCCAGTATGAATCCAAGCAAAACTCTTAAATGGACAACTAACAGAAATACCCAGATTCTACCCTTAAATATACACATTTTCGCTAAATCGTCAAGATACTAATAATCTCCATTCGTGTGATATATCTTGTATTGATCAAGCTTGCTCGGGACCATACTGGGGAATTGCGGCCCCGCGTTTGGTTAGGCGAAGGCGCACGCGGGCCATTAAGGTCCACAAGGCCGGAGCTTATCCCGGTTTCTGTAGTATTAAGCACCTACTCCCCCCTTGATGGGATGCTAGTCCATCGCAGGGTCACCCCCAACATTATATCGCTGGTACCCATTTATACACCTGGGTGGAGAGAGACAGTGTGGAGTAAAGTTTCTTCTCTTAGGAAACAACACAATGCCAGCACCAGGGCTCGAACTCCAGACCTTCAGCTCGGACGTCCGACACGCTAACCACTACACTACTGTGCCTCCAAGCACGTTTGGTTTGGAAACGTGTCTAATTAATCTTATCTTGTGAATTTTGGCTAAATTCCTTGACATAGTTCCTTAAAAGAAAGTGGTCTGACGCCCATGACCATGATTGCAGTTAATTGTGACGTGGCCGGTTTAAAAGTGCATCTAATTTTAGGTTTTATTCTGATCTCACAGGATAAAAGCGGAAATGGAATCAAAACTAAAGGAGTTAGAAAATCACAAACTCCGTGAGATGGAAGAGATAAGGTTAGAGAAACAAGACATGCTCTCCAAACTGGACGACGAGAAACGCGACTTGGAGCGACAGAGAGAAAAACTGGAAAGCCTGATACAAAGGGAAAAGGTTGAACTGGACAAAGAGCGTCAGGTGTTGGAGAGAGAAAAGCTGGAGGAAATTGAAGGAATCATTCGGGAAAAAGAGACAGAAGTAGAAGAATTGAAGGAGAAAGCGCAGCACGAGATTGATGAACTGCGCGAACGACTGGACGAGACAGAGAGGTTAGTTGTACCTGTAGAGTTATATCTCTGGATTAAGTCGGCAGATCAAGTCGCTTTCTTTCACTGCGATGACCCGTGTACCTTTAATAAATTAAGACCGTTCGTTAAAGATGTAGTTGTGTTTGTCCGTTATATCGTCTGACTCTTTATAGCCTTCTACGCAGACATTCTCTGGGCTCCGTCACAAAATTCCTTCTCCAAGTTTGTGAGGTTGGAATTTTTTGACGACGCGCAAAGAGCGTGCATGTAAGACCCTTGGTTGTCTGTTGCATGTATTCTTTGTGTCATCGTATATTTAATTTGATGCTTCCTGGACTTTTTTTTATTTAAAACCGGGTGTACTCTAGTTGGTCATAGCTGTTGCGCTGTACATCCCAAGTATGTTGTGTGCTTCTTTTCTTATCTTTCCTTGTTCTAGTAGGAAGCCAAAAAAAAAAATTATAATAACTTGAAATATTTATTTTTGGTGACTGACAGTTTAACACAGATTTTCTCTCTTCTTGCGTTTGCTATGTCATTGAAGGATGCGACAAGACGCGACAAAACGCAACAAGACGCGACAAAGATTTGTTCCATTCAACCTACTTTTTTGCTTGACGGCGATCAAGTGTAACTGACCGGACAAAACACGACTGGGGTTTCTGTTTCTAATTTAGTTCGTTCATTGTGTCGAAGTTTCGTTTTTCTATTGCCCGCCCCAGTGATGTGAATGGACCTGTTTCTTACCTCTTGTTTATCCACAGGGAAGTGGTTTTACTTCAGGAAAAGCTGTCAACGTATAACTCATTCGGGGTAAGAATTATAGAATTTTGGTTAATGCTGTTTTTTTTTCTCTCATCAAGTACTGATCGATAAACTAGCCAGTCTGTCAGGCAGTCAATCAGTCCAACCTTGTTTGCGCGCCACCACATCAGTGTCAACTGTTAACTGATTTTTTAACAGCTCGGTTACGGTCGTAGGTTTTACCGTAAGACAAGCCTACTTTGGCTGCTCGTAGCACAAAGCTAATGTAATAGCTAATGCATTAATAATTTTATTTGAAAGTCTTTTGGAATCAAATAGCTCTGCAAAGCCTGTAGATATTCGCTTAGCCTTTAGCCGGCTGCCTTGTTCTGTAGCCTTGGGATATTCGTTTAGCCTGTAGGCTTCAGGCTAAACGAATATCCATTAGAAAACAGTCCAAAGAAAATACGCGCGCTGATTGGTTAGAATTCCTATTAAACAATTAGATTATGAGCTCGAGAATTCTATCGCGTGTTATAGTTCACCACTAAATTTCCTCCGATTCTTATTGGTTTAAATTGATCACGTGACGCGATAGTGTTCGTCCACGGAGACACACTATCTGCGCATAGTGCCCTTCCGAGGAAAATTCCCGGATGGATAGTGCCCGTCCGTGAAAATGTGAATTTTCTGACAGTTATACCGTATTTTTTAGGCAATGTACGTTGCGAATTATTGAAATTTCAGGCTGTGCGTATGGATAAATATTTGATTGATCTGCATTTAGTGGGTTTTGACTGGCGCGCGGAAGAAAATTTAGTGGTGAACAATAAAGACAATAGAGTGTTTCTGTCTCGGAACCATCGGTCCGATAGTTGCCCCTTGGAAATTTGATGTTCTTAAAACTAGCATATTTGCCCTCGAAGCTTCGCTTCTCGGGCAAATATTTGTTTTAAGAACATCAAATTTCCCCGGGGCAACTATCAGCCGATAGTTCCTCGACAGAAACACTCTGTTGTTTAAATAGTTGACGAGGGCGCAGCCCGAGTCAACTATCACGCATAGAAATCGAGAGCGAATAATCTAATTGTTTTAGTATAAATCTACTAGTCGTTCAAAACTTTGTCTTTTCTGGAACAGCCTCGAACAGTAAACTGTCTAAATCTTCTTCACGGACACTTCGAAAACGTGAAGAAGCGGCCGCAATTTTCTTAGCAAGGGCACACTGCTACGCTACTCACTATCTATCACAAAATAGGTAGTGGGTAGCGTAGCCACTCAGAGCGCGGCATTTGTGATAGAACGCCAGTAGATTTATACTAAAACTCGATAGAACCACAGAACTAGTACGAGCTGCTGACGTAATGATGACGCGAGCAAAGAGAATGTACATTTTGGTAATCAAAGTTAACAAGTTGTTTTCCTGTTTTTCATCGCGGCGTTTTCTAATAGAAATAGAAAGCATGTTCTCCGTGTTTCTATCGATTTATAGAAACACTCGTGAAAGTTTGGGAGATCTCGACAGCAATTCTCGTTCTCCCATTTTTCCACTCGTGTTTGTATAACACGGTGCATGTTTTCTATTTCTTAATTGATACACTCACGGCTTTCTTTGTTCTGTTTTAGTTGTCAAATGGTCATGACATAGACGAACTTGCTGACGGAGAAGTCATGAATTACATGTGCCGAGATGACGAGGTACCATTAGTGGTAACCATTATCGAGACTAGACTGAAAGAGTGGAGTCATTACAGCTTCGAATCTAAATTGTTTTACTATAAGGAGAAGGCGAACTGAGCCCGACCTTTAGAGCGCGATGTGGGGTGGGGGTGGGGGTGGGTTTTTTTTACTCATTTTGGTCTCACTGGAACTGGGTATCCCCACTATCGATATCGGCTTTTTGAGTCTGAAATAGCAGGGTTGTCACTGAAGGCCGGGGGCCGGGGATTTCCGCACGCACGAGAGGTCAGCTACCTTATTTTTCTCATTGTGATAGAACTTATATTTATGGAATCTTTTGATTAACCTAGTTTTGGTTTATATTTTATTTACTTTCTTTGTAGAGTGAATTTTACGGCAGTAATCTCAGCCTGGCTGACTCGGTGACACCACCAGTTATCACCCCTCCGCCGACACCTGTCAACCGTTTCCTAGCGTCGGTAAGTTCTCACAAGAGAAACCAGATACACGTCTGTATCCCTCGGTATATCTTACGAGGCCTTGGCCGAGACTCCTATCACGTATTTGAGGTGAAGGTAAGGAAAAAACTTCACATTTTGCTTCCTTAACTCAAACATTTAATTACATTCACTACTGTCGTGAAACTAGAGAGTTTGGTATTTTACATGTTGGTTAGGAGGTTTGTCCCCTTTTGCACTGTATTGTAACAGAGGCTAACAAAGTGAATAATAATAATAATAATAATAATGAACTTTATTTGAGTGTCAAGTGTATTTAGCACTGCTGTACTAATTGGGGACACTGTAAAGCACAAATGAAATAAATTAAATCAAATCAAATGTTGGTTTTTGTGGAGAGGGGAAAACCGGAGTACCCGGAGAAAAACCTCTCAGAGCAGAGTAGAGAACCAACAAACTCAGCCCACATATGACGCCAGGGCCGGGAATCGAACCCGGGCCACATTGGTGGAAGGCGAGCGCTCTCACCACTGCGCCAACCCTGCTCCCCTACAATTTGTTTGTCCCTGTTTTTGTCGCTGATAGCGAGGGGTACCAATTGCGATAGTCCTTTGTATGTCATGTCCACTACAAGCAACTTAGAAATTTCAAAACGTGGATTTTATTATAAAGGTGCAATGATTTTTAATCGTAATTGTTAGTCCATATTTCTTATTTTTTTTGTTTTTATTTTTTTATAATATATTTTTGTATTATTTACAGTTATTATTAGTTTCACAGGGCCCATATTGTTACCAGTTGTATAACTGAAATGGTTACCCTGTATAAATATTGTAAATATTATATTGTTGTTATTGCAGAGCACGGTCGGAGAAGATTCTTGGTCAGTATATCGAAGGTACCGCAAGTTCAGAGAACTGCACAAGTCAATGAAGAGAGTTTACTTCGAGGTAATATATAGAAGATATTACACGGTGGCGAGAAGATATGAATTTTATGTTCGAGTGGCAAGAACAGTATCTTCTTGCCACGAGAACATAAAATTCATATTTTTGAGCAAACGTGTAATTCGCTTTTTATTAAATAGACAAAACACATTAAGACGTTCGTTTGGCAGTTTTGTGCATAAACTGAATCGGGCATGGCGGGAAATGACGTCATTGATATCCACACTAGTGAGGATATGGAAAATACGACACTGCGATCCCGGATGTAGTTTCGTATGAATTTCAGGAGTGATGTAATTCCCAGTAAAACACTCACGCAATGTTTGCTTATTTTTTTCTTTTCCCAATGGCTTTGGCTTAAAAAGTGGTGATTCTGTTGTCATTTGAAAGAATCGATCGAGTAATAGGAAATCATTATGCTGGGTCAGAGTATAGACCTCCAAAGAAGTACAAACAGACTTTAAACATGTCTTTAGTTCAAGCCCACAAATGTGAATCCTCTCATACCCTAGCTTCAAAACTAACATTCTTTATATTCTTTGTTATATTAGGTCGGCAGTTTGGACTTTCCTCACCGTCGATTTTTTGGTAACAGAGCGGAAGAGTTTGTTAGAGCCCGGAGAGCGCAGCTTGAGGTCTGATCTTATTCTAACCACATTCTATATAGTAAAATAAAAGTATCACAGTACAATACTGTTCAGTAGCTTTACAAAGAATGGTCACATTACATGGTTTGATCCACAGATGAAAAAGTTAGAAGCACACTGTATAGTAAAACAAACAGTACCAAAGTACAGTACTGCTCATTAGCTTTCCGAAGAATGGTCACATTGCATGGTTTGATCCACAGATGAAAAAGTTAGAACCACACTGTATAGTAAAACAAGACGATCTAAGATCGTAAGTCGGGCAACAGGTAGACGTGCTGTTATGAGTGTTGACCACTTATGGTGCGGAGTGGTCTAAAAAAGAAATGCTAAGGGTACCAAGGTCCTGATTTCCAACGTGGCATCTTTGTTGTCGTTTCCTCGAGTTTCATCGCGAGGCACCTTGTCTTTATCAGCAAATGCTCTTCTGTCACTCTGTCCACATTTTCTGTTCACTGGTAACTCGTTTGATTTCTGGTTTGATTCTAGTGAGACATTCGCTAAATCATTTGATTCTTTTGCTATTTCCAGTTCGCGGAACGACCCGTTTCGAAATATACGCTCATTACACTACATTACAAGTACGTTTGAGCGTAGAAAAGATGACACCATTTGTTTTCAACATACTCGCCATCGACTTCGACATCGTAGAAAGAAGTTTGCGCCCGTATTACGTGTCTGCGGTATCCCCCATTGCACGTGACTGCGATTTGCGATGAAACTCGAGTGTAAATCTATAGTCGGTTGCCCGACTAATAAACAGTACCACAGTAAAATACTGTTCATTAGCTTTCCGAAGAATGGTCACATTCACAGATGAAAAAGTTAGTACCATACGATATAGTAAAACAAACAATACCACAGTACAGTACTCTTCAGAAAAGAGTGCCATAGTGGAGAAACACGGTGCGGCAGCTTTACCCAGTGTAGTCTCACTGCACTGTAGGATTAATGTGCTTTCGCTGAATGACTCTGTGAAGTCGATGTAGGGAGCATTATGCCGGATTTTTCTCGTTGATGTACTGTTTTGTTACATCTTTTCAGACGTATCTTCAGTCTTTTATTGGACTGTGCTCCAGGATTCCAGACTGTTCCATCTCTGCCATGACTGGCCGCTTGCTTACCAAGAGGGACTTATGCGACTTCGCTCCTTTCTTCAAACAGGGAATCTTTGAACAAACGAAAAATTACTCAGGATAGAAGTGTGAGGCGATTGTAGAGGTCCCGTTGTGTCAATTGAACTGCAGTTTTATACATGAGAGTTGTCCCAGTGTATAGTTTTTTTCCAGTTCACACCAGCTGGGATAAGTGCGATTTTAACTTTAACCAGTGAAATGCAATAATCATGCTCCAGGTAGTTTTAACGGTTTATAATAGTATCTTAATAACATGCCGGCACATCAGAGGTAGCGGATATAATATCGCAATGACACGTTGAAGAAGAAAAGGCATTTTATGATCTTTTGAGATCGCGGATAGCTACGATACTATTTGAAGGACTAGAGCATGTTCCGAGAAAGTTCCTCAGCAGATTTGCCTGCTAGCTGGGGCAAGATTCCCAATTTAAATGTGCAGATATTTTCTATCTTATCTTTTATCTTTATAACTATTCCAAGTGAGACTTTACTTTTTGTAACACCAAGGGACTGGTACTGTTATTGCTACGAACCTTTTTCTACATAGTCGAATATTGACCAGGATTGACCTGCAGAAAAAATTTAGGGACGATATTTTTCTTTTTATTTGTTGATAAAACCCCAAGATTTTGTCGTCGAAAGCTACTTTGCTTTGTTCCCTTAATTAAGGGTTCTTAAGTCATTATTCAGTTTCTTTTTTTGAGCTCTCGATTGTCTAGTCTCCCTTGCTGCGCTTTTCTGGCTCGTCACCCAACCCTTTTCCCCACGGTTGTGACTGGAATGGATACTTTAAAATAAGGTGAGACATTTTGTGATACGTATACAACAAAGGTTATCACAAAATAGGGCGAGACTTATATTTTGGTCACGTTACATGGCAATATGTGTTGACCAGCTTTGCCAGATAAACAAAACGGTCTACGGAGAGAATAACTGCTGGGTTAGACACTGATCTATAGTGATTAGGGTTTTAGCACTAACTCGAAATGGTTAGCTTTCATACAAATTATTGTTATGGTGACGCCATATCAATGTCTCACCTTATTTTCAAGTATCCATTCTAGTCACAACCTTTTCCCCACACTTTTGGGAAGGACGCGTTGCGTGACGACCCAGAGTACGGCTACGAGGAAGATTATCGATTGTCCAGTTAACAAACGAGAACGGCTGTTTTCCACCTGGAGTTCATCCAACCAAGAACCAAGCGATTTTCGCGTTTTGGAAGTTGTCTCTAGAGTTCTCATCATTAGAAAATGTTTTCTATTGAAAGGGCGTGGAGTTATTTTCCGTAAAAATCTTTTATACTTGTATAATGACCTTGACTGCAGTATGGTTGTCATCTCTACCTTTACCTTTTTTAATGGTTATTCGGACGGTTTCGTCTTTCAAATTAAGCATTGAATTGTTGAAGGTTATAATGGTGGCATTTATACTGGATGAGGTTTCTAGATCGAATTGAATATTACTGGCCAATCTCTTCTCTGAAGCCTTTTGTACCGGGGGGGGGGGGGGGGGGTCTGTTCCTTCCGTCCGAAATACCGTGGTGACTATAGTAGCAATAAGATATGTAGTCTTAAGCTATAAAGGGTTTTTAAACTAAAAATTAACTCTTGTACGAATGTTGACACGTCTTGCCATTTTTCTGGTATTTTGCGAGTACAGGCATCTTCTATCAGGTTTTCCTCTTCCATAATTGTTGTAGGGAGTTCGAAGAAACCTCTGCTCGAATTCTTAATTTTTGAAAGCAAAAGGTATGATCAATTTGCCAAGTAATGGAGGTTTGAAAGTATGGTTTACATTTATTTGTTTGTACCGTAATGGCCTAAGAAGTGTTGAGTTGTTGACACGTTTTCAATTTTACATTTACGTGTAAATATCATAATGAAATGTGGAACCCGAGCAACAGAAGCGCGGTCTTCCACATACCATTTGCATTCTTAAGCAAGGAAAATGTAATAAATAATTTTGATGATAGACTTTCCTATAAATTTATTTATTTATATGTGACTAGTTGAGGAGTATATATTAGGTTATTTAAATTATTGTCGCGCTAGACAATGATAACGCAGTTATAGATTGTCTGAAAGTAATTGCCAGTAACAGAAAAGGGTAACGTATTTTTATTAGAAATAGGACATTGGTGTCAGGAATAAGTATAATATTGGAAAATAAAGGCTCTGAAAAAAAAAAAACAGATTACTCTGTTAGAATGCGCAGCAAGAACTATTTCTCTCTTAGTCACATCAATTCATTAATAAACTGAAAATGAGCAAATCGAATGTACAGTTTCTTCTAGAAGCTACTATAAAAATGTCTTTTTTCTAAAGTGGTTCAAACTTTATGGTGAAACTTCCAGCATTGCTTTCTACTCTAAAAGTGAAGTATTTCATTAAAGTTGGTTGCCATACTACGAGCGCGAAAGATTAGCACACTATACCGCCCTTTTCTTTCAGAAGTCTATTTGTGAGAAACCCTTGAAACAAAGAGATTATTTTCAAATGCTGAATTAAAATCGCCTGACTTGTAAAGTAAAGGACCCTCGCTGACTTGGTGAACATTTATTTGGAAAACCAGGTCAGTCGGGCAAAGTTTTGAGGGTTACCTAACCCGCGGTGTTATCTATTCGTTTTCTTGGTTTTATGGACATGTTTTCAGGGTCAGCTTTGTCGTTGAGGAATTAAGCTGATTCCTTTATTTAACGTCAGTTGCAAAACGAAACCAAAAATTACGTAACACCAGTGATAACTCAAGTTGTGGTCATGGAAGAGTTGCTGGCTTAATAGAGGATAATTCTCAAATTTTCTTGTAGCGATGGTAACGCGAAAGTTGCTGTAAAGCAAGCGAATTTCGTCATTCACCAGAGCCGATGGACCAGCCTTAGTCAACTGAATTTGAAAACAAAATTGCGACCAGTGAAATACGGCGTGGCCAGCTCGATCGGTGCAACGCTGACCGTTGCAGCATTGATGAACTCACAGCGCAGATGCGCCGTTCTTAGCTATCACTTATCACTTGACGATCGTAAGAGAGGAGCCGGTTCTGTCATCGTGTACCGGTACACAAGAGCCGATACAAAAGACCAAACGATACATTGGAGCTAAACAATGACTCCTAAACAAAGAAAATACAATGGTTATTCCCTCGTGTAGCGGTATACGAAGACAGAACCCAGGATCTCCTGCTTGCATGGGACCAAGGGAAATCGCGAGATGAATCGAGGTGAGGATTGGAGAATCCTGTACCAAGGTCAATGACACTATGTTCAAGTTTCTGCTATCCAATATTAGTACATACGAACTCAGCAACCTTGGCATTTTGAGCAATTTGATTGGCTCTCTACCTCAGGATATTCAACACAATCCACCTCCTAGGAGGTCAATAGTGTAAGGGCTTCTGGGTAATCCTTGAGCCCGTGGGTTTTTTTTTGGTTTGGAGAAAAAACAAAATGGCGTCCAAATTACCGAAATATGGCCGCCGTCGATTCTCACTTTACAGCTTTCTCAAAGAGGTTTTACCAGAAAACTTGAACAAAATACTACCTCGATGAAACGTTGACCAGAGCAGGACCAAACAATAGCGAAAATTGAAAGACACAATAAAGCTGCATGTGCAAACTGATAAAGCTTCGACAATTACGTTTTTCACCGGTTGCATGTCTTTACGGTGTCGTCGTCGTGTTTGTTTAAGCTCCCTACTAAGTGGGGGAGGGTGGGGGGCTCCTATTGAGATTGCTTCATTGGTATATACAAAAGCAATAATTCTCGTCAATCTTGCTTAATAGTGGCTTTAGCAATATTTACCTCGATTTCTGAGAATAATTGTTAATTACTTAATGGACGAATTAGACGCTGGTTATGCGTTCCTGAAAACAGGACGAATCCGAATATAAGTTTAATTTCATGTAGCCCGCGAGTGTTTCTTCACCTTCCGTGATTCCTTGTGCAAATGCTTCTGAGAAAAAAAATTACGTAAGTATATGCAATTTGGTCGTTTGATCTGAAACGTGATTCAATTGTACTCCTTCGGGGGGTCAAGAATAATAATGGAATAAAAGTGACGGAAATTTTGTTGTTGTTCGAGTAATGGAATAATGCCATCTTGTGGGGCGGAATTACGGAATAACGACTTTAATTTCTTAGGAATAATTGATTACATTGTCTGGAATAAGTAGATTTTTTTTCAACAAAATAATCAGTTCTCTTTTGCTAGAATAATGGAATAACGAAAATTGCACAGCAGGAAAAATTAACACCCGATTATTGCCCACTCTCCGATACTCCTGGCCGATCCTCAACTTTGGCGAGCCACTCACCTGCCGTGGAGGCGGTTGACAACTGAGATTGTCGCATACTTTTATCCTGATTGCATGCATGTTACCTCTGCAGTTGGATGTACTTTCCTTACTGACTTTAGGGACGGACCATTAGAAAAGTGATGGGGGGGGGGGGGGGTGGGAAAAAAAAAACAAAAAAAAAATCATGCAAGGGAAAATGCCAAAAAAAAATTCATGCAAAGAAGAAGGTAAAACAAAATTCATGCAGATGGAACTGGTCCAATTGTGACTTTTTCACACGTAGTAAAACAAATTCGGGCAGAGGGGTTCACCTGCAAAAAAAAAATTCCTGCACAAGAAGTGAGCGAAAAAAAAAATCGTGCAAGCTGAAAATTCCCCACTCCCCCCCCCCCCATCACTTTTCTAATGGTCCGTCCCTTAAGCGTTGAGGGGGGGTTACGTGCATGCAGTAAAGATATAGCGCTAATATCAGGATTGAAACTTCTGGAACACTTCCTGACTTAAAAAGCCCAACACGCAAATACAAATGTTGGACCCAAATTCCACGTGTAATTCAATAGGTTTGTCTAATAATATGAACGATCTTGCCTAAAACGTTTAATTTTGGCACAGAACATTTTTGCAGATCAGTGACTCAAGCGTAAGTCCTGTTCTGATAGGGATCAGTGAGCAGTGGATGTGCATCGCTTTAGATTGCTTTGTTCATGTTCGTGTTAGGAGGATAAACACTATCCCGTGCAGGTCAGACAGAAGAAAACTACTTGACTGTCAAACACCACAAGTTTCAAAACTCCACCGCAAATTATTCCTTAGTACAATATTACAAAACAAATACTGTCTCATATATTTAACCACTTTTCAATATAAATTCCCACCCTGCTCAGGCGGGATGATGTCATCCAGACAAACCTATTGTCTCCCTTGATGTTTCAATGGTATGAAAACGCAACACCAGCTAACCGAACGTTTCATGCTATGGGCGAAATCATGTCAGAAAATTTCCTTGAAAAGATTTTGAATCGTCAGTCATTCCTTGATGAAATTTCTTCTCCCACAGTTGTCTATGTCGCAAAATTTAATTAACGAACATAGCTGATCATTTTGATATTAATATCTCTTCCTTGATATCATGGATTGATGTTGTGGTAACTGGTCCACTATTTATAATTCCACCTTGACTTTCAAATCAAATGCTAATAAATGCCTCATAGTGATTCGCACGCAAAGGTGTTCCTATTAAAGCCGGAGCATTATTAATTCTTGAAGAAGACACCGTTGTTTAAGTGACAGTGAAAGAGTTGCGAGCGACAATGCAGCGACAGAGGTCTCGTTCAGAAGATAAAATTCACATAGCTTCATTAGACGTGCGAAACTATCGTCCTGACGAAATAAGTCTGCGAGTTGAAGGAGACATCCTGGTCGTCAAAGGAAAGCACTACTCTGACGGCAGCTTTGGCTTCGAAAGGAACGAATTTCACCGCACTTATCCTGTTCCTCAAGACGCCGACCCGGCAAGCATTTCATCCAAAATATCACAAGACGGCCTCTTGATCATTGAAGCGTCGAAACGCATCATTCACAGCGAAGACGATTTGACATGGGGCGGATTTGAGACGCGCGCCGGTGAGGTGGCAAAGATAGATGACAAAAAGTTTAGTGTGTTGTTAGATGTAACCAATTTCACGCCTGAAGAAATTAAGGTGAAGGTTGTTGGGAATGAGCTGTCGGTCAGCGCCAAGCACGAATCAGAAAGTGAGGGCCATTTCACTTCTCGGCAATTTAACAGACATTTTGTGCTACCAAAAGATGTGGATATGAGTTCTGTAGTTTCACGTCTGACGGGCGAGGGAAAGCTTCTGGTTGAAGCCGAGAGGAAAGCGTTACCACCTCCCCAGGAAAGATTGATAAGTATTGAAAAGGACAAAATGGCTTGACATAAATATCTCAGGTTTTGGACAAGTCTTTTCTAAGTTTTCCGTTTTGATGTGTGCTGAGGTAATTCTCAGCAATTTTTGGTGTAATATAAGACAACGCTGAGACACATAATATAACTTAAAATAAACGTAAAGTCTTTCTTCTTGAAACAAGTGCCGTAAAAAATAACAAGAATTCGCATAGGACATACTTTGCTAAAATTCAGGGGATTTTCCACTTGGTATTTGTGTTTGCGAATTGCATTTTAACATATTGTAAGCAATTTTGTTCGGAGAGTCATAATTTTTTAAAGAACCATGGTAATTTTCTAGAATGCAGAAATGCTAAGTGGCCCTTAATTGTTTTCCTCACCGAATCTGAATTAATTACGAATTAACACAACTTCTCAGTCGCTACTTCTCACTGTATTTATGTTTTTGTGTTATCCCGAATCGTTTGTTGGATACGTTTTTCGGACGTCGGCACAAAAAACAAATCAATTGGAAGATGTGGTTCCAGTACAAAATAGACTTCTCTACACCCATAGTTAGAGTGAAAGTAGACATGAATAAAATTATCCTGTTCTCGTTAGTAACAACTACCAGCGGATGTGGTGACGTCATTGTTTGCAGCAGCGGGAAAAACATATACGGCTGGCACAAATTTCGAGCGTCTAGTTCAGAGATATTTACGTTGCTTCAACACTTTTTTAAAACAGGCTTGCATTTGACTCGGTCAGCCGATAAACTTGAACTCATTTTTAGTGAGATCCTTATACACTTCTACTGAATACAACTGACACAAATTTGAATGCTTTGACAACGCAGTGTCAAATAATTGAACCGTTTGCCTATCAAGGCTTCACACAGGCAGCCCACTATTGGCTTCCAGAGCCTCTTGTTTTACAATATCTAGTGCGCTTGTCAAATTCCAGTCCGCGTGAATGTAACTCATGCAGCTGGAAACTTGACAAAATTGTTTCACTCAAAACTAAACAGTCTTATAAATTGTACGACCGTAAGATTAAACGGGAATTAAGGTTTCGCGCGCCATGTCTTCATCATTCGCTCTGACGAAGCGTTAACCCCTGAAACGTCAACTTCTTACGGTGGTACAACTTTCATTAGTGCATACCAACTCAGCGACCTTGAATTGGCATTTTGAGTAATCTGATTCGCTCTAGACCCGTAGCCCTTGAGGGCGAAGGGTCTAATTGTTATTGTTATTTTTTCAATTAGACCCGTAGCCCTTGAGGGTGAAGGGTCTAATTGTTTTAGTATCACCCAACTAGTCGGACAGAATAGGCAATAATAAAGTTAGCAAATGCCAGTTAAGGAAATATTTACTTGGGAATAAAACGAAAGAAAGCGTCACGAATTTTACTATTACTAATAGTCCTCCAGTAGCGTAGCCAATCAGATTGCGGGATTTGCATTAGTCCAATAGTTGCAACTAGTGGACTAATGCAATACGGCGGTAAGTGAGGAAATTATGCAGTAACATTGACACGATTTTAACTGTTTACTACGAACTAAAGTGAAACTCTTACAAACAGCCGCCATTTTGAAACATCCGTGTTGCCCGAGCTACCGAAATATGGCCGCCGTCGATTCTCACTTTACAATGAGCTTTTTCGAGGAGGTTTTACCAGGGAAATTAAGCAAAACACCACCACCAAGAAACGTTGACCACGGCAGGATCATGTTCACTACTTCTACATCGACTGATATTTATTCACGTAGGAGAAATCATTAATTTACAGCAATAACGGAACAAACTGTCGAACAACTACACAAAACGTATAAAATAAAATGAAGTGAAAGACAGAGAGTGACTTGAAAATTACAGCGAGTATTTATATTTTTTTGGACGTAATATATGCTGAAATGACTTGTGAGAAAGTTACTATAAACAATTACAAATGATTGGCTATTGGAATGTGGTGACAAAGAAAGAATGAAGATCTAATGAACTGGTGAAAAAATGACTGACGATTACAAGTTGGTTACATTAACATGCAACTATGTAACAGACCAATCAGTAGCGCAAATGAACAACACAATAAAACTGTAGGTACGTGTACGAATTACGCTTTAACAATTACATCTTTTCACCGGTTGTGTTATCTTCGTCGTCGTGTTTGCTTAAGCTCCCTAACGAGGTTGCTTTAGTGGTATATACTTATACGTGTTTCAACTTTCCATCGACGCAAGAACAGTTTCTTTAGTAACGGTATACATGCAAAAATTTCAACAAGCCTATTGGCCGAGAGCACGTCAATTCATTCTAAACAGTGCGAAAAGTTGAAATTGAATGCAGAAAATTGAAATTGAGTGGAAAAAATTAATTTGCAAAAATTTAAAATTAAATTTTTGCATGTATATCATTAAGGGTATGTTCCTTTCGGTGAATCCAAAAACGGATTTTCGATCTTCAAACGGATTTCGCGTTCCTTTCGCTAAATCCAAATCCAGAGTTTTGATCTGGTGAATCCTTTTTTCAAAACGGATTCACTGGATTTGAAATCCAGTGAATCCAAGTAAGGATTAATGGACTCGTGATCTACGCCGTTCCATTCACAATGGATCCGAAATTAGTCAATCTTAATCCATCCAGCGGTTTTTCCTAGGCGCCTCGGTAAAAATGTCACAGCCGTCGATCGCTCCCATCACTCCAGGAAAACCTCACATTTCTTCAAAATTTTCGCTATCCTCTCTCGTCCTTTCCCCACTAGGAAACTGGATAAATCGCTTGGACACATGGACTGCAATCGCTTTACAAGTACGACTATAAACACAATAGGCACTAGACCTTCTTACATCAAATCGATCTTGCCACAGATCTAGATTTTAGACTCTCTTGATTGCATAATACTCACAGAGTAAGAAGGCATTGTTGGCGAAGTGGTATAGGGGGTCTCCCACCCTGTTTCGGATCATGTGGCATGCCGGGTAGCACAGCCAACAAGCCTTCGAGGAACTCAAGTGCTCGTCTCGACATACAAAAGTGGCTACGAAACGTCACCAAGCTATACTGAGGAATGATAATCTCTGCATAACTTTCTGCTCTAACGCGCCTCTTTCTGTTTTTGTGTGGTACTGGCGCCAGGACTCTGGTATCACTATTTGAATTGCTGATCAGAAAATTCTCCATGGCATCATCGCATCCTTCTTCAAGCAAGAGAGAGCACATAACTTCTCTTGCGGCCGCCATACTGAACGTATTTACAAAAGGTTACAAAGGTTACAGATCCGATTTCGGATTTCGCGTTCCTTTCGGTCACGAAATCTGGTAGATCTCAGATCAAAAATCCGTTTTTGGATTCGCAAAAAGGAACACACCCTAAGTAATCAAATTATTTCGAGTGCAACTTTGTGTAAACAAGCATTCGTTACTAAGGCTCGTGCAATTTTTCCGTGCTCATTAATTCAAAATTGCACTCGAAATCATTTGATTACCTATACTAACTAACATGTTTAACTAGGCTTGTTTTTGACGCGACTGAATATAAAATACAGCAATTACCATTCTTACCGAAATTGAATGCAATAAATAAAGTACACCAAAGTGCAGTATTAAGCTCGGCATTAATTTAAGAAACCTGTTAGAGAAACCAATACAAAACTCTTGATCAGCTCCCCAAGTATTCTGTTCATTCTTACAATTGTTCTTGAGTTAAATTCTAAAATCGCATCAAAGAATCGTCTGACAGGCTCCTCGTCAGTTAGATCTGATGCTCTGTTTGTGCTCTCTGTGTCATTCATCTGTTTACGACCCGAACGATTTTCTGCCTCCAAGCGACCAGTGTTCTTCTAGAACTGCAAAAGAGAGAGATCAACAACTTGAAATTTTCACCTGACCATGGCCATCCCCATAACAAGTTTCGTTTCTCATTGCGTTAACTTTTGCGAAAGTGGGTCGGTTGGAAAAAAACAAAACAAAACAGAAAATATGAAAGTGGGGACTGAGTCCAGGAAAAGGATGGATGCTAAAAAGCACACTTATGACCAGAAATGCACATTGCATTCTTTAACAAACACTTCATGTTCGTAGGAGTGATTTGGGAATTCCATATTACTTCATATAGGAGAGATTTTAGAGTGTTTTAGAGAGATAAAAAAAGTCAAGACACATTGCGGTGTCTAACACGAAGAATAAATCTCATTTTAAAATGTGCACTTCTGGACATACAAAAAGAAAGGCCTGGTTACAAGTAAGCTTTCGCTTGCTCCTTGCGAATATGCTTTCCTAATCGCTTTCTATATCTGGGATGAAGGAATGACGTCTACAAACATTTCCGATCTAACATCAAGGAGTAAAACTTTAAGTATAAAAGGTTTCGATTCAGAGATAAAAAGGGCGTACCAGCCACCATCTCACTGACTCGTTACCATAACGGAGAATTAGACGGTACCAGGTGCCCATGACCAGGAGCGTTCCTCTCCCATATCAGCCCTTTGCCCCAACCTCGTTCCCAGGGCTTTTCCCTAGAAAGAAAAATGGCGGACGCCATTTTTCTTTCTAGGGAAAAGCCATGGGAACGAGGTTGCCCTTTGCCCCAGCACAGAGGTAGATGGTGCTGTTTTTAACTTCTATTTCGCGGCAAAGAAAACAAATATATTACTACAACGACCAATCAAATTGCGCTACGTGAATGTTAATTTCTGATTCGAGTTTCTACTGTCGCTTTTACAATGGCAGATGATAGCGACGGTCGTGCGAAAATGTTTCGCGGGAAATATGAGTTCTAAAAATAACCACATGTGCTACTGTGCTGGGGACGCCACCCAACACAGAGGAACGCTCCTGGTGATGGTCTCCTGACGGTACGTTTCTCAGACCTTTCAGTAACAAGTATAAATCCCACGTAAAGAAAGAGGCCATAAATTGAAGAAGTATCGCAAAGTACACTTGAAAATAGAAACACCGTTACATCATGTGTGTCTTGATGTTGAGGTGTGGGTATCGTTTGAAGTGTCGATTCAATGTTTTGTTTTGTTTGTTTGTGTGTGTTTTTTTATTATTTTCGTCACAAAAATTAGATATATTTTACAAACGATTTACATCTATGACAGGAGGAAGAAACAGAGCAAGCCCCAATTGACATCAACCCCCCCGGTTTCCGGTGATTGCACAATTCGTAACACCACGAAACTAACCACAGCATTAAACCTCTCTTCGGACGCTTTCCGACGAGTAGTAAGATCGGCCGTTGTTTGTAATCAGTGTAATAATAAACGAGATCACGTACCTCCTTCAGTCTGTCTTGACAGAGAAAGACAGTCCGTCAAGTGTCCATCACGTCGTCTCTTGATTCTTCTTCATGGGCTCTCTTTACTCCTCCTACCAAAAGAATGAATATGATATTAAAAGCGGAAAACCCATACCTCTACTTGCTGAACACGTTTTAAAAATTGTCACCACTGAACTGGAAAGACTGTTACACAGGATATCCGGACGGTTTTGAAGTTTGGAACAACAATTTCCAAAAGTATGATAAATTCTCTATCCAGCCTCTAGACGGATAATTAACAATTACTGGATAAAGTTGAGCATGATACCAAGAATGATCAAGGTCCAGGTCTGCCAAAGCCAAAGGCTAAGTCCGGCCAGGCGACCTGAACAGATCTCCCTTCGAACTAAGGTGTGGATTTTCAACTCCAATGTGAAGACCGTCCTCTTCTACGGCTTGCACACATGGAGAATAACCACGAAGAACGTTCAGAAGGTTTAAGCCTTCATCAACCGTCGTCTGGGTTACATCCTTCGGATCTGGTGGGCCAGGAGGATCACCAACGAGGTGTGGAAGCGGAAGAGTCAACAGCCGATCGACGTCACCATAAAGCGGAGAAGGTGGAGATGGGTCGGCCAAACATTGCGCAAGCCAGCATCCAACTTCAAGAAGGCCTTGGACTGGAACCCCCAAAAGAAAGAGACCACCACGGAGCCCCAAAATGACACGGCGGAGGACGATCCAGGAGGACCTGCAGCGTACTGGCATGTGGTGGCTGGAGGCAAGGGCGAAGGCTTGCTTCATTTTGTTCACATCCTTTTTTTTTTAACTGTAGCATTTTCTAATTGTTACTTCTTGCATTTCATTCCGAATTTCTCTGGGCAAGTTTGCTGTTGAACACTCGCGTCTTCCAGGAAACTTTAACAAATGGCAATATTTAACGTTGTTTACTGTTGTACAGAGGACGGCAAAGACATTTGTCTGACTGTATTTTGCACCTGAACTCTCATTGTGTCCTTCAAAGACACTATTTGAGAGTCAATCGAGGACGAGAACGAATATGAGTTTAAGTTTTCTTGCACGCGCATATAGCGCATGCGTAGCTCTTTGTGACACCGTCACGCAAGCGTAAAACTCGTCGTCAGCCGCTCGTAGACAACGAGATTTTGTCCAAAAGTCGTCCTCTTGGGAACGAGTTTTCAAACTTGAGTCCTTGAGTTTGACACTTATGCTAGTCTTTTCATAACTTTGCAAAAGTAAACCTGCTGTCGTATGAAACGGTTTTCGAACTGAATGTTATATGACAGCCCGAATTACATTTGATTTTTGTTACTTTAGCAGGCATTCCATCCCCGAAGCAACAGTTCCATTACGGCAGGTTAAATATTCAGGAATCTGCAGCGCTTCTGTCAAGAGGAGAGCTCCAAATACGAATCTTAACTCGGATTTTATCTCTGCAGACGACATGCAGCGACTGTGAAATTTGTTTGAAAACCTGAACAGCATAACTGAAGGTTGCCCGTGGTTCATAGAGGTAATTTAATTGTATCTAATTCACTACAAATTAATCTGGGTATCACAGGAGATTTCCTAAGTACGAACTCTGTGATAAGATCGATTCAATTCGATATAACCCTTTACCTTGTCTTAGTCTTTGTCCAGCTGTCCTCGCTTGATAGTTCGCTAAATAAATTGGTTCATATTCCTGCAGAAATAAGAGTATAATTTCATGAAGAAAACTAGTCAAACGTGTCGAGTTTAAAACATGACAAAAGAAGACGAACTAAAGCTGAGCGCGAACATACTACAAGTTGTTGCACAAAGCCTTCATTGGGGTTGATACAAAATCTTCTCTGCTGCACGTAGTGAAACGCTTCCCTAGGGGAGACAAAAAATAGCAAAAAGTATTTTATACAGCCGGCGTGCTGTCTTAAGGTATGGTGCTGTACCAGCAGACATGTCGGATTTCTGATAGGGAGGTTCATGGTTCAAGCCTAGTTTATAAGACTGTTTTTTTTTAAACATACACAAACTCCACATTGCCTCTCTCCACTCAGGTGCTGGGAGTAACATTGTCTTCTTTTCAACCGTTGCGTGACAAGCCAGACAATAGGCTGTGAAGGAGAACACGAGTATCACTGCAATGGAGTCAGTAGCATGACTCCCAGGAGGAATAGCAACATGGGGTTTAAATACGTTTCTTCATAAACGGCTGCCAGAGGTTAAGGTGGGGCAGGCGGTTGTGACCACGAAATGAATCGTAAGACACCTTTTTTTCTTGTTGGGTCAGAGGGCATGCTCCCCAGGAAATTTTGAAATCCAGAATCTCGGATATGCTGTTTCAAGCATTCTGGAGATCAAAATAGAGTTTTCTCAATCTCCACTGCACCCCTGGACGTTGAAGTTATAGTGGCATGCGTTTCAGGTATTTTATAATTATCTTGCAATCATACTTGCACAGGAGTGCAATTCAAACTTCCAGTCATCGTCGTGATTTTTTTCTCGCTCTTTTTTGCAAATCCCTTACAAGCGGTGGCAAACCTCTGAGTAACATTACAAATCTTTTTAGGTCTTTCTTGCTACAGAGACTGGGATAAGCCCTGAGACTGTGTGATTCCTGTACCCTTTTTTGTCAAATTTTTTGATGAAAGCCAGAAACATTTATTGCGTTCAGATAGATCGATCTCCAAATAACGTTTTCCTCACATACGATTTTTTTTTATTTTGCATGTGCATGTATCTTTATACAACAAAGTCATTTTATAAAGTTCCACCGTTGCAGTCGAACTTCACTGGCTTAAAATTTGGAAAAAAGGTTTGAATTTCGCGCTAATAGCGAATTGTCCAATGAAGAAGCTCAGATTAACCTAATTAACACGTTTCCTCGTCCTGACTACTAACGGATCCTGGTACCTATAATGAAGACTACAAGCATCCTGCAGTACTGAACCACTACATACGACATGTATTACCAAAAAGGTGACATACATTACCTATACGTTAAGCCATAAGTCTCCATTATAAAGGCAATCATCAATGCAGCACTATGAAAGCACAAAAAAAACAGAACGTTAATTTTCAAGAAATCAATATTAATGGCTATGTCATTAATTTTGCACTTAGCCTACAAGTCAAGCCATTGCAACTTGCATCAATAAGCAATGTTGACACTTACAGGTACTCTAAGCCTGCTCCAGGAAGCTTACATCAAGGACCCGGCTTCCTTAAATGTGTTACCCCTCAACCCTTTCCCTCCTTAGAGTGACCTTTTAGCTTTTACTCTGGCTAACGCCAGACGATTTTACTCGTCCTTAAGTGTTAAAGGGTTAAATTCTCTCTTAACCTTTTCCATCCTAGGAGTGACTTAGTAGATTTTACTCTGGCTAACGCCAGTAGATTTTGCTCGTCAAAGGGAGACCCGTTAGAAGTCAAAGGTAAGGTCTTCTGGGCATTTAAAAAGGTAAAGTTTTAAGGCCCAAATTGTCCAAGAATTGGCAAGATGCTGTCCTCCAAGTGCATGTTTTTGGAGGCCAGTTTGGCATTGTTTTAGGAGTTATGTCTTCAAATGAGTCAAAACCAAAGAATTCATTTGAAATACAGAAAAAGCAATTAAATTTCACGTGAAAATGCAATATCAAGAGAAATCTAACATGAAATTCATGAGTCTAGCAATGAGTTTTCCTTGTACCACATATGTAAAAAAAAATCAAAGTACTTGTCACTTTGTTACCATGTTAATCCTGTGTGAAAAAAGCACTAGTGTAATTCCACACTTAATAATATACATGGAAAAATCTCAACTCGCTGATTGGCGGAGAACACGCCAATTAATCCCAAAGAAAGTCAGAAATTGGGTGCAAAAATTGGAAATTATATTTTTACATGTATATCTAAGATATACATGTAAAATTATGTAAAATTTAATTTTTACATGTATATCATAAACAAGTACCGGTAATCAAACATCTTTGAGGGCAACTTAGAATAAATAAGCACAAATTACACACGCCCTATGAACTTGTGCAATTTTTTTTAGTCTTTGAAACATTTTCTCGTGCTCATTTATTCAAAACTGCACTCTAAACCATTTGATTACCTATACAAATACTCTTGCTTCATTAGCATGAGTTTCCTTTGAAGTATGCAATTTTAGAGTGTAATTTGTAAGATTTGCTTTGAAGCACAATCCACAATAGGGTAACTGGGTAATTTACAATTGGAATCCGTTTTCACGGTCAAGTAATACCATTTCATTGTGGGGGTAGTTTCTAAAGAAACTGGTGCTGTGTTGAAACATCAGTAACCCTACGGTGGTATAACTTAATTTATTAACTTGTTTGATAATACCATTTTAGGTTAGCTTCAACATTACGCTGTTTTGTAAGCTAAGAACTATGAAAACATTTAATAGACTCCAACCTAACAATACAGTAGCTTACAAGGCCAGTCAAGTTATAGGGACTTTCAAGAAATGGACCCCATTACAGTTGTGCTGTAAGCCAATATCTCATCATTAGAATGCATTGAATATCTTTTCAACCAGGCAGACTGTAATATGAATTCTGGAAGAAGTAACAAATGAATAATCATGACAGGTATCAACTTACCTTCGAGATATTCCAGCATTGCCATGAACTAGAACCTTTCCTAATGTATTCAGAAAACAAATTTTACTGTACGTAGCACACAAAGAACTTGAGTCATGATTTTGATTTCACTGAGACCCAGACAATTTAATATGTACTTTGTATTATTATTCAAGTGGGAGTTCATAAGTGGCAAGAGTCTTGCAATGTGAAGGGTGGCAACCCCAGTACAGTAGCCAATGAGGCTATTCTTTATAGACCTAATATTTCTCATGGAACTCTTCTCCAGACAAGAAGACAATAGAAGATATTAGAGTCCAGATAAGAGTCCATCCATTTTATAGCACAACGGTTCCATAGGTTCCGCTAAGAACAGTTTGCATGCATACGGAATGATAGAAGAGCAAAATGAGACGAAATACAACAAACGTGGCCTGGCTAAAGCCAGATCCCTAACTTAGTACACAAGTGCCAGGTAGGGCCTGACTGATTATGCTCTAGAGTAATTGGAGGAAAGTAACACTCCAAAATGTTAAAATAAATCAGGATGTTATGTGGTGCGGTTTGGCAATTGGTTTGTGTAAAAGCTATTTTGTTTTACTGCTGCAAAACAGGTTAAAATAGCATCATCTGCAGTTACTGTGCTGGGTAAAGGGCTAATAAGGAAGAGGAATGCTCCTGGTAATGGGTCCCTGATTCATTTCTGCAAGCAAAGGGTGTCAGATTTTATGTCAATTTTTTAAATATTTTTTGATCATCAGGACAGAAATCCCTATGTCTACCTAGCACAAAATCACATAATATTATTTATTTATTACTACACCCACCTCCTTTCTTAAGGCAATCGTCCACAAACGCCTTCACCTGGAGATACCAAGATATGTTTTTTTCAGAGTTTCCATTACCAGCTACCAGTATTATTACTTATCTAGTACAATCATGCTACAAAACAGAAAAACATTACTGATATTAAAAAAAAGAGATATTACCCTTAGTCTCTATTACATTCATTTTGGTAAAATTATACTAGCATTGTTATTCCATGTTGTCAAACTGTAAAATTAAAAAGTTGAGCTTAGTTAAGTAACACACCTTGGGAAAATGGATGATAATGTTTTCTGTTGGAGAGTCTGCCACATCTAATACCAGGTAACTGTTAAAAGTTGTTAATAAGGTCATAAATAAACTGAAATCTGCCACAACCCCAGGCTTCTAAATAATATCTTGTTAACACTATTTGTTCAACTTAATGCTTATTTTGTCATTTATAAGAATATATTCTGTCTATGAATGAAAAGTATGACAAATACTACATCAATTTTATATATTACACTCAAAGTACAGGTGCGTGCAGTGTAATACATAAATGTACAACTGCCTGTATATATACCTCTTATTAATCGAGTTCGAGGTCCGTACTGTAAAATACGGACCGAGTTTTTTCCCGTCGATTTATGGCCCAAGCGCGAAGCGCGCGGGCCATAAATCGACGGGAAAAAACGAGGATCCGTATTTAACAGTACGGACCGAGAAAACAAGGTTAATAAGATATTTATTATATCTCTGGAGTCATTTTGGCGACCAAAACAAACTTTAGCGGGCCGTACAGTGAAGTACAGCCCGCTAAATTGACCAATGACAGCGCGCGTACTAACTGAGAGATATAATAAAGATTAATAAATAAATATACATGAAAAAGATACTCAATTGTGATTGGCTATGAACAGTGCTGGTCAAGTATAACACCAGTGCAAAAACTGTAATATCAGTCTGCAAAAAGTGCAACACCAGGGAAAATTACAAATCAAAATGTGCTTACAAGTAATTGTATGTTTTTTCGTTCAATTTGTGATTTATTTGCATCAATGAGTTTTTCAAAAAGCTGTATTATTCTATTTTTTAATACTGTACCTAAAAGACATTGTACCTATACCATTAATCTAACCTCTTATATCATCACACTTCACAACATCCTCATCAAAACCCAAAATATACCATGCATCCAAACTTTTATCACCTCACAAAAAAAAAATGAAACTGCGAATTTTAACTCCTCAAAAATCTATCACTTCTTCCTGACATTCCAAAACCAGAGTACACACCTCTGAGGTTGTAATAACTATGCTATTAGTTTACACATTACAGCATACTTGCCAAAGATTTCTTTGACTTACCTAAAGTGTTGGGGGAAGTTAGGCCGAACAAAATTCGCTTCAATGTTTTGTCTTATACAGACAACATGCGATACACCAGCATCTCTCAATGTATCCAACTGAAAAGCAGTTCTTAATTCAATCAATATGAATTTACTTAAGGATTTATTTATGAATTCATATCATGATACACATTAATTAAAAAAAATAACAAAGACATGTTCACTTTCAAGAAATAATCACTTTACCAGGCAAGAATTAGACAAACAGAAAAACCTGGGTGTATATGAAGTACTACATAACACCAATGTACATCAAGCACAAAGATAGTGAGAAATACTGCAGTATTAATATCAAGCTAATCAATAATTGCTATAGACCGAACGCATAAATGGCGGCCAAAAATGTATTCTTTTGTTTATATGCTAATTAAAGTCACTAACCTCGCTCTCAAGCAACAATTCTTTTGAATTATGTCCATGCAAACGATGCTAGTGAGTCTAATTAGCACATAAACAAAAGAATAATTTTTTGGCCGCCATTTATGCATTCGGTCTATTGCAATAATATTACCTTGCTATTCATAGCTGCTGAATAAGGACCCAAAAAAACTCCTGGTACGATTTCCTATAAAATTGAAATGAAAAATTATGTAATTTCAAACATTCAGCCAAAGTTGTGGTTCACTCAAGACAGGTAGGATCCCAACAGTGATTGAAAAACAAGAGGTTCATCAACCTTTTAATTAATAACTTAGATATTACCTGCATCTCTCTTCTCATTGAATATGCCCAGTCCTGGAAGAAATTATAAGATAAAATAAGAACAAGGCAGTCACCAGTTTAAACATCTCTATAACCCTTAGTGTTGTGTGAGTGTCAGTGAGCAATTTTCAAAACGATGAAGTGCATAAATGCAAATATTGATGTATCAAGGTTGCTTGGATTTTAACACTTATAAGGTCATTGCCAGCAGTTTGGTTCTAAAGAACCAGACAATAGAAATTTTAATGCTTTAGACAATCAGAAATGGGCAAGATGAAGCAAAGTACATGGCTGGTAGTGCTCACTTTAAGGTGCAATCAGCTCAACATAACTTCCATCTGGTCATCTGGGACTGGTGGATTTTCGTGTTGAGTGAGCAATTTTCCTCATGACTTGCATGATAGACAAGCCAAGCAAACTACATGGGGTATCAGTATTATGGGGGTAGTTTCTAAAGAAACTATAGTGCTGCGGCAGTGGGAAATTGGAACACAAGAAATTGGGATAAACAAACAAGTTAATAAAGTAATTTGTACCACCGTAAGGTAAAAGAAGGGGGTGCTGACATTTCAAGCATTAGCCCTTCGTCATTTGCTCTGATGAAGGGCTAATGCTCGAAACATCAGCACCCCCTTCTATTACCTTATGGTGGTACAAATTACTTTGTCAACTTGTTTGTTTATCCCAATTTCTTGTACATGGCTGGGGTATCAGTCGGCCTAATGTACTTTCGCTGCAATCATTGACTGGAAGATATCTTTGGGCAGTAATGTTTTGCCTACAGGGCATTAAGAAACTGTTCATCCTAACACTTCCAGTTTCAGTAGCTCCAGATTTATCATTCAAAAGATCTAAGCAAGAAGGCAAGTGAAGTTGGCAAGCAATTAGAGTTGCTTTCCCAAAGGACATCTAACCCTTTTACCACCAAGAGTGACTTTACAGATTTTACTCTGTCTAACGCCAAATGATCTCACTCTTCAAATGGAGACCCTTAGGAGGTAAATAGGGTTAAGCTGCAGTAGTGTTTCCAGAAGACTCTATGCATGACTACTGCTGGCTACAATTGTAAAGGTGTTGTGAGAAACAAATTCTCATAAACCTACAATAACAAAAAGATAATAAGCAAGTACATTTTACACTGCTGTTGTTGTCAATTTATTTATCCCCTGCCCTTTTGGCTCATCCTCAGTGTAAAAACCTGTTATGTTTACAAGTGATGTAGAAAAAAGAAGCCAAAAGAGACAAAACTATAGAGACTAAGAATATAACAGGGAAAAGAAAACAAAGAAAAACTTCATAGGTTTTTACACCGAGGTAAACCCGGGCCTTTTGGATCTTGATACATGTAAATGTACACATAATCCACTTTGAAGACATACAGAAAGTTTTCGATTTTGATTTCATGTTAGATTTTTTACATATATAGTCTCAGAGTATTTAGAAAGAGATGAATATGAGGATAAAACATTTCATTCGTCGAAGTCAAGTCAACTTTAAGCGCTATAGGAAACAGAATATAATAATAGTCGTGAACAGGAGCCCAAAATGACAACTTTTCCTCGTTGTTTAATAAAAATGGTGTTGCTAAATGCCATTTAGTCCCTAACTAAAGTGATCTTTAACAACGTAGAACGGTTGTTAATTGTAATTTCGAAATCAAATTTCGTCAATTTCCGACCAGACACTCGATGAAACTAACAGCGAAATAGCTCATCAAACAAACGACAACACGAGCTGTGAGTAATCCACTTACCACTACTTCGTCTTTGTTAGGAATATCTGGAAACTCGAGTGTAGGTTGACACTCGGGACTCCCAGCAGATTGCATCTAGAAAAAATAACTTGCGTTAACTACGATATTATTTATGATTATTCCATCTATAAGCCAGAACATAAAGGAACATTTCTTTCTGAAAACCAAAACAACTCACAGGCGCTTACTGTCTCCAGTCTCCTCCGCGGACTAATTTTGGAACAACTGAAGCACCAAAGATGGCGGAGGAAGAGCACTCGAGATCGTGGACAGACCAACAACTACAAAGCGAAGAAGTGTCGAAAAAGGACATCATCAAGTTTTTGCATGAGCATGCGTCTTTTGAGGCAAGTCTAAAACAGCAAATGAAACCCAAGCGGTGCTTTCTTTTGAGATTTAAGTTTATGTGACAACGTGGCTTTTCGTTGAACGTTTGTTCATACGAGCGCGCGCGCAAAGAAGTCAATGTTTTGTATTCTTTAATAGTATAAAGGCTCTAAAGTTACGGGTGAAAGGCGTTCGGAACGAGTTGTTTTGCTTTGGTTAAGACACAGCAGTGTCCCAATTGGTTAGGATGCTAAGTGTTCTACATGCAGTCCCCCTCACGGCCCCGCCCTCGCCAATCCCTCTGGCATATTGCAAACTTCCGTACACACGTCGTGATACGTAATGCGGAAACTTGGTTAATAGAAATGGCCTTCTCATATTGATTAGCACATTTATGAGTGCGTTTCCTATGGTATGATCCGGATGTGGATTTGTGATCCGAGTTCACACGGATCATGGGGCAGAGATCTCATGTATTTACCCACCACGAGTCCCCTGTACGTAATTGAATGGTACGTTGACGTAATTGAATGGTGAATTTAATAATTTTACATATCTTATGTAGTCTGGGACTCGTCGTGGGTATATACATGAGATCTTTCCCGATCATGGGGTATCAGAGAAACCGATGAATCCCCTCTGGGAAAGGATCGGTTCCTCTGATGAGCCGTGAGCAGTGTGATCTCGGATCACAAATCCAGCTACGGATCACACCAAAGGAACACACTCTAATTTATTGATTCTGAATCATGAGACCGCGCGAAGTCATTACTTCAATCTAAAATTACAACTTTGTGTTTTGAGTCGAAGTCTTTCTAAGGTGTTTGTTTTCTGTCTTGAAGTGTCGCCTTTGGAGCTGCATGTTTTTGACAACGTTAACCTTTGAATTATTTTTAAAATCTTTGGGCAATATGAAGTGGAATTTCAGTCATTGATTTACATTAATGTTGTCGTTTAAGGTCAAAATGGTTCCAAAATAATTTGATTTGTTTTTTCTTTTGTTTCAGATTAATTTCCATAATTAATGTTCTTCTCAGCATCTTCTTTTCCACTTGTGCTTGTGTTCCTTAGTTCTTGGTCTTGTGTCACAACTTTAAGGCAATCCTGCCCTCCTCAGGTGACTGTAGAGTCAAGAGTCTTTCAAGATAATTTCCATAATCCTCCAATAGTCTGAAACAAAGGAAAAAAACAAATCAAATCAGTTTGGAACTATTTTGACCGGAAATTAATTTTAACCTGCAACATATACTTTCTTAATATAAAGTTGGATAATGTATAGATAAGGAATTTTTGAGCAGTGTTAAATTTGATTTATAGAACAGGAGAGTGGTATTCATAATTTAAAAAGTTGCCAATGCAGTAAGTTATTGTGTGCGCCATTTGGTGTTGTTATTTCTCCATGTGTTAATGGTTGAGCCTTTTGTCTCAGCAGTTCCTGAAAGACCATAAGCTTAATGGCAAACTGAATAATATTGCCAAAACAAGCAAGAAGGACCACCTAATTGCAAGCTACAAACAACTGTTTGAAGTCAAGGTAATGGCAGGTTCTGCAGTTTTCTTTAGTTAGTGGGTGGCTACCTGCCATTTTTTCATTGAATAATTATTGTTGCTATTACCATCATCTTTATTGATCTTTATCATTATTATTAGTATAGGTAATAGCATGGTTTGTAGTGATATTTGGTATAAATACCACGAGGGATATTTCGAAATTGTTGTACGTAATTTCAAGAGCCGTTAGGCGAGTGAAATTTGAGACAATTTTGAAATATCTCGAGTGGTATTTATGCCAAATATCACGTACAAATCATGCTATTATTTGTTTATACTACTACTCGCAAAAGGTTTGTAATTTTCACATGTAGGTATTTCAAATTCAGTAGAAATACCACTGCTCTTAACCAATCAAATGACAGAAATTTCTCATGTAGTAGTATAATACTAGAAATACGACTCCCGCAAAACCTCGCGAAGCTAGTTTTTAAAGAACTTGTAATTGTTTTTCCTGAGGGATAAAACCCCAATTTATGTATTTACTTATTATTCTATCATTATAACTTTTCTCATTTTCTCATTTCTTGTGTTTATTATGATTATTATTATTATTATTGTATTATTACTATTATTATTATTCTAATTACTGGTATTGATATTATTATTATCATTTTTTTTTATGTTAAACATAATATACTGTTATGGGGTGGGGGCGTATGTCCTAATCTGGGAAAAGGTTCCTCTGCTACTTCAAGCAGTACAGCTTTCTTTTGAATAGGGTTTGTATCAGAGGTGGTAAAAATTACTCAACTCTGAACAATACCATTTCTTCTTTTAGGCTTAGAGTCTAGTCATGATTGTCACAGCCAAAGGATCTTGAAATTCCCTGACTTTTACCTGGAAAATGTAAAATTTCTCTTACCAACTAAATTAGAAAAGTCACAAATTAGTCCTGGTAATGGTCTCCAACCTCTCCTCACAGCCAACCCCTAAACCCATTTATTTAATATGCTTTCAGAAAGTCACACACAGTGAACATCAATTTATAGTTTCTTAAGATAACAAAGTCATGGAAAAAGGATTGATTTTCTTGAAAATCCAAAATCAGCTTTTAATCAGTCATGTAATTCTATCAATCCAACACATTTCGTGTCACATTCTTGGTTACACCAAACCAACGCTGAATTGCCAAGAATCAAATCAGCACTCTTAAATTTCACATTTTCCTGACTTCTCTCAAATACTTAAACTTTTCCTGACTTTATTTGAAATTCCCTGACTTTTCCCTGACCTTAAAGAATTTTCTTACCCTTAATTACCATTTCCTGACCTGTGGCAATCATGTTAATGCAGTTAGTTTGGAAAATCATGATTGAAAGCATAGGGCATTTAGGAAACTTCAATGATTTGTTATTACATACAGCAACCTTGCAATGAATATATAAGAAAGATTGTAGAAATTTTGGCATTACAAACTTTATTTTCTCCCTTATAGAGTTTTTCCATTGTAAAAGGTCAACTGTATGTTGTGGTTGTTATTAAATATTTGTATTTGACATCATAAAAATGAATTAAACAGCATTAAGGAAAAAGGTTAAGATTTTATGCTTCATTTTGCAAAGTAGGCCTTAACTTTTCATTTGTGAGAAAATGGTGGGGGCTAAGAGAGTAATTCCAAGGGATACATGGAACTCAAAGGTAAACACGCATTTTGAAATGGCTATGGAACTTGTCTGTCCCAACGAAGCCTTTTAATTACTTAATACATATATGTAGCAAAGAAATATAGCAAAGAGAAATACTACTCAGAAGTCAGTAATAACATCAAATAATTGCATTGATCACTGATAATATTGCAGAACCAGTCACTTATTGTTTGCTATCTTTTCTGTTAAAAATGCTGAACATAGCTGCTACATCAAACAAATCTACAATATATTTTCACTGTTGCAATGATATCAGATCACATAATTATAAATAATTGCTATGACAACCGCAACCTCTGTATTGGGAATTTCTTTAAAATGGAAGGCAATCGTTTCACTACGAAAAATACCTACTTGCATTCTCATTGCAGTATAAATACTACGTGACTGTCATCTTTCATTTCTTTGCGGTTGGTTACTGTTTCCCCTTTCCTGAAACTTTTTTCACGACGATATGGTAATCTGTTTCTTCGTTCGTCCTCTGATTCTGTCTGTACGCTGTTGCCATGATTTTCCTTAAATTCTGTTTTCATTGCAGTTTGCCTTGTGATTATCATATTTTCCAGTGTATCTCAATATTTTTGAAGTCGTACTCGGTTTCCGTTCTAAGTCTCTCATGTCCTGTATAGCAAAAGCGAGTCTTTGTTACTATCTATAACAAATTCAATTTCCCATCTAACTTGATTGCATTCCTGGTCCTTTTCCTTGCTGTTTCCTTTCCCTTTTTTGAGCGAGCAGTTGTTGTCTCTGCTGCGATGTCTCTTGTTATCGTCCCTGCCGTAGTTTGTTAATCTATTCTTTGAGTCGCCGCTTCCCGTGCGCTGATTTTTGCGGCATTCAAACTTACTCGACGACGATCCCTCGCCGCTCTTTCTTGTATATCTCGGAGATCTTCTTGCTGAGATGTACTTCCAGGATTAGTGAAATCGGTTTCCACAAAATTCACATTATTTTCAAAACATCATTCACGGAATTCGAAATGGCGGAAATTCACATGAAGTAATGTTGCCAGGTAACCTGGCCTGCGAACGGACACCTTTAAAATATAGATATATATATATATATAAATATATATACATATATAAAAACTCTCGGCTCAATTTACTCGGGCTTGCGAGCCACGTGGTCTGACCGAAGGCGACACGATTAGTAACCTCGCTACGCTCGGCCTTCGGCCTCGCTTCACGAGGAATTATATTATTATTATTTTAATATATTATTTGATATGACAAAGAAATAATTTTTCTTTTTGGGGTGACAATTCCTATAGTCTAGTCTCAACCTCGTAGCACCTTTCTCAATGTGAATGTTCATCCAGTGGAAAGATGGCACATTTTTGCATTATCATTATTTTTATTAATTGTTATCATTGATTGCATCTTACTGGAATTATATTAAAACTGGTAATTAACCCTTTTACTCCTATGGGTTCTCCCTGTGACGAGCATAAAAATCATCAGATGTTAGCTGGAGTGAAATCTAAAAAGTCACTCTTAGGAGGGAAAGGGTTTAGAGAGATAGTTTTTTAACCCTTAAACTCCTAATTGGTCTCCCTGTGATGAGTAAAGTCATTTGGCGTTAGCCAGAGTAAAATCTGTAAAGTCGCTTTTAGGAGAGAAAGGGTTAAACTAAAATCCTACATAGGTCCTGTATGTCTCCTGTAGTCCTCCAATAAAACTTAGGAAATGTAGTGCCAAGAGCCATTCAAATGATGTTGTTTTATGCCTGACCGGCAGCTGTCAATATTTACACTTGCAGGCATTCAGGAAGTCAGATGATGCCAGTTTGGAAGACCAGCTAAAAGAAGCAGCAGAGAAAACTGCAGCAATGCATTTAAATGAAAAAAAGAAGGAAAGGGAGAGGAAAAGTTCTGAATCAAAGGATTCCAAGAAAGAGGTATTAAATGATCAATACTTGACAAAAAGTGTATATATACAGTATTTATATATACATGTACATGCCATTGAAAAACATAGTATATGTGTTGTGGTTCAATTCTTTCCTTGGTTTAATTTTATTTTCCTTTGTTTCTTTTCTTATGGTAATGTTGATAATGAGTTTGAAACATAAGAAATTAAAGGATAAAATTGAACCACTACATAAATAAGTGTACAGTTTATGTTGGTTCTTTTACAAGTACAATGAAATGAAACAAGTATTTATAAGGTACAAGTCAACCCTTTTTTATTTGTGTGGGTAATGTAATACTGTAAAAAGTGAATCACTCATACCTTTATGCAGCAATAAAATGCAATTTCAGTTCTTTTGTTTGATAGTAGCTGAATAAGGAGCCGCCCCTCCCATGCACCTTGCCTCTTCATTTCAGCAATCGATTAACACAAGCACATTTTCTTCTTATGCATGCAGTGTTACTAACAGCAGCCAAGTCTTAATGATAATGAATTTGTATAGCGCACTTTTTCATATGGATATGTTCAAAGGCGCTTTACATCAATTCTGCTATATTATTTACGGTAATTACAATCAAACTTTACAAAGATAAACCACACCACCGGGTTCTACGTCCCCTACTCTTTTCGAACAGTGTTGTGGGATGTTTAACGTCCTACAAGAGCAGTGCTGTGAGATTGGACCTATGGTTTTTCGTCCTTATCCGAGAAGACTAGAATGTCTAACCATTTGCAGATGTCATTACAAAGGCAGCACTTTCTCCTCAGTTACGTTAAGACCCTGAGTGTTGGTCTGGCTGAGGTTTGAACTTATGACCTCCTGCTCGACAGGCCAGCATTCTACCAACTGAGTTAACCAGGTAGCGGTTTAACAGGCATACATACTCTTTTTCAATTCTTTTTCAATCTGGAATACATGTCAGACAACAGATTACACTCACCCTGACAGGCTCTTGCAATTTTGTAGTCCTTGAAAAATTTACTTGTGCTTATTTATTCTAAATTGCACTCAAGATCTGTTCATTACATATGTATACAAGTGATACTGGAATTCTGGCAATCATTTCCTAGGAACCAAAATTTTCCAAGAAAATTTTGAAGCATGGAGATAAGGCAACCTATGCATCAAAAGGTGACAGGGTGTCTTGTTTTTACACTGGCAAGCTGGAGAATGGTGTTGTATTTGACAGCAACATTGCCGGAGCAGGTTCGTCATGACACTTAACGTGTAGGTGTAGTTGCGAAATAAGTTGGATTACATCTCAATCTCTTTTGAACCATAGTACTTGTTTAGGGGTGGCAAATGATCCTTCCAAAACTTTGAGTTTCACAAAATTGTAGTTGAATTTCACGGGTCTTGCAGTCTCGTTTTTAACAGTTATGTGCATCTCACAGTCTCAACATTTATACGAAAGAGTCTTGCACTGAGAATACTCGGTATCGCAATCTAAAAAGTCAAAATGTCTTGGGCTTGCAAAGAAAAGTGCTAGTCTCGCCATCTCGCAAAGTCTCGCATTTACCATTTGCCGCCCCTATGCGTGTGGTGGACTGTCTTCTGTTAGGTTCTTCCTATTGGTTGTGCTCCCCGTAAAGGCACTCAGAAACTAGCTTGAGTGTGACATTTGGGCATTTTATTATCTTACTGTAAAGGAAATCCCTGTCTGAATTTTGCTATACCTTAGATACTTGATGGGGAGATTAAGGTAAGATTGTTGAGGTTTACCCTTTTTTAATGTGAACCATTTTTCCTTTATAAATGGGCATATTGTGGGGGCCAGATCATGATGTAATCCACCATTTGTATTAAACTCAACCTTTTTGTGATTTGTGTGTGACAAGTTAATATTTGCGCCTGTTACCAAGACCCCTACCTTTCTAAGAATTATAAGTTATTTTCCCTCGTAGGTGGTTCTAAAAAGAAAAGCAAAGATGAAGGAAAGCCATTTATCTTCCAAGTAGGAAAAGGGTTGGTTATTAGAGGGGTGAGTATGTTAATTTATCAGAGTAAACTTTTTCTGATCAATAAATCTGCTATAACAAATGACACAAGCTGGAAGTGCAAGAAGGATGTGATGTGACATGATGCAGTTGCAGAGATTTTTGGGGTTGTGCAAGAAGATATGCATTTGGTAAGTAAAAGAACATAGGCAATTGTCCTAATATATTCTTCCCTTTGCTAGCCTGCAAATGCAGATGTTTTTCTGTGACTTGATTCTCTGTGCCCAGGCAGAGAGAATTGAGTACTGGAAAAGGGGCTACATTCACAGACCTGTTCCTCTGCTTGTTTTTTCATCTGTTGAAACTGTGAAAATAGGAAAAGCGGAGCAGCCCAGGCCATGTAAAATAAAAGGTGTATATTACTTCTTTTCCTCTCCTGCGTTACCGAGAGTTCAGGAAATAGTCGTAACACTGCTAAACTGACTTTTCTTGAACATGTATTCTTAACTTTAATGGAGACAAGTGAATTGATATTACAGGTAGATAATAACTGGCAAAAAAAAAACATTTGGTACAGGTGCTTTGATTCTGCGGGAAACAAAGGAATTTACCGCTCATGGTATTTTCCATGTCCTTTACTTGCTTTGAGATGATTCCTTTTATTTGAATGTCAAAATAATCATTCTTCAATATTATAATTGGTTTTAGTGGGATGAAGGACTTATGACCATGTCAAAGGGTGAGAAGGCAGAATTAATCATTGAGCCAGAATGGGGATATGGCAAGAAAGGCAACATTGATGCCAAGTATCCTTTTGTTGTTTACTGTGATGTAAACTGAATAGACATCTACTCCTAATATTAGGAATAATGTGGGATTTTTTGTCCTACATATGGTTCTATAGTGTATATACCATTACATGCATCAACCTGTAAGACTTGAAATTCTTGTCCACATTCAGTCTACCAATTAAGTACCATATTTTGAAAGCAAAAGAAACCAAATGAACCAATTAGTGGCAACAACCTCAAAGTCTGGGGCAAGTAGTTTCTAAGTATGGTAGTAGGGAAATATTGAATCTGGACAAGCTGTGAACGTGATCGAGTTACTCATGGGTTTCTGATACATGTTACGATATTGGTTTGGGTACCTTTACCCTTCATACTTTGGAAACAGAGTACACCAGTTACCTCCCAAAATGCAACATTCAGGAGCAATCAATCTTTTGGTTGGGGTGATCCTGACTGGAACATATGTATATTCTAGGTCTTGAAATTATGCCAACCTCAATGCATTCGTTGTTTGTTCCTTTTGTGAAGTTTTCCTTTACTCATAGAAACAGCATTCCGCCTCAATCAAAACTGATTTTTGAAGTGGAGCTTGTTGACGTGATTTAGTTGTTCAAGTGTTTACTGAGTTTTAAGATGTTGTATGACCTCAGTATAACTGATAGCCTGTGCACTGAGAAGCACATAACGTCATGAACAAATGCATTTCTGGAGAGCTGAACTTAGTGTTTATATCCACATGTATAGGGAGAAATATCTTGCTTGTGTTAGTTAGAAGGGATCTTGGTATAGTGTCAGCTAGCTTTGAGGTACTGCTAACGGCTTAGTCTTAAGACAACTTGCAATTTGGTGTCTTTCACAGATTGGCAACCAAAATGTCAAAGTGCAGAAAGAGTGCAAGGTAGACGTGTATTCACTTCCCTTCTATCTCTCAGTTAGTACGCGCGCTGTGATTGGTCAATTTAGCGGACCGTACTTCACTGTACGGCCCGCTGTATTCAAAAGTTTGTTTTGAGATATAATAAATATCTTACAAACCTCGTTTTCTCGGTTCGTACTATAAGTTACGGACCGAGTTTTTTTCCGCTTGGATTTATGGCCCGCGCGCTTCGCGCTTGGGCGATAAATCCGAGTGGAAAAAACTCGGTCCGTAACTTACAGTACGGACCTCGAACTCGTTTAGTAAGAGGTATATATACTCAACATTATGATTTTTCTGATACCCGCCTCAGTCTATCCGCTTACTTCTCGGAGTGTAAAGTTACACCTCAAAATCTTCCTCGTCAGAATTCTAAAGTTTTCCTCCAATATTCCGATAAAAATTTCCGAAGTTTTCCGAATGTTTCGAACGGCGGTTTCTGTCCAATCCAATCGTACGATTTAACGAGCTCTGGCCACACACAAGAAGCGTCGTTTTAACACGCAGAATAGGCCTCTCTTTTCTTAACTTTTTGTAGTGATTGATAATAGTTTTTTGTCCTAATAGCAAAGATTTGTGCCCAGAAATTATTGTGAGTCAATTTCTGATTAAACGAACGAATATTTTCTCTAGTTCGGCCTCCGTGGCATTGATAGGCATATATAACTTTAACCAAAGAAAATGGTTAATCAAACGGATTGCTTACTAAAATAAGCTTCATCGCCGTACGATTTAAAGGGTGCTGCCGTTTTGGACGGTAGTCCTTCTTCAAATCGAATGTTAGGAATAAGGTGGGGCTAACGCTTGAAACCACAACACCCTTTACATGTTATGTTGGTAAAACTTTCATTGGGGACCTTTCATTTTTTTTACGACGGAGGAGGGGGCTGGTGTGATTCTGGAAGAACCATTTAAAAATTGTGTGACCCCCCTCAACCTGCCAATCCCCCCCCCCTTGAAGCAGCGATTTCATTGATGGGCTCCTGTTAAAACATTATGCCATTTAAAAGTATTTTTGGGATGGGCCCCTCGAACGCCGGTTTTTTCGCAAATCCCACCACCCCTCCCCCTCCCACTTCCTCGTTTGACGACGACTCAACACCGACGCAACGCCAGTTTCCTTAGAACCAAGTCATTTTCACACATATAACTTCAGTTGAACAAAATGCTTGCAAGTAAATCTTTTTACCAATAAACTGATGAACAAAGTACAGTATGGAAAATACTTTGCATTATTTTTGGTCTCGATGTATTAAGTAACGGTAGTGGACAATGATGGATACTTGACACCAGCACTTTGCTAACTAGCGGATACAAATATTTAACGTAATGTAACTTACCCTAGAATGTAAAAATTATCGTACTTCTACCTTTTCTACAGCCCGAGGCTGTTTAATTTTCGGAATGCATAATTTTGGGATGTAGCTTCTGACATTTTGCCCAGTCTCCCCGAGAATCAAACTTTGGTTCATGCAAGTTAGTACAAAACCTACAATGTGGCTCGAACATTTTTGTCTTAATCCTCGGCAAAAGTGACCAAACGTGTGACAATTGAGAAGTTAAAGCTATTTTTTATCACTAAAACTATCTCAGTTATCCCTTATCCCTAAAATTATTTTGCCAGTTATCTCTTAGGGACGGACCATTAGAAAAGTGATGGGGGGGGGGGGGGAAACAAAAAAAAATTCATGCAAGGGAAAATGCCAAGAAAAAAAATTCATGCAGAAGGAAGGTCCAATTGTGACTTTTTCACACGTAGTAAAAAAAATTCGTGCAGAGGAGTTCACCGGAAAAAAAAATTCCTGCACAAGCAGTGAGCGAAAAAAAAAAATTCGTGCAAGCTGAAAATTCCCCACCCCCCCACCCCCGCCCATCACTTTTCTAATGCTCCGTCCCTAAGACCAAGACCTCAAGGTGTGCGCCCGATGACCGAGACCTGACTCAACCATTTTGTTATGTGACTGTCACTCTTTCTCATCCTCCTTTCCTCTAGACCGCGAACAGTCCTTCTTTTTTTTCTGACACTTTGTGCGCGATGCGCGAACCGGCACGGTATGAGCACGACGGTGCGCTTCGAAGCCACGAGAAGTGAGAAACGCGGGCGCAGGCGCTAATTTCCCTCTCCGGATAACCTCAGGATCCCTCGCGTCTGTTTCTTCTCAGCACCTCCCGCAAGGGCTATATATACTCTGGGCCTTGTGGCTTTTCTGGCCTAGCCTGCGCCATTGCATATGACCATTATATGAGGATTTTTTATTCATATCTTTTGAAATAGAAGTGCAAAGTCGCAAAGCCTTACGAGTCATATGGATAAAAGTACAACTGACGGCAAATGGTCTGTTAAGGAGCAATAAAACGGTTCCTGATTCGGTTCTGTTCATACCTTCTGTATCAAAGTGGCCGATATTGGAAGGATGCTTAAAAGTGGCTATTTCTTTGGATATTAAAAATTGATCTTTTTATTTTAATTAAAGTAAGAAACGGCGGTACATGTGGTCCACTTACGAGAACCCTTCCCCTCCCTACTGGGGTTGTTGTTTTTGTTTCGTCAGGCTTGCCCAGACATATCCCTCGGGAATCCCTTGAATTCGTACGGGTGTATGATGTCTCCATGACAGATATTTCAACCAAGAACCGCTTTCAATTTGTTGGGGTAACGTAATGAATATTTTTTTCACTTGTATCTATTTTAACTTGCGTTTAGAACCTTCAGTAGCATGGATGTACACTGATCCGCCACGAACCAAACATGATTATATCTTTCAACCCACATTGAAAACATGAGTAGAAGCTAGCTTTTCCTTACGGGTCCCTTTTACAGTGGCCTAAGTCTTTAACGGTTTTTCCCTCGTAGCATTTGATCATTTACATTGCAAAGCAATTTTGTATCGTTGATTCGCGAAATCAGCGTTAAGACTTCAGACGGCCTATAAGCCAACTCGCGGATTATCTTAATACAGTTTTAAAATTCAGTGGTTTCGTTTTCGACCCTTTCCTGTTTTACTTTTCAAGCGATTATTTTTCTTAGATTTTGGAGCAACGGCAGTCTTTGAAAGGAGTGATTTTTTCCGTAGTATGTTGGCGTTACTTGTAAAATATCCTCTTGAATGATAATAATGTCTTATTTATGGATTCAAATTTGCCGAGGCCTTCCGCCGTGGGGTGTCGATGACTATTCAAGATTAAAATACCATATACGCGCTGTTTTGTATTTTCATATTTTTAATGCAATTTCATTTGCTACACGTTGGATGTGGAACTAAGATATATTCAAACATCAGGAACGTTTTTGTTGGGGTTGAATTCTTATTCAACCTCCTACTTTACTGTATGAATGGATTTATTGAGTAACAATTGAACTCTTCTGTTTTCGGTCGCATGGCGAAGACATGTCGCCAGGTGTTTGATTTTAAAATCGCGAAAATTAGGCGGTATTCCAAAATGCGGTCACTTTACTGATAGCTTTTGTTTTGATGTTCTTAATTATTAACCAGATGTAATGTTAAAAATGATGTGATCTAGTAGCTCTTACTTGGTTCTGTGACAGCGCTATTCACATCTCACTAGACTAGACTGGTTTATTTGTTTGCAAAGCATCTTTGCAGCAGTCAAAAGAAACATGTTTTTTTCGTTTCCACAGAAGCAGCCAAATTTTCAGTGACATAATTTGATAACCATGATAACATAATTAGTGTTGATTATCATAATTTCAGAAATTTGATTGTGATTGACAGCTGCGCAAGAATCAGTCTTGAAAAACTTCCGTCTTTAACATCAACAAAATTAAGAGCATCAACATCTCCTGTTTTTATTGGTAATCAAACAATATACAATTTTTCAGGTAATGCTGATAAAGTAGGTCAAGTCTCAAATAATTCACCCCATGCAGTGGTTCGTATTGACATCTCAAAGGGAACAATGCAGGCAGCAATGTGAATGATATACCGGTACTTTTGTTCCAGAATTATTGACTTACAGTGTAATTGTTGATACTGCAGCTTGGACGTTTGGAACTCAAAGCCATGTGAAAATACTCAAAGTATATTAATTCATTATAATTAAAAGTAAAAAGCATATTTAAGGGCATTGCAAAGATTACAGTTCGGATTAAATTGAAACACATCAGTAACATACTGTAAACACTCCAGTTTGGCAGTCCTTGAGTTGAAAGCTTACCACTTTTTGAGAGCTGAAGATTTAATTTGAAAAGGTAAGGGAATTAGCATTCATGTTTTCATGAATTGTAATTGAAAAACCATCTTGCCATTAAATGCAAGAGGGTCCAATTATTTCAAAACCTGCATGGACAAAGGTGAAATCACTGGAATCTTGCAGTAAAACCGTACTTAAAGGCAACGTTAAGTCAAAAAGAAACCGCCATATGGGTAATCTTGCAAAACCGCAATACCGCACTTTCAAAGAAAAATTACCATAGAACTAATCCAAAAATAATGCAACACTGCATTACCGCAAATCCTTTAAACATTTCCCTTAATGACTTCTAAGGTTTAACCCTTGGTTACAAAGGTTAAGTACTTGAAATACTGGTATGTTATTTCACATTCCAAAGTATACAGAATTAATCCAAGGATGCATCTGTCAGCAGTTCAAATGACTGTGCCTAAAAGTATTATCTTAAATAAAGATGCGTGCATAGGCATGTTCTACATGCATCATACATGTTAAGCAAAGACCAACTACCGGTATCCGACAATAATGTAATATTTTAACTGGTATTTTCTCAGCAGTTCTCAAAAGAGTGCATGAATAGTTATTTGTTTCTGATACAAAGTAGTTTCAATTTGGATCTTTTTTCTGGTTCGCATTTTTTGTATCATTTGACAATATTATTTAGAAAGGGGTATTTTTGGAATGGAAGCAATATTTCTATCACTTGCTGGGCCGAAAACCCCCTATTGTTTCTTTGGTAAATGATTACCAATCTGTCTATTGACTAATGTCTGTTTTAAAAAATAAACAAAGCCATCCCATTTGTAGTGAAATCCTCCCAAATAAACAGATGGGTACATGTGGCTAATGTATCTAGAATTGGTAATTCTCTGTAGGCAGTTAATTTTGCTAGACCCTGCGGCTCTTGATTTACAAGCGGCCATTGATTTACAAGCTCTTCTCGTGTTCTTCCAACATCCTGTTCGGTTTATTATGCGGCTAAACTCATAGAAACTGCCGTTTAATGCTTGATTAAATTTGCACTATGGTTTGTAGAACACTGGACTAACTCAGCCCATTGTTCTCAACAAAAGATCATTTGTTCAAGTCTTGTCAGCTGCATTAATCATTGAGTTACTGTAAGTTATCCCTTGTCAACAAGATATGAAATTTCTCTCTTCATTCTGAGAAATGTTTACCAGTGTAATCACTTGCAAAATATTTTTCAGCACTCCAAAAGAAATTTCATATCGCTCCGTGGTCATGTAATATCCTCTATCTATTGCTGATTATCCATGTTTATTTAAGCTATAAACCATAGTTTCTATGGGTTTACCAGCTTAATAAACCACGTGGGATGTTGGGAGAACACGAGAAGAGCTTGTAAATCATGAGCCACAGGCAAGTGATTTACAAGCTCTTCTCGTGCTCTCCCAGCATTAAGTGGTTTATTATGCTGGTAAACCCATAGAAACTGCGGTTTATTGCTTTCATGAACAAACTTTAAAGACAGAAAATGTTTCTCTTTTCTATGAGTTTACAGGCACAATAACCAGTAGGTTTTCGACCAATCAGCGTGTGGGTAGTATCTGAGTTTTTTTATAAACATGTATATTAATATGCTGGATTTTCTATTACTATAGTAGGTTTTGTGAAAATAACTCTAATGATTCCAGTATGCATTTAGTGTGCCACATTGTTTCTGTAATTTCCATTTTCTTGGTGCCATGTTAGCCTGAATATATGGATCAATAAGAACAAAAATTTTCTTTTTAGGATGGGAATGAGGGTCTACCAATGGTCAAACGAACAAAAACAGATGATGCAGGTATGACATCTGTGCACAGTGAAGAAAAAGACACTGTATATGGTGCTCTTGTCATCTTAGGGTAAGTTTAGGTAATTTCTTATAATATTATGCAACTGTCCTACAGTATGGAACATGTATAACTCTCAGAGTTATAATTTGCTCCCAATGAATAGTGCATTACTGTATCAGTATATATAAAAGCCCAGTAAACAAGCTTGCCTTTCAATCCAAATCAATTAACTGAAAGTGCTGATTGCATGCCATGTGAATCTGTTACACACAGTAAAGTGTTGTCTGTGAGCTCACAGTGTCTATATTGCTCACGGTTAGTCAACATAACAGGATGTCGCCCTCCGTTCTTTCCTTTGCACCTTGAAACTAATAAAACGCAAAAAAGAACTTGGTCAACATTCGGTCATCTTGACATCACCTTTGCTCAGTATGATGCATTCTATTTAATTTGTACATGTGTTTTAACAGTAATTTGTACTCTTGTTGTAACGCATTTTAGGTAATATACTGTCAGTGATATGTTTTTTAAAAAGAATGATTTGTTTTGTGGACAATTAAATTTATATATAACATTTTGTTATATTTAATTTTTATTTTTGATTGCGTTATTTGAATATTTTACATTGTATGTATGAAATTGAATGGAAAGTCAAAGTTGACACTGCATGGATACAGGTCATAAGTTTCAACCATTGTGTTTAATACTGTTTATACAGTCTTCATGATTTGGTTATTTGGAAACAAAATATGATTTATCATCATTATTACAATATGATTATTACCATCAATAATAGATTATTATTAGATACACAAGATGCATGGTGTTAACAACTTTTATTATTAGAATGCCCTTCTCCTCTATTATTTGAGGTTCCTATCTGCATGACTCTGAGTGTATAGGTCACTGAGATTGGAGGCAATGATTTTTGGACTCTTTGGACTTTTTGGATGTCCCATCTTTTCACCCTTGAATGTTTTTACTTAACTTTGAGTAACTTTAAATGTATAATTCTTGGTCAGTTACAATGGTACTCTCCCCAATGGAGAGCTCAAGCGCCGTCACTGCAGCTCGTATATTTTGAGAAAGAAGGGATCCCCCTCAGGAGTGCAACCCTTCAAACTCCACCTGGCTTCTTCTAACACTGGGATGCAGGTGTGTTTGTGTGTGTCGTGAATTGCATTGAGCAATTTGTATCCTGAGGGGTGCCACAGGGTTGCTTAGAACTGCAAAGGTTTGGCTGCTTTGTTTCTGGTTACTTTCAAAATGTTGCATGGCATGGTATTACTGTATGAGCTGAAAAAACAACTTGAAAAACAAACACTATTAATTGATCGCCCAAAAGTATGATTATTGGTATTAATTACTTTGGCATCAAAGACTTGAAGACTGTTGAGTTTGATCAGCTAGGTGAAGGTACTGTACATACATGTATACATACTGTATACAGTACTAGAAGAGTGTGGCTGAAACTGGATTTTTAAGTGGCACTAATTCATATTCTAACCAACACTCTGAGCAGGCAGCATTGTAAGATTCACTATTGTCTTGTTGAAATACATGTAGCTCGTGGTATGTCAATTAGGTTAATATCAGTTAAGCTTTAGTCTGCTACAAGGAAAATAACATTGTCAGTTCATCAAGTATCATGTAGGTTGAAATAACGTGTACTTGTTCAGTGGATTATGCCAACTCTTATTGTGGCAACCCAAAATCTCTGCTAACTCGAAAAAATTCTAGTTTGTCACTTGGCACACAGTTGACATGTTGATTTATCAGTTAGTTGTTTAATTGGGTCAGTTGAGCATAGACTTTGTCCACTTACTTAACCCTAACCAGATTGCTAAATGTAATCTTTTGTCTCACAGCATTATTTTTTGGGGTGGTGATTGTGTTGTTTCCACCCTGACTACTACTGGTCTGTTGGTCTTAACAAGAAATATTGCAATGTGAAAACCACCAGCCAATTAGTAACTATGCTCTGAGTGAACAGACAGGTTATGTTATTATTATGGTAGTATTTTCCAAAGTTAATAAGAGCTTTCTGGTCTATAAAGCCTCAATCAGATATCATGTTGGCTTAAATGTTGTTAGCTGAAACTAAAATTCTCCTCCAAGGTAGGCACGGTTTTATACAAGTACCGGTACCTTCACCTATGCATCCAGGCCAAACAGTCTTCAAAACTGAAAAAAAAAAAGAAAACTGTTATTGTTATTATGCACCACTTGTTTTCTTCCAATTGCTTTAATATTATTCTGCAGAACTGAGTGGAATTTGTTGGAGTAACTTCGAAGCTTTTAAGGAGTTACATGTAAATTGTGCCATGCTTGTAAAATTAAGTTAAGCTTAAGTTTTGGTATGTTATTTTATTTTGTTATCAATTGCTCATTTATGAAAATGTGATATTGTTCTTTGAATTTTTTTATTGTACTGTAATTTTTTTTGTTAATTTTTGTTTAATTTTCACATCACTTTTAATGAATCTTATGTTATGAAAGTACTATATTATTAATGTAGTGATTGTGCTATCAACATCCTTCCAGTGCAACCATGCAGTCACTATAAGTAACACCACTTTATAAACCCTATGCTTTAACTTGAATTGCCATGGTACACTTCTGTGATTCCTTTATTGAGATAAACAAAGGTCTCTTTTGTTATTTTGCTGAAACAAAAGTACCCTAAAGAAATCTGAACAGAAACGCAAGGCTTTGGCATGTGTTTTTTTTAAATTAAAATTGCAGGACATTTCTTCTATCATGAAAACAAGTCTACACACAAAATTAATGTGGCAGTAAACAAGAATTGGCCATATAACAACTTATTCCCCTTTCATTATACAGCTTTTCAATTATTCTTTGGAGGTCAGCTGTTACATAGATATGATTCAATATGCCAGTGCCTTATCTCTATTTTTGCGTTTAAGCATTTCGTTTTGGGGGATTAAAGCATTTGTAGGGCCAAAGACTGTTAATGCCTGCCCTGCCTGTCAGGCTAATCTAATTAACAAACAGTACCTTATTTCTCGAAAGTGAAATCAAAAATTAATATTCAGGGCACAGACATTCCAACCATTAGATGAGACAGTCCCTGGAAAATGTTAAGCCGGTCAATCTATATGTTTTTTTTTGTCTTGTGCTCAAACGCTACCTGTTTTGTAAAGCAAAAGTAGGACTAGGGGTGACAAATGCTGCCTCCAGAATCTTTGGTCTTGTAAAATTCTAATCCGATCTTGAAATTGTGGCAGCACTTGTAAAAGGTCTAATTTAAAGTGCATTTATTTCAGTTGTGAAGTCTGTGATTTTTGTCCCCTAGGTCTCAAAGTCTCAAATTTGTTACCATAGCTTATTGGCATAACTAGACATTTGACCAGATGACTCATCAGTTTTTTTCAGCACGGGGTATAATGGGCTCGGATTTTCGAAAATTGTTTAGTCTCGGTCTCTGATTTCTAAACAAGGGTCTCGGCGATCCTTGGATTTTACCATTTGCTACCCCTAAAGGACTGTTTTGTTTTCTGTAGTTGTTAAAAGTGACAAGATGTATGACTTCTCTTCCCCTGGGCTTATGATTTTGAAAAAGTGTATGACCTAGTATAAATTTAATGTATTGAACACTAAGTAATACAGAATGCAGTACTCTCTGACCAGCTATTGTTGTTTTTAGCACAGTGATGTGTCCAACTGTACAGAAGACCTAATACTAATCTTGGTAGCTGAGAAAGATCCTTTCTTTTTTGGCATATCAAATTGGTGTTAAGCACCAGATAGTAATAATTATTACATAACTATAACAAGCTGAAAGAAGAGGACTTCTGATGAACTGGAATTCCTCTTGCTTACACAAAGCTACAGTTGTTAATATAACTAAAGATGCAGTTAAAGAATCTGTATACATGATAAATGTTAAAATATTAGTTAAAATGTGTATCAGTCCATTCTGGAAAACTACAGCTATGTGTATCATATGCTAATGAGTTGCGTTCAAATAGATTGTTAATTCAGATGCTCATAGTGTATCATACACATTGTCACGAGATAATGCAGTCGTGGTGGAGTACAGGAGAGACTTTGCAACAGATATGTTTCAGGTGCGGAAAACTGTTACACCGTCATTGTGTACATGTGTTTTTAGGGTATGGGTTATTGACCATACGTGAGGTCAAGATGGCTGTATATTGGCGTAGTTCTTTTTCGCTCTATTACTGACTGAGACATACAGTAATCAAGGACAATAAAAGCACAAAAAAGAACTTGTCCGATATGCAGCCACCTTGTCTGAACAAGCTTGGTCAGTAAAGGAATTTGCTTTGTTTTGTTTCACGGGACAACCTGGTAAATCCCGAGTGGGCAAGATAAGCCCATCCTGCTTGCCTCCTGGCTACCCAAAAAATGACCATTAAAATCTGCCGATTTTTACGTGATGAAAACGACCTTTATAATTAGTTGTTTTTTAACCCCAAAAAATGACCACCTCAAACAGCTGATTTTTGCATCTTAAAAAGGACCTTTTAAATCAGCCGACTTTTAATCCTAAAATATGGCCATTAAAAACACCTAATTTTTAAGTGATAAAAAGGTGCTTTAAAATCAGGTGATTTTTTACCCTAATTAAACTTTTCTAAGACCTGTGCGCTAGCTTGTAAGAGGAGTGCAAATTGAACTGTGTGTGAAAATGTGCAAGTGCTTATCTATTTCAAATGGAACTTAAATCATTTGATTATCACTTCCAATTCAATTTTACATTTCTGCCTTTGATTTCAACTTTCTGCCTTCAATTTTAACTTTCTCCATGGTTTGGGATCATTGCAGGTATGCTCCCAGCCAATCATCATTTTTAAATTTTTGCATGTTTGTTATTATCCATTTTATTAAAGGATTTTCAATATTATTGATATAAAGTGGTGATATTCAGTGGAACATGTTAAATTAAGGATTTGATAATTTTGGCCTCTTTGGTGAAACAGGGTGCGAAAAAAAAAACAAGCTATATATTATATCAGATGTCCATCATGTCATTGCTTAATTCCAATAAGATAACTTTTGTGAAGAACAAATTATCTATACTTCCCACGTGCATGATTATTGAGTTTGAGGAATGCAATCCTCATTTGTCTTCTTTTCTCCGAATGTCCAGATTGGACGGTCCGCAGACTCCAAAATTGACTTTGTTGTCATGGATACAGTTCCTGGAAATAAACACTCAGAAGTGGACCAGAATGTTCAGAAGAGCACAATATCCAGGTACTCCTGTCGTATTGTGGTAGACAGAGACCCCCCTCACACAGCCAGAGTGTTTGCGGCAGGATTTGACAAATCCAGCAATATATTTTTAGGGGTAAGTTTTCAGGATTTTTATCCTTCCTTGCTTGTATCCAGTGACAATAATAAAGATCATTTTGAGAACATGCAGACAGTAAACTGTAACCCTTTATGCTCAAAACTGACATGGTACAGTATAAAGTGATAAAAATAATTATTCAAGGTTGGTTTTAATTTTCATCAATAGGAAAAAGCCCCCAAATGGCAAAATGAAGAAAACATGATGGATGGCTTAACAACCAATGGTGTCCTGTTGATGAATCCCAAGGGAGGTCCTTCATGTCAGCCAACAATATGGCGAGAAATTTCCGTGTGCGGCAATGTTTATGGACTCCGCAAAACACGGTCGTGCACAGAAAGAGGAAAAACAGTGAGTGATGTCATAAATTTGACTCTGTCAGAAGCTTTCAGTTGTACTGAAAAGTAAGTTGAAACCTTACAATATTCCAAGCTACTTGAATCCTGACCTATAAAACTGAGAATAATATCAGTTCTCATATCTAGGAGTCATCTCTGGTTTGACATGAAGTCTTTTTCTCAAACATTTGTCTGAAACTAAATTAAGATGTGCCAAATCTTTACTTGTTGTTTTCTCATTTCAGCGACCTTAGCCTGTTGGGCTAGTCGAGGTTTTATTTCAAAACTGTTTAGGGAAAATTTAAAAATATGCTTTCAATTAAAGTCTATCAATTTTTTTATAACAGGTGTCACTTATGTTAATTATGATATTTTATTATTATGATTATATTTCTAATTATAATCATTATTATTATTATTATTATTATTATGATTATTATAATTATTATTGTGATGATAATTATTATCCATATACTGTATGCCAGTAAAACATTGTTGGTCTATTTGTGGCATAATTATACATACCTGTAATACATTATGTACTTTAATACGTTCTATTATCTATGTATGCTCATTACATTGTTAAGAGAGTTCTTCATTTTCTTCACCCGAGGGAGTTTCTCACCTTTATTTAGGCAAGACCTCTTCAACTGCAGCCTGTAAAGTCAGTCAAATTATGTTAACACAGTAACAATTGACTTTGGTCTTAAGACAGTGAATGATTTATAGCGAAATTGTATTTTTGCTGGGGTCAGGTAAGAGCTATTACACAATGTAGGTAAAACATTAAATAGAGTTCAAAGCCTATTTTACTCACGTTATCTTTTCTGGTGTCGTTTAATCCTCGCAGGTTGAAGAAGAGTCCAACGTGTTACTTGATGGATCACTGATTGATCTTTGTGGTGTTGTTTTACTTTGGAGGTCTGCAGAAGCATTGAAAGAAATGCCTGTAAGTGAATACTTGATGTTAAGTGAGCTTTTCCTCTCCCAAGCAACTGCTTCAACAAAAAGCTTAGATGCAAGAAAAATCAGTGGAAATTGCAAACAGCATTGGGCAAGGAACATTGACCATTAGAATTATGGGTGATCAAATTCGAGGTTTACCATGTAAAATTGTTGAAATAACATGAATTTCGCACGCCTCCTGGGAAGGGGGAGGGAGGGAGGGAGTGGTGGTATACCCTAGATTATCAAGAATGCAGTGTCAATCACCCTCAGAATTACAGTCAGGTTAATTGTTGTTCCTTTTGTCTCTCAGACTATAGAGGTCATATTTCCCCACTCTCCCACCCCCAGAATTACAGAATTACTGCAGGGTGAGACGAAAATGAAAAGATCAGGTTACCCTTCGGGCAAGCTGTTACTTGAGGCTACTAGCCCGAAGCTCTGAGGAGCTAGCCCGAAATTAAATTGTTTATAGAGAATAATCAGATTTAATTACGCAAAATACAAGTACTGATACCAGGCATAGATATAAACTAATTTTCCGTAATATTTTACAGTTTACCCCCGTTGACGGTCAAAAATATTATAAATTTACGGAAATCACAACACAGTTATTTTTGTGAATATCATGAACGTTGCGATCGGTCAATTAAACTAGCACTGTAATCTGAAGTCCGTCGACATTCGATGAAGTAAATTATCTTCAAAGCTCGTCAAGCTGACAAACTGTATTGAGGCAACTAAAATGCGGCGCAAAACGTTGTCACGTAACTATCATTTGGTCTCAAAATGTTATCATTTTCTCTCAATGACACTTTGGTATTAAGGCTCAATTTATTGTCAGAAAAGAGGAACCAACGGTGTTTGCCCGTCGGGCAAGTTACGATAAGAAAACACTAGCCCGACAAGTCATTCCACTAGCCCTGGGCTATCGGACGGCATTTTCGTCGCGCCCTGTACTGTGGTCTCTCAGACTATAGAGGTCATTGATATTTCCCCACCCCCAGCCCCAGAATTACAGTCAGGTTAACTAGATACTGTGTTTCTCCCTTTTGTCTCAGACTATAGATGTCATTGATAAAATGCGGGAAGGTCTTAACGCATCTCGTCCTCAGTGTCCCGTTGGACTTGTGACCTTAAAATTTCCTAGTCTGGGGGTGAGCTTACACATTCTTTACTACTGCTGTTCAACCTTCTATCCATTGACCACATGACGCAAAGGACTTGTAGACATGAAAACGTTTTCTAATAATTCAAATATAACGTGTAAATTATTAATGGATCCTAAGCAGTGTTCTCCTTTCCAGGAGATAACCGGTAAAATTTATCGCCTGTAACAGCACTTGTTACCGCCTAAAATGGCCTGTAATTCTTGAAAATTCAACAGCTACGCGAGTGTTTTACCGGTTTGAAAAACTCCATTACCTGTTGATATGAAATAAAAGGAGAACACTGATCCTAAGTCAGGAATTGAAGTTAAATTGTTGGAAAACCAAATCAAGTAATTGCGTCAATTAAAAACAAAGAGTAACGATTCAGAAATATTGACTGCGTTCAGACAACTTACTGATAGTTTCGGCTTTAACTCGCGAGGATGGAGATGGACTACAACTTGCGAAATTTGGGCTATTTTTTTTTCTTCACTCCTGAAAAAAATTCAACGCCCTGATGGATTTAGAGCACGTCAATCCCAAACAGTGCAGAAAGTTGAAATTAAGTGCAGAAATTTGAAATTAAATTTTTGTATGTACATTTATATTATTAACAAGTAATCAAATGATTTCGAGTCCAATTTTGGATAAATAAGCATTCGTAAATTTTTCAAAGACAACAAATTGCCCTTACCCTCGAGGATCGTGCAATTTTCTCAGTCTGATAAATTTACTTGTGTTCATTGATTCCAATTTGCTCTCGAACCTATTTGACTACCTATGCAAAATACTCAAGATATTAAAAGAGTTGCCCAAACCAGTGGAGCTGTAAAGAAAAGCAACAAGAGGAAAACTAAGATAAAGACAACAAAGCAAAAACATTTATGTGGGGGTAAACAGAGTTTACAGACTTTTGTATTTTCCGTAAGGAACAATTTTCATTTCGAACATAATCCCATCGTTATTGCGCTCATACGTTGTTTGACTTTCAAGCTTAGCAATTTAGTGATGTCAGTGTCGGCAGTCTGCGGGTTAGCTGTTGGTCGACAATCAACCCATTTGTCGATAGTGGAAGCTCTTTCTTCAGTAGCCAATACTGAGGAAGGTACCCGCATAACAATTGGGGAAACCTTGGCACTTGGAAAGTTAACAAAGCTTTATTTCAAGACTTACCCCTTTCACTCCCAGAAGTGATCAAAATGGAACTTCTCTTTTCCATAACAATACAGTGTAAGAAAAACTGACTATAAGAATTCACTATGAAATAATATCAAATTCTCAAAATTTGTTTGCAACAAAATGTATGGTACTCAGTTAGGAGAATTGCCACTCAGATCTTGGGAGTGAAAGGGTTAAAATAGCTCCTTGAAGTCTCACCCAGTTTGATTACTGATCCCATCGGAACAATTTGGGGCCAACCTGAAATATATACGTGATTCATAAGGGTTGTTTTTTGTTATAAAAGAGGAGTTTGTGCGTAGTTTTTCTGATTTTTAAGTTGCTTCAATTCATTTTTTTTCTACAACAGCACACATCTGGCAGCAGTGCTGCAGGTAAACAGCCTTACGTGTACCTCAAATGTGGCCATGTACATGGCTACCACTCCTGGAATTCACCTGACATACTTGGTAATGACAAAAGGACGTGTCCCGTGTGCTTACAGGTGAGAAACACGAAACAGCTTACTCCATTGTTCAATAAGGTCACATCTGATGTGCATGCCATCTTGTTTCGAGTACGTTTGCACTACCATGAATGGAAACATACACATCTCTATAGCATAACATTTACAGTACTCACCTTGAGATTGCATTTCACCAAAGGCTAGTACGTTAGGTTTCAACGTTGACACATTGGGTAGTACGGGTTCCCTATCCCTTTGCCGGGGCGGATTTAGGAAAAGAGTGTAAACGGTGCGCACCCTCCCCTCCCTTCCCCGCTCGAGACGACCTGCAGCTTCCTTTTATAGCTAGTATTTTGCAAAAAAAGAAATACAAAAATAGAAAAAGAGAAAGTCTATGACTTATTAGTTTTGAAATAAACCATGAATCATAAGCCTTCTTCTTCGTTGTTCGCTTTTAAAATTTGTGTACGTCATCCGTGAGTTACGTCATTCCTTAGAGGTACGCCCTCTCCTTAGAAAAATACTAGGTGTGCCCCTGCATTGAACGCATGTTACCTCGTTTTCTGATAGCCAAGCCACCACCTACCAGAATAGGGATCAGCTTACCAAGTTCACTGTACGCAGGAAATATCGAAGCCAATCGCTATATACTGAAGAAATGGTAAACGTGCAGCGTGCTACCATCGAGTTATGGACGCACGCGGGAGGTTGCTGAACACGCAAGAAGCGTAAGAGATGTCTAGCTTCTTGAGTGCTTAGGAAACTCCCAAGTGCGTCCATAACTCCCTGGCTGCAAAGCTGCTGCGTTTACCATTTCTTTTATAACATAAGACTTCACAACTTCACAATGTGACGTCAGCATACAAGCCATGGGCAAATGGATCGCGCGTATTAGCCAATCATAGCGCGCTTTCCCAAAGCTATGTTATATGTTGTAACGCCTTTCTTGAGTTAGTATTGAAAGAATTGATATTCAAGTTAGTAGTGACACGTTACTTTGTATGTTTTTTTTGTTGTTGTTGTGGTTAGGCCAGTAGTTATGTGCCTTTAACTCTGGGAAGGGAGCCAGCATTTTATCAAGGAGGAACAGAACCTACTCATGCTTTTGTACCTTGTGGACATGTTTGTTCCGAGGAAACGGTTCGGTAAGTCGAATGGTTGCATTTTTCGCGGTGTTTCATTCGCTATTATTCTCCGCTGATCGGCTTCTCTGCAGTTCACGGAATAATTATTACAATACATTGATTCAGGGACTGATTTTCACAAGAAGGAAGTTATGATAAAGAAATTGCTAGGAAATTGTACGAGATGTTCATTTAAACGCTTGCGATAATCGATGGCATCGTTCGCTCATCGATGTCATCAGTAAGTAATCGATAGGCCACAAAATGTTTTGTCATTAATTACTCATCGATTTTCCATTGATTATCGCTAATAATTACGGTGCGACTACTCGAACAAAGGCCACCAACATAAATTTTCACTTTTCATTGATGTCAGTTATCATCGATTTATTAGGTCTGGTTTTATTCAAGCTCACTGATCCAAAACTGGGCCTGCCCAAGGATAAGCGCATCCCCCAAGTTATTGTTTTAATCCCATTATAGCGCTAGTCGGCTTTCTAGCAAGTGGGCTCAGTTCATATTCAGCTAAAAAGGGTTTCCATTGTTATGTGTTCAGGTTTTGGCAGCAAGTTCCTATTCCTCATGGATGTGATGCATTTCAAGCTATTTGTCCTTTCTGTGCTCTTCCTTTGGAAGGCGAAGATGGCTTCGTAAAACTCATCTTTTCAAGCGACGAATAAGATACTGTTCATTCTACTTTAGTTATTGATTACCCATCTTGTTAAAAATATTAGGTCACACAATTCTTATCTGTGCTGTTTACAAACCGACGTATTAACGACGTATTAACACCAGTTAACATCAGTCTCGGCTTTAAGCTTTAGTGACGATGAGTTCTATTGAGCGGCGTTAAGCTGACTGTTGAATGTAATTTGGCGATTGCTTGGTTTCGCATTGCTCCGATAAACGCGATCGGCTCACGAACAGCAGACAATAAGCGGCAAACTAAAACAAACCAAGACGGGCTCTCGTTCGTTTTCCCGGGCTTAGTGCTGACGACCTGTACTTGCTCTGAGGTGTCATTGGTTCATTTTGCTGTGTGCATCAATTGTGATTGGCCAGTGTATATTAATTTGCCAACAGTCAACTAAAAATCGCTGTGTTATCAAGGTCGTAACATAGTGTCAGAGGCTTTCATAGTTGTGCAAAAGGAATGGTAATCTGTAGATATGCTCAGACTCTGAAGGACACGATTTCTATCTCTGTCTTTTCTGTGCGAGTCTCTAGGCTGGCCAAAAAGCTGACCTCTGGAGGAATCACAAGCCATGAAAATCCTAATCAGTATCCTTGAAGTGAATCCTTAAGGACTGGCAATTTTCTTTTTGCTCAGGGATAGGAAATGTCAACTTTGACTCTTATGGGATCACAGATTTAAATTTTCTGCTAAAACATAGCAACAGTTACAAACATCAAAGGTGTGTGCCCAGAAAATCGTCGTGGTCTCATAAGCATGGGATACAGGAGCGTTTATAAGGTATAATGCGTAATTTTACTAAAAAATGATTATTCATTTAGCGCGCTCGTTTTTGGGTGCCATGCATGAGAGTGTTTAAAATTGAGTTCAATCAATTGAGTATTCTACTTATCTCGTGACGTCGTCCATCGACGGTTAAAGTTTATTGACAGTAAAATTTAGGGTATTGAAATTCGTTAAGTAAACCATTTTCACTTTTTATAATTCTTATAGCTACAAATTTTATGTTCCAAGGCATACTGTATCTGTTTTATTATACAAGGGTTTAAATTTGCCCTATTATCTTCTTTCAGATTTGGTAGCGTATAGTTCTTAGAGACCGGGCAGTGTATGTATGTGTCACGCTTTTAAGCTATCTCACGCTATTTCACGTCACGCTATTTAAGCGGTTCCGCCAAGTAACTAGTAATTAAAAAATTATTTTAGAATTGATTAGTATTGAATATATGGTTGTAAATGATTCGAAAAAGTAGCACAATATGTGTAGCGCCTTGTTAAGCCCTAGATAATTGTCACGAACAGTTGCTCGTTTCTCAGTAGTCCCGAGATATTTCGTGACATTTTCGAGCTCATTAAGTCACACTGTAGGTTGATAACAAAATCTTGTCGCCCGATAAACTTGGACGTGTTCCCTTTAAAAAACATAAACAAGACTTGTAGAATAAGTGCTTCATAATTTTAGATTAGCTTTTTGTGTCCGAAAAGTTTTCGGGACTTTCGAGAAACGTTCGTTTGGCATAAATAATGGATGCTGTAGGTAGTGTACAATCGACTGTTCACTCTTAGCTTAAAACGTATCTTGTTTAGTGTAAAAGTGCTGTGGGTTTATAGGACAGGTTGCGTGTTATGGGTACATTTTACTGTATCTCAGTACCAATAGCTAAACAACGTAGTGTTTTACTTCTAAGAAAATGTTCTAGTCTTTTTTAATTATCGATAAAACGGTAACCTGTGCTAGTAATCCTTAAGGGCTTTAACCTGCCTTATTGCCCACAATAACGTCAATCTTGTTCCCAGAACCCGCGATCCCTTGACCTGCGGTCGGGGACGGGGGCTCTGGGAACAAGATTGCAATGTCGCCTTTCTCTGGGTTGTTAAGATATCACGTGATATATTAGAAAACAAAACAACTGTTGTCTTACTCAGGACGCTTACCATTAGCCAGAACTCGCCGGTCAGACCAGTCCATTTGTAAAGAGAATTCCACTATAAATCAGCCAGATCAGTTCATTTCTACACAGCATGTATAGCGGTGACAGGTTTTTTAGCGAAAACTCGCAAAAGAAGCCTACTTCGTTTTCAATTTGACCTGCCCGGCTGGTCAGTTCTGACTTTTGGTAAGCGCCCTCAGTTCTGGTGACTTTTTTGGTTTTCGAAATTAACTGGTTACTTGTTAACTGCTTTATAGAATGTAGAACGAAAGCCCTGTCCAAACGGGAAATGTTTGGCGACTAAACATCGAACATTGTCCGTTGACCAAACATTTTATCGTTTGGCCACCTTGTTTCAGTTGGTGGTGTTTGATCGTGTTTGATCGTATTTGGTCGTGTTTGATCGTGTTTGACAAAATTTGAAGGCCATCAAACATCCAATCAAACAACATTTCTTTTGTTCTCGTGATTGATGGACAATATTGTCCGTTTAGACAGCCGTATCAAACAGGTTTGGCGCGCGCATGCGTACCACGCATGTTCAGCCGCTTGCATCCATATCTTTGTGGCCCATAGCTCTTTGCTTGTAGAGCTTGATCTGTGTTTCATCAAACATGTTTTGATCGTTTGGGTACTCAGTTCAACATCAACATGTTTGCTCACCAAACAATTTTTTGGGTCGTGCCCAATGTAATATAATTTATTCATTTCCTTTGTTAGTTAGGGTTGGGCACATTGTTAAGAATTGCTCTGTGTCCTTTGTTTTACGTCAGTTGTGTGAATAAATTATATTACACCGGAGATGAGCCCAATTTTTGATAATGTTTCGTTGCCAAACATTTCCCGTTTGGACAGACGTTAAGTGTTTAATACTGTTGTAGCTAGCGATTTTGTGCAAGGCCTGATACAGCAAGTGGCGATATCCTTCGGGATGGAAATACTGCTTTACTCGTTTTCTTTGAAGCAAAGGTTTATTGTACTGCTTTTAGCAGGCAAATGTAATCAATAAAACATTTCTTTCAATCCTAATGATGTGAATGTACATTATTAAATTTTGCATCTTACTAAGTCCGTAAGTTAAACGACTGTTAAAAGATAGAAGTACTGCAGAGTTTTCCTTATATTAGCTTCTTGACTATCGTATAGTCTTCATCCAATCTTACCGGTAGAAGGAGAAGAAGGATGGATTTGGATTGTAATTTGATTTTGGGTTTTGCATGCAGAACGCTTATGAAACCCACCTACTTTTCAAATCTGTAATTCCGCTTATTTTGATAGTTCGTGTTTAGTATATGATCAGCTTCCAATTCCTATAAAGTCATGCGCTTTCAATACATCAATGTTAAAACGAAAGCGGCTCATTCGCAAAATCAGAGTTTTCTGAAAATCAAAAATGAAACCAGTTTAATTTTTCTTTTGGCTTATTTCTGCCTCTCACAGTCTTGAAACTAATTCAAAAGTAAGGATAGTTCTACAAATCGAACTTATACAATTTACATCAGGGTTTTTTAGTACAGACGGTGCGTGTTAAGCGGACTATAAGCTATAAAGTATCGAACGAGGGAGAACCATAAGTCTCGGTGTCATTAAAATTGTTTTGGCCTTCTCGACACTCGAAGCTTGACGGTAAACAACATACAAGTACGCTCCTTCACCAAAAACCAAAATGGTGGAAACAAAACCGCAGATTGCAGAAGCTTTGAGCGTAAGATCTTCCGCGTGCTGGTCTCCCTTAACATAAACCATGGAAGAGCCAACAAGGAAGGATAAAGCAGCCAAGAAGCACGAAAGAAACCCAACGAAAGGCTGCTTCAAAACTGGGGGAAGCACCTTACACTGATGAGTCACTCGTAAAGCAATGTGCACGACCAAGAAGACAAACGCTAATGCCGCCACAAAGATGAAGCCAACCTTCGATAGAGGTGATAATCCAGTAAAAATCACATTGGAGGCTTATCTGACTTCTTGGTAGCGGCTCTGTTGGAGCGTTATGGTCTTGAGTGGTTTCAGCCATGTTTCATTTGGGATTTTCACCTGGTTAACGGCTTATCATCACTTAAAATTCTTCTTTCTGTTATCTCGTGAAACATATGAATTGTTAATAATTCTCTGAATTTAAAATTTAAAACGTTGAACAACAATTAAGTTGTCAGTTTCAAGCCTAATCGGACTTGATGAGAAGCGAAAACATTTTCTTATAGTTAGTAGAGGGGACTATGATTTTCTGCTGGTTGTACAGTAGTCTGATTTCCAGTGTCGGAATTTCCTCTATTGCTTCTCAGAGGACACACGGTGTCAATACTATTACGGTACACGTTCATTTGCAGAAATCCTCCTTAGTTAACACTGGTTATCAGCAGCTGAATTAATTATAACCCGCTAAGATAATCATCTTACCTTATTGTTGGCATAACAAGCCGGATAAATTGAATAGTGACACAAAGCTAGTTGATACAGACTCGTATCAAAATACATTGCGATTGGCCTTGCTCTGATTGGTAAGCAGAGTTAAGTCTTGTTATAACTGGCGGACGCCCGCGTGAAATCGTTTAGTGTCAGTAATAGCAAGGGTACAGAATCAGTACGGGTTGCGAGAATGAATACTGAGGAATTAAACTTGCGCTCAGTAATCTAGACTAGACCTGTTGGGTAATTTTAAATCTTTAATGTAGCAAATGTAAATGAATGACAGTGCAGTCCTTCAACTGCGACGCTGAACAAAAACGGATTGAGCTGAAACTGAAATAATATTGCCACGATCAACCGAGGTCTGATTCCGCTGAAAGGAATAAATTGTTCTCTCTGCATACACTATGCAGTAGCTGTATATGTCCATTGAAACACTGTACAAGTCAGATATGACTTTTGTGTTTCTTTTTTTTTTTCAAATACTCATCCAGCTAGTTAGTATTGATAATAGGACTGAGTGGAATCCAATTCGGTCTGTAATTATTCGAGTGATTAGCAAAATCAGACGACCGCATAGCGGGAGTCCGATTTGTTTAATCACGAGTATGTTTGTAGACCGAATTGAACGACACGAAGTCTTATAACCAATTAATCATAATCATGTTTAACAAAATTTGTGATATATAAACTTCTTTTTTCTTTAAATCAAAGCACATGAAATTCCAAGAGCTTTTTTTGCTAGCAGTGAAAAAAAAAAATAGCCATTTGAGCTCGTGCGTTATGGCGAGTACTGTCCAATTACTCAGGCATGACGCGTACTGTCCTAGTTAACTGTCCTACCAAGGTTGAAATCAGGGCAGTTGATAGCCAATCAGATTTGAGAATTTTGTTATAGTTATAACTGTGTCAATAATAAAGCATTAGCACTTCGTACTGAACAGATCCCTGGATGAATTACACGCGTGGTGCCTAATTAATAGACTTACCTCCCATCCAGGCAAGAGCGAGGCCATCTTTCTATGTCCAGGTAATCCTCCGAATGCTTCTTCCCCAAATACTCTGGTTGGAAATTCAGTGATTAACTGGGTGACCAAATCAAGACTGCTGGGAATGACAGTCGATGACAAGCTTACCCGGCTCCCGCACGTATTATATTGGAGCTCAAGAAATCATTTAAATTGATGATAAATTAAACTTACTCCTGTAAACAAAGCTTTCGCCTCGATTTTTACTGATTTTTAAAGTGATTCTACCCTCATTGTCCAATGGTCTCGTTCTATGGGGATCGTGTCGGTAACAGTGGCATAGTAAGAATACAGGCACCATTGTGCTCGTTTTAATACCTTACTTGACTCCATGTCATAGGGAAGGTTGAAAACAAGTCTAGCTGCTCTGTAATGGAGCCCTTCCAGAGACCGAATGTAAATCTGTAGTTTTTACTTGTATCCATAAGGCGTACCACCAAAGACTACAGAACTCTGTTACCGGCCACATCATTTCGAGACGGTCTGTAGGATATATACATCACGAGTGCAGGATTCAAAAGCCATCCCGCGCCTTCACACCAGCTACATGAAAGACTCCGATCCCTAACCTAAAGAGGTGCGCTACTCTGGAACTGCTTGACAAGCAAACCTTGCGAATTAGTTAATTTCACCTGTTATGGGAGCCTAAAGCGCAAACTGGAATTACTGGAATATTTTAGGAATTTTACTTTTCTAAAGCGTCATCAGCATCCACATGCACTCTCAGATTAGTTACACGCAAATCCTAAAGATAAATCCTCGAAAATAAATTCTGTAATTTGCATGAAACTTTCCAATTTAATTAAAGTTAATTTTACCTAAACTTTTATAAGTGCACATCAGATCCTTAGACAAACGACCCCGCAAGCTTCATAGCTTTAATAATTACAGTTTTTTATAAAAGGACTTGATTGACTGTTTTATCGATTGATGTTCACGTAATCGACATTCAAAACAATAGAGATGTCATATTTGTTTCACTGAAGTGTCCATATCTCCGTTTTGCGAGAGTCCATATTAGTCTATACTTGACCACCCCCCCCCCCCCTTTCCGCTCTTACACAATATAATTAACTGGAAAAGAGCCTTTTACGACTCAGCCTTACGAGCCCTATGTTTTTCTTCCAAACTGAATACGTATTTCCTGAAGACGCACTTGAAAACTCTCTCGCACGTAAATTTTCTATGGAGAACTCATTTGGTGAACAATGTCGTTCTACAGGAGTAGTGGAACGATCCAAAAGCAATAGTTCTGCACTTTAAAATATTTGTTACAGCATTACATTAATTGAAACAACCAGAACTGATGGGGACTGAAGAGCAATCACACAATAAAAATTTTGTGGGGCGGAATAAAAGAATAACGATCTCCCTTGGAATAATTGATTACATTGTCCGGAATAAGTAGACTTTTTCAACAGAATAATGAGGTTTTTTTTTCACTGGAATGATGGAATAACTACAATTTCTGAGCAGCAAGTAACACTGTTCCTGTTGTAACAGTAATTAGTCTGTGACATCGTGTGGCCGCAGTTACAGGGTACTGAAGGGGGGTGGGGGGTGGAGGGTGGGTACCAATCCCATTTCCCAGCCATTTGTTTTTTTTTTTGCCGAAATTCCACTTCCAAGTGCTCAAATCCCATTCCCACTAGTAAAAGTCGAAAAAAATTCCCGGTGACCGAATCGCTGTTCCAGTGTCTCAAACACAACAAATTGGGATAATCAGACAAGTTGATAAAGCCACCGTAAGGACGTTTCGCGCTGGCGAAGGACTAAAGCTCGAAATGTCAGCATCCCCTTTACTTTATCAACTTGTTTGCTTGTCCCAATTTCTTGTGTTTCAAATTCCCCACCGACGCAGCTCCAGTTTCTTTAGAAACTACCCTTACAATACCAGTGACTTTAAAAGTCCCATTTTCCCAGGACAAAATCCGGCCAATCTCAATTCTCATTTTACCCTTTCAGGATCCTCCAATTCGGCTAATCTTCACTTTCTGAAAGCTCGCCTCTTTACAGTCTGCCTTACCAAGCACAGCTTGAGACCGCATTAAACATAACCAGCGGAAACTCTTTCTTTCTCATGCGAGGGAATTTAAATAATGGCGCAGGCGCTTAACTTCAGGCATAGCGTGCACCATTCAATAATATCAAACTTTTTTATTTGTCTCCGCTTCTTGTGTTTAGAAGCATAATTTTCTCTCATGGTCCTGTGTAGTCATGAAAATAGACGCCTCAACGGTTAGTCCCACACCGGACGAAGAAAACGACGAGGTTTTAGTGTCAAATTCTGAAAAACCTTTAGAGGAACCAAGCGTACAAGGGTTGGATTGTGGAGACAATTGTTTGAATGGCATTAAATGGCCGCCCGAGCATCACAAAAAGATATCGAGTAGTCGAAAAGCAGGGCTTACTATCAATGGTTTCAGGCGTCTTAATCCAACTTTAGTCACACATGGTGGAAGAACTTTGAAATTGCCTGCTCGCTACATCGAATCAGACTCGGACGATGCAATTACTTCTCCAAGCAAGTTTCACTCAGGTAAGAAGAAGAGGCGTTCTTCCAGTTCGTCGCGTCGTAAGAGTTCCAAAATTTGCAAAAATGGTAGGACCAAACCTCTGGAAAGTGATTACTCTAGTTCATCCAAAGACTGTAGCAGAAAAAGGGATGTTTTGTCTTCTAAACCGATCAATGGAGAAAGAACGGAAGTCGGACTCCAGATTAACCATGATGGCGTTCCGACATTTGGCGTGGTTGAGACTTTGTCAGCATGTTCTTGTTCCAGTAGTCAACCGATTGATCCACTTTCCTTGAAAAGAAATGTAAACGAGCAGTGTTTGCGTACGGACACCAATAATTCTGTTCAACCACCGAAGAGAAAAGGAAGACCACCTAAGAACTCGAGACCACTAAAAAATCTTACTTCGATTTCGGTTGACAATCGTTCGCCACATGGCAATTGTGTTACAAGTGCCACGAAAGCATCTCTCGCGTCACCTTCAACTTCAAAATTCGGTAAGAAAAGAAAGCTGTCGAAAGGTATACGCAATTCTCAAGACAGTTGTGTTTCATCGAGCAGTGACGAGAGCGAGTCGATGGTGCCGACTCCCAAGAGAAGGGGTAGGCCGCCAAAGAATTGTTTAGTGAGTTGTGAAACAAAACACAAAATCTTTAGGACACAAAATGGCGTTAGAAAACCTTGGGTGCGGCCCATGTTGAAAGCTGTGGACAAACGTTCATTGCTCAAGACTCCTAGAGGTTCTCTAAAGTATTTGCTGGGTTCGCCGGACAAGGTTATGTCGGCAGTGAAGTCGAAGTTTGTGAAGCTGAACGGTTGTAACCTTGTGCCTTCAAAGGAAACGGAAGTTGTCAAACCTAAACGCGGTCGTCCACCACAGCCAAAATCTGAACTTTCAAACGATGTCGACGGTTTTGAAAGCGGTGCTTTTCACTTCACGGGAGAGGAAGGCCAAAATGAAGCCATTATACCAACTTTAAAACGCAAATTAAAGAAGTTAAAACTCAAGAAAAGTGAGGATAAGAGACCCTTAGCTGTTAGGGCACTTAACAACAAAGTTGTTTCACAGCACCTTAAACGAAAAGCTGTTCATAGGGCCAAAAGAACCCTCAAAGTAAGAAAGCAGCTTGCTACTTCCAAAAGTGAGTGCAAGTTAGATAGTGAAATTGTGGGCAGCTCTGAGGTGCCTCAGAAACGTAGAAGAAGAAATAAGGCAGACAAGATTCTTGGAATGAAAAAGAGTTTGTCAGGGACTTATGAGTATTTGATCCAGTGGAAAGATGGAACAAGCTCATGGGCGCCATCAAATGAACTGGTTGATTATGAGGTGGACTTTAAGTGTTTCCTTGGTCACGAGGACCAGGAGTTAACTGTTGTCAATAGACTCGCATATCATGCTTATTGGAAAGATGACCTAATTCAGCGCCATGGTGACCAGTCTGCAGAAAGCAGATTCCCACTAGTTGATGACTCGGCAGAGCTCCTCTCTTCAGAAGAAGTGCCAGCTGAGGACTCTTTACATGAGGAATTTGATGTTAGTGATAGACAGTATATCTGCAAAGAGGTTTCTGTTCAAAAGGTGAATGGATGTCTTCATGTAACTGTCACCAGGACATCTAGTAAACGAAGGAAAATTAATGAGAGAATTTTGGACTCGCTCACTCTTGTTCTGGAGGATGCTGCCACTGATGAGTCAGATTTTGTTGTCTTAAGTGGTCTTGGAGACGATGACTTTTGTGGTGTGAGTCTCAGTGATATCACAAGATTGCCATGTGAGGATGAACCCAGGAACTACAGAAGAGACGTGGACAAAATACGGTAAGTTGATAAGAAATATGGCGTTTTTTGTAATAACATATTATGACAAGAGTAGTGCTTGGATTAAGGTGAAAGATGGATTTGTATGATGTGTGATATGCTGAAGCTGTCACAATAATTGTCTTTTGTTGTAACAAATTATGACAGCTACCTGTTTGCAGCAGTTCTTATTTAATGGTGGTTGTTTTGAACTTGACAGAATTCAATAGTACTTCAAGACTGCTAGCCAGAAAATGCTCTGTGTTGCTTATCTTCACTTGATTGGGAAAGTAATTACTGGTCATTTTTAATACAGTGATAGAGTACACCTGAAGGACAGTTGCTCTTGAGCGTTTGTGAACAAAAACAAGCAGCTTTCAGTTATTGTACATAGACATGATCTCTTGTGCTACAACAGCACCTTCCTGGCTTCTTAACTAGTTATCATGGTAACACAATCCTTCCAGTGAGAAATTTTATCTCTTCGACTGGATACTAACTGCACAATACTACCAACTAGTGACAGAAATATGAGCAAGAGAATGCGATTTTCTTTTTTCCAAACTACAAAATAAACAGCATATTTGGTTTTATCTTGACCTTTTCCACAATGACTGGTTTTATTTAGATGTTACAAAATTTGACACAACACTTGTGTTAGATCCAACAATGTTTCATTCAGATTCCCAATTTCATAACCCCCCATTATTAATATCATTATATTTCTTACCCTATTAAATTAACAGAAGGTTGAGATTATTGCTAAGCAATGTTTGCTCCCTCCTTATAATCTTATTATTGTACTTACTTAACTTTCCCTAATGCACACACTCTTCCTCCCCTTATATCCACTGTGCAGTGGTGACTTGTGAACCCATTAAGTTGATGATCCCATTACGTACAACACCATGAAATGCCACAAAGGTTGCTAGCAAAACTACTGTTTTTCTCTTTTTTTTTTGTAACAACATATTTGCAAGAGTGTAACCCTGCATTTGTTTTTGGGTTTATCCTCAGGTACTTGGTACAGGTCATGATTGATTTTCCTAAGCCACTTGTAGCGGCACTTAGGAGACCAGCCCAGGGACTTGGTGCACAAATTGTTTCTCTTTGTGACATGGTTTGTGATGAGGTAAAATCCCTGCTACTGCATATTAATTTAAGTTCACATAAAACTTCATGTACAACTATGATTGTTAGAAAAAATGTAAGAAAATGACTTTGTGTAGTTGATAGAGAATGGCTCATTCAAGTTCATTGTAGTGATGGTTTTTTAATTGCTAACTCCCCTTTGATGAATTCTTTTCAGGAAGAATAGTACATATGTGTTGTTGCCCAAGCATGAGGTCAAGATGGCTGCATATTGACCGAGTTCTTTTTTGCCTTTTTATTGACTGAGATGCAGTCAAGTTCATTAAAAACGCTAAAAAGAATGAGACCAGTCGTCTTAATAGTCTCCTTCGCAGCCGTTATTACGGTCGTCACGCAACACTCCTTCCCACTAACGGCTGTTCACGAGAGAGACACATTACTTTCCCTTTGTTTTTGAGAACCAATAGAATGCACGTTATTGTTATTGGCTACACCAATCAAATTCCTTGTTATATTTGCTGGGTGCTTGCTGTGCGCGCAAAAACAAAACATGACAGATGCACACGTGCGAAACGACTTGGACCAGGTTTCCAGAATATGGAAGCCTGCTTCTTATTGGTCAATTTTAGGGAAAGGAATGTGTCTCTCTCGTGAGCAGCCGTTAGTGGGGAGGAGCGTTGCGTGACGACCCTAATAACGGCTGCGAAGGAGACTATCGTCTTAAGTGATCAAGCTTGGTTAATAAAGGATTTATTACATGGCCATCTTGCCTGCTCGGGTAGCCAATCAGAACACAGGATTCACCTCACCTTGCTCACTTGTGAAACCAGCCATATAATAAATTCAAATACTTAACAATTATTCGCTGAAGGCGAAGTGATTATCAGGGAATATTCACCAAGACGAAATCAAGGTGAATATTCACCGATAATCACTTAGCCTGAGGCGAATAATTGTTTTGGTATAAATACACAGTTGATTATTTCAAAGAAAGAAAAGAAAAAGCAATGTACAACATGAAAAAATTTTATTTCATCAAAAGCGCGCGAACGACTGGCAGCCATTTTGTTCATCGAGGTGATTATCGGCTGATAATCCGAGATATTGAACCAATCAGAGCACGCAATTTTGTATAATCACTTGAGTATTTATACTAAAATCATTTAATGTGTTTTCAATGGGAATGTATTTAATATCTTTTTTGATATCTAGATACTATAATGTAGTGCCACTTACATTTACCTCCCCTCTCATTGTTTATTAAGGAAACCCTACTGTAAAAGTACTAAACAATTAGATTATGAGTGCGAGCTTTCTATCGTGTGATAGTTGATGAGGGCACAGCCCTCGTCAACTATCACGCATAGAAATTGAGAGTGAATCTACTTGTCATTCAAAACTTTGTCTTTCCTGGAACTGCCTCGACCACATCGGACACTTCAAAAACGTGAAGAAGTGGCGGCCATTTTGTTAACAAGGGCACACTGCTACGCTACTCACTATCTATCACGGAATGGATAGTGGGTAGCGTAGCCAATTAGAGCGCAGCATTTGTGATAGAACGCTAGTAGATTTATACTAATATGAGATATTGCATCACAAGAAACACTTGAAGGTGGTTGGTGTTCTGTTGTACTATTTGCAACCATTAACCTCAGTCATTTTGATATCCCTTGTGTTTGTAATAATAGTGTAGATTAGTAGCATGCTGACTTTGAATGACTTGCCTTAAGGCATCCATGGGAAAGCCAGTAAGTCTACAGAATGTGTCCAAAGGAAGAGTTCCGTACTGTTTTCCAAGACTGATGGGACACACAACACTTAATGAACAAGTCCTTATCGGACGCAAGGTACCAAAATCACAAGTGCACTGCAGGGAATCGGCATCTGCGGCTTTCAGCAAAATGCAATTCACGGCAAATTTGTCAACATCGTTGAAAGCCATGACAGTGCCTCACCGAATGGTTTATGACGACAATTTCCAAAGTGAGAGCACAGTTGACACATTAACTGAACTTGGGAAACTGATTGCAGATGAAGAGAGGAAAGCAAGAGAGTGTATAGATGACATTAACATCTTATGGAGGGAAGTTGTATCCCAAGATATGTAACTTGTTGACTTGTGAGATTCATTAGACTCTTGGTCTTCCCAAAAAATCATTGTTACAATAATAATTTGTAAATCAGTCATGACTTATTCGCAATTGAGCATTATTAAGTGTTAAGGTTGATACAGAAGGTATGACGCACAACATTATTTATGTTGTTTGCAGGATGTTAAGTCCATTTATTCAACTGGAGGACTGCATTTACATAGAGTTAATCATTAAACCACCCAATATAAATAGCATTATGAGGAGTGAGACAATCACAGTGTTGTTTGTTTGTTATTAATAATTATATTGTTATAATAACCTCAACAACAATACCGTCAAGGACGGAGGAAAGTTGAAGCGTTGAGTGGTAATTTCCACTCAACAGTTGCACATTATTTTGCATAATACGTTAAAAAAATAGAATATATCTCCTATTCAGTCCTTTAAGATGAGTCTCTGTTTCTGCAATTAGAAATCTAATTGGCATTATCTGACACTGGAAAAAATTGTCATTACGGTCTCTCTACTTTGTACAGAAATTGTAATATTATCAATAGACGAGTTCTGAATATTGTACAGGTTATCTCATGTATAAACTAAACTTGATTTAGGAAATTCAATTTTTCATACGCGCATACAAAAGACAATGGTAATGGTGTGAATGTTCATCTGTAGTAACTGAACATTGATCCATGCAACCATTAATAGTGTATATTACTTTATGCCAGAATTTACAAAAAAAGTTGAAAAAGATCTGTGATTTTTTTACTTTCAAATATGTTTATTTTTGTTTTCTCTTGTGTTGTTCCTCAGATGACTTTACATAACAGTATGTTTCATCAAAGTTTGTGATTGAGTACTATTGTTTGTCTCTGAAGTAATACAACTTATGTATTCTGTCAGTGTCATTTCAAGTGAGATGTCATAGTAATTATTTGATCTATCTTAAAACATTACCAAGTACTCCCTATTTTGAAACCTGAATTGTTTTTATTACTTGCCAGTGATAGCAGGTTTCAATTCATGAATCATGATTGCCTCAGTGTTACATTGTTAGAAACTGAGTATTGGAAAAAAAAATCTTGCACTTCTTCCTTACCCATCAGGATTAAAGGGAAATCTGATTGTGACTGGCCTATGCACATTTTCCAGTGCTTTGTGCTGACAGCTTGTAATTGTGTTTTGTTTTGATTGGTCCAATAGATGTCATTTAAAATTGCTTTGAGTCTAGGAATTTTCACTGCTAAGTCCCCTAGTGCAACGTATTCAAAACACCTCACCAAGGTTGCATATCTTACCTAATGAAATGAAACTCAATTCTAAAATTCATTTTTGTCAGGAATTTTTGTTTTCGGCATACCTTCTTCCTCCAAAGTGGAATGCTAAAACAAAAAAACAAATACACGACACTGGTTTCCTATTAAATTGCAGAGCCCATGCAACTTTTTTTTACATATTCCATTGATGTCATTAAGTGGGTTGAAGTGTATCAAACATATACAATCCTTAGATGCTAAGAGTAATTAGGTGATAATTTTGGTTCACCTTAATACCAGTTGTGTTGCTTTTTCATTTTTCAAGACCTTACTGGAGCTGATGGACATCAGTGCTTTGTGATAGGTTACAGGCTTCTTGTTTTTTTGACTCTGTTAGCTCTCATAAATGGCAGTTTGGTCCTAACAATACAAAATGATTCACATAAGCAAAATGTTTGCATGGGCTCAACCATTTTATTGGAAACCACAATTTCTACATGACTTATTTCTCCAAAAACATTCTATACAGAGTCCTGTTTTCCAATCAATACAGTTAGACATCATGAAAAAATTTAGCTGATTTTGAAAATGTTAAGTCCTAATTGTCACATACAATAGTTTTTCCCAATCTTACATCAATGTGTTTTAGAGAACTATTACTTGTGGCACAAACTCCTGAATGGTCACCAAACTTTGTGTGCTACAATGTTTGGAATTTTGTATTTATTGACCATATTTATTCTGTACCTCAAATCAATTATGGCTGCATAATAATATTCTTAGTAATGCAGTAATGACTTAAGAAACACGTTTACAAATACTCAAACACTGACAAGCATCAAAAATAATATTAATACATATTTTTGTGCATTTTTGTACTGTTATGTATAGGTAGTTTTGGACATAGTTGGGCAACGTTAAGAAACAAATTAAAGAATGTGTTTGGATATAATATAGTATCTTGTTTATTATGAGTTGTGAGTTCATCAGCATAATTGTTTTGGGGCAAGATGTTTCATAGATGCGTATTGATTTTGAATTAAATGGTTTCAATGAATGAAAGAACTAACTAGTTTCTCCTTTAGAAAGAGTATAGATGGAAGGCCGACTTTTTATGAACTCCTGAATGGGTTATTCCTTGAAAGATCAGGAAACAGGAAAAACATGGCAATAATTATTGATACTCCATAAAAGCAAGCCTGTCAAGAGACACATCACAAATTTTGGAGCAAGGTGGAGGTACGCACTCAAAATTCATTTTTTTTTAGTTTGACACCAAGCACTTCGCGATAAGCCCTTTAATGTAGATTGCAATAGTATTGATTAAGGTTTCCAGCCAAGGATCAGTAACTAACCTCAGGGGCGGATCCAGGGGGGGGGGGTGGATTAGGTGGCTAGCCACCCCCCATTAGAACATCCCAGAAAAAATATTAATATAAATAAATAAATAAATAAAAGAAATCAATGTAGTGGTAACAAGAATAAATAAACTCTAAATACGTCCATTGAACAAAATCCTTTTCATGTGTCCCTGGGTATTCTTTTAGGATCTATTGCTTTGGAAATCTATTAATTTAAAACTATGCAAATTTGCAATTTCAAAATTAAACGAGGCTTGGTAGTAAAATTTATTCCAGTCATGTTAACGTGCACAAGGACTACTGCAACGTTTTGGGGTTGCCGTTGTAAAAATTTAAACTTAACATTTCCTTCGGTGGCCGATTGATATCAGCTACCCACCTTTAAACAATCCTGGATCCGCCCTGGCTGAACCTGTCTCAGTACATCTAATGGCATCACAAGGCACACTGCAGCTCTGTTGCTTTGGAAACGCCATCTTCTGCTGGCTTGAAACAAGCCGTACTGTAGGGTTTTTTTTTTTTTTGCATCTTAACTACCAAAACATGGGAACATCTGTATACATCAACTCACCAACCTCGGTATTTTGAATTAACTGGTTTGCTCACTATCTCTGGATATTCAACACTTGCCACCTCCACTTCGGTGTATAATTGTTAACTGTTCACTTCTCTGTGAGGTGAACTTAAGTGCCAGGATTTCTATAGGATAGCCTTGTGCAACTGAGTGTTGTCGAAACAGCCCATTGTTGACACAGTTTTACCATGACTTTAATGTGCGTGAGGCTGCTTTATTGGTATCTACTAAAACATTGAATATTTATTTATTTATTTATTTTATTTATTTATTACATTTTAATGGCAATAAAAAAAATCTAAGTCTAAAGGCATACCCAAACAGGCAAAGCCATAAGGAAAATCTGTAAGAGAGTGGAACACTCCATGCGAGACAGATCACCATGTAGCTAATCTAAATAAATAATCATATAATAACAATCAAGAAAAAAAATTAAATCAAATATTCGTTCCTCACTTAAAAACTTATTCAACCCCGACGTAAAAACTGCACAACTTGGAGATAACCCCCGGGGGGGGGGGGGGTACTCCCTTATAAGGGCTTAATGGGGACGTGCGGCCAGCCAGGGTATGTTTTTCGGGATTTTTGTCTTAAACAGGGTATCGAATTTATCATTTTTTGTCTTAATCAGGGTATTGATTTATCAATTTTTGTCTCAAACAGGATATGATTGTCTTACACAGTGTATGGTTTCGGGTTAAGTGTCTTAAACAGGGATTCAAAAATCGGAATTCTCTCTTAAACAGGGTAGGAAAATCAGTGATATTTGTCTTAAACAGGGTCAGGGTATGAGGGGGCGCGCCGCACCTCCCCACCCAGGGATATATCGAGTACCCGGGAGATAACCTAATATCTAAGGGTATCGAATTCCACATCTCCACAATTATATTAAAATAATATATATTATGTCCACTATCCACAGCGATTACCGTGAGGGAATAAATATATTACTGCGAAATACTAAAAGGCATTTATAACGTAGAATTAGTATTATGCATTATCTTAAAGGCCTAGCACCCCTATCTGCATCAGGCTACTCCGTCAATCCCAACTTTTAGCTTTCACTCTTACCGCAATTATATAAGAAAAATTCCAAATTATAAATGTATTTCTTTAACACTGAAATTCCTCTAAACGTCCTCCCATATTTGCATAGGCGTTTTCTGTGTTTTAAATAAAGAATTAATTTTGGCTCATTTGATGAAAATATTTTAGCATCCACTCTATTTCTAATTATTAGTTCTAGAAGTAAATTTATTACACATATTAGAAAAAAATACAACACGTAAACGTGTACTGATCCACAAAAACGCGTTAAATGCTGTTTCACAATCAGAGCTCAACATTCTCTGGAGGGGGAGGGGGGCGGTTAAAATTTGGGCTAGTGGCATAAACTGGGGGGGGGGTAGGTAATTTTTGGTTACACGCACTTTCTGGGAGGGGTAGATTTTTCATCTGCCTTAGATGGTTAATAAATCACCGACTCCCCCCCTCCCCCCGCCATAGATAACAAACAGTCTCCAAACGCTCACTACCCCTGTCGTCAGTACAGGTTTTTCACGCTCAATTCTCGCGCCTTGCATTGCGGCTTTGCCCCTCATCGCTTGTACCATGATAGTTTGTGCATCGCGCCCCGCACAGAGAGAAACAGGAGAGAGAAATATAAAAAGTACACGCTTTGCGGTGTCACAGCGTTTTGGGCATCCCCGCGTTTTGGGCATCCCCATTCCCATATTACTGCAGCGTTTTGGGCATCCCCCGGTACCCTCCCGGGATGCCCAAATCCCTAGTGTTTTGGTCATCCCCTCCAAAACAATTTGGGATTTGCGGGAAAATCGAAAACCTTTTAGAGATGGATTCCGCTAAATATACAAATCTGTTCCAGTCTCTTAAAAATAAGGTTTATCCGGAAGGCTTTACAAAGCAAGACAAAACAACTCTTAGAAAATTCGCCAAAAAGTTGAGTATGACTCAAAATTAGAGTCCTTGTTCTACGTGGCCAAGGAGAAGGATGGCACAGCGCTTCGAAGACTTGTTATCGCCGAGGAAGATAAAACGAGGGTCTTCGAAGAGTGCCACTCTGCTCCTTTTTCTGGACACGCCGGCTGCGATAACACTCTGAGGAAAAAATCAAAGAGCGGTTTTACTGGCCTGATTACTACAAGGACACGATAGAAATGGTTAGTTACAAATTTTATTTATTTGTCAATGCACCCTCTTGATCGTGTTTTTAAACCCGCGTTGGTAATCGAATTGTCACCCCACCTCTGGTTATTTCTGATGATTTGAGGCCTCTGTAATTGTGTCACAGCCTTTCCTGTATCAAGTAGCGCTGCGGGATTAAGTTGTGCAGACCTCAAATGTCATGAAATGAATACTATGAATTCAACACCGCAAAACGCAGTTCTATTCATGTTTGTCTTTTGATTGCTTTGTTTAGTATTCTTATTTTTGGCTGTTTGGAATCAGACGATCGCAGCTGCCGGCGATTGCGGCATTGCTCGCTTGTAAACAGTTCTAGTGAATAAAATTGAAAGCTTTGCAAACAATGAAGTGTTGTACATCGAAGCGATGTTATGCGGTTGTAAATTTCAGTTTCGTCATGTTTTGAGCCAACGTTTACTGCCTATGGGTTTTTTTTTCTGCGCAATTAACCCGGCGAAAAGTGTCAGACGACATAATTCTAACAAGCATCTACACTATTTAGCCGTAAATTCGTGATTAACAATCCCGACTTTTCCCCAGTCTGAAATAATTTAGGCAAAGTCGAAGCGATCAGCGTTTTGGGCATCCCCCACCGGGGATGCCCAAAACGCGGGGATGCCCAAAACGCTGTGACAGCGGTGATCAAGTACCACCAGCGCCGTAGCTAGAGGGGGTCCTGGGCTGCTCGTGACCTCCTTTTCGAGGTGAGCAAATAAGATGGGAATGGGGAAAGTAATGTTTGGGTGAATGTAATTTACATATACAACTATTCTGTAGGATAATCATCCTCCCCTCCCCCCACTCGCTCACTGCTCATCCCCAACAAGTATTTCTAGCAAACCACCTCGTGGATGTAAACGTTACAATCAGGCAAGTACTGTTTGGCACAGTGCGACCACTCCTCCCTTCCTTAAAAAATCCTAGCTAAGCCCCAAGATCACAAAATGGCACATGATCCCTTAGCGGAACGTTTTTGGTTTATCTCGCCTAGTTTGTCTAGCTGAATAACTGCTACCATGGAATAGGAATAGAGGAGAAGAGATTGGATGAGATGAGATTTGAAATTAAACGGTCCGTGAAAAACCAAGCCCAAGTTCTTTGGGCTTTGTCACGCGTTCCTCCCCTCGTGAACGGAGAAACAAGTGAGAAAGTCCAAGGGCCTTCTGCATAGGAGGCTATGAGCAACATGGCTTAGGGACCATTCATTTTTTAAGGAATAGAGGGGGGGGGGGGGCTGGTGGGATTTGGGAGGACCACGCGAAAAAAATGGCTTCAAAGGGGGGCCACCCCAAAAAAAATGAAGAAAAAGGGGGAGTCAAGCGAAAAAAAAGCGATGAAAAAGTGGTATGAATTCGAAGTTTTCATAAATTGATGAGAAATTCTCCTGCTTTATTCATGAAATATAAACATCTTTTCGAGGTGGCCGGGGGGGTCATCCCAAAAAAATATTCCTTTTGAGGGGGGGGTCATGTGAAAAAATTGGCAAGCTGAGGGGGGGTCAGTCAATTTCCCACTGACACTCCCCCAAATCCCACCAGCCCCCCCATCCCTTAAAAAATGAACGGTCCCTTATGTCGCGCTCTGGGTGAATTACCACGCCTCCAAACATATTATAAAGCCAGGAAGAGTCAATCTCGCTCCCAGAACCCGTTCCTACTTGTCCTCTCTCTTTCTCTACAACTGGTAAAGAAAACGCGGGCTCTGGTGACCAGATTACTGGAGATGAAGCGTGACTTCTATGTATTTAAAGAAGCAGTCTTGTTACGCCTGCACCAGTGGCACGGCTGCAAAAGTTCATTCCGCCCAGTCAGGCCGGAGAAAGTGGCTATCCTTTTGTAATAGTACAAAGATATGAAGACAACAATGGAGTCTTAGACATTGCTTTTTTGATTTACTTATAAAAAGCCCCATATATACTTTTAATAGTGCCTTAAGTATTATTAAAAGTATATATGCTAGTCTTCTTCAAGCGATGGGGTCAACTGATTCCGGCTCACCATTATGTAGCTGTGTGGTCTGCTCTGATTTTGTTATTAATCACTCATATGACTACAGACCGGACTCCACTCAGTTCTGTTATCATTACTAAGGGACAGACCATTAGAAAAGTGATGGGGGGGGGGGGGTGGGGGTGGGGAATTTTCAGCTTGCACGTTTTTTTTTTCGCTCACTGCTTGTGCAGGAATTTTTTTTTTCAGGTGAATCGCTCTGCACGAATTTTTTTTACTACGTGTGAAAAAGTCACAATTGGACCTTCCTTCTGCATGAATTTTTTTTTTACCTTCTTCCTTGCATAAATTTTTTTCTTGGCATTTTCCCTTGCATGAATTTTTTTTTGTTTTTATTCCCCCCCCCCCCCCCATCACTTTTCTAATGGTCCGTCCCTAATTATACTCGTAATGACATCAATTGATCAACGCAGTTATGTACACAACTTACACAGCTGTGAAATTAAAGCCTAAAAAAAACTCAGGCCTGAAGGGGATTCGAACCCATGTCCTCTGCGATTCAGGCCTGAGTTTTTTTTCAGGCTTTAATTTCACAGCTGCTTAAGTTGTGTACATAACTGCGATGATCAATTAATGTCATTACATATTACTCCGCAGATCAAATATATGGAATTTCATATATTCATTTGCATCAATTATTTCTCTGCATATTCAGGACACGACATTGTATCGAGGAACAGTAAGCAAGACGGCTTGCAGCAATTCGTTGGACACACCGTATCAGGGTCTGAGTTTTCGAGTCACCCAGAGGGTCTGAGTTTTAAGACACCCCATCTTGTTGTTTGTTCTCCTCATCTGTTGGCAGATAGAGTGCAACATGTTCAGCTCTGGGTGTCATACTATTAAGGTTCTGGATTTGTGTCCAAGTGAGAGTTCCTAAATCAGTAAGAAAAAAAATAATCACATATCACACACATTAAGATCGATGACGTTTTGACAGTCCAAATATCTTCACTACATCTACTGATTAAATAACAACTTTTTTAAATCAATAAAACTTAGCATCAAAACAATAGCACATGGAAACATTATTTTGTACTTACAATGTACGCCACATAAACTTGTTGAATTCCCTATCGAGAACAAGAAAAATGCCAGTTTCACAATGACATTATGGGATTTTTTGGGGTATATATTTAACACCCGGTAGAGGCAAGAGCTGTCGCAGCGGAGAAGGAAAGATGGAAAAGCTTTGTGGAGGCCTTAACAATTAATGTGTCAGAGGGCACTTAGGGACGGACCATTAGGAAAGTGATGGGGGGGGGGGTGGGGAATTTTCAGCTTGCACGAATTTTTTTTTTCTAATGGTCCGTCCCTAAGTGCATGAATTTTTTTTTTTACCTTCTTCTTTGCATGAATTTTTTTTCTTGGCATTTTCCCTTGCAATGAATTTTTTTTTGTTTTTTTTCCCCACCCCCTCCATCACTTTTCTAATGCACCGTCCCTTGGAAGATAGGTAACCGTTGGTTAATATTTAACACCCACAAAATTCCCAAACTTGGCAAAGCCAGACAAGTCACACACTTTCAAATTTGAGATTCTTGTGGGTATATTCTTAAAATACTCTTAAATATCTAAAATTGGGAACCTGGTAACGCAACTTCTTCGAACGGCAGGTTATCAAACAGGTCAGCAACTAGAAATGTCTTCACAGTGACATGTAATTCTCCTTGACGACTCACCGCTTGTCTTTACTCGATAACAAATACAATGTTAGTAGTCACTGAACAAGCCAATCAGTCAACAAACATACTAACTTGCCAGAAACTGCCTGAAAAAAAAAACCTTAGACAAACGGTGGTTATCAATTATGAATTCAGTTTTGGCTTTGTGACCCTTTGTCCGTGTCTCGTACAACACGGTGAAAATTTAAGCGTTACTGGTTTTCAAGGATTCTAGAACTGAAATATCAACATTGTACCATTGTTGTTAAACCTTGGCTAATCGAATTCCATAAGTAATAGTAATGGTTCCAATTACAGCACTACCAGCCCTTCCCATCCTTCGCTTCTGTTCCTCCCTGATTAACACCTTAAAAACGTTTGTGTTATCCTCGGAGTCTGTTGTCACATTTCAACTTGAGTAATTAATTCTACATAAGATACCAGCAAAGTACAGTTTTCCGTCATTCCTGAAGCCACAAATATTTGTTGAGGTGGCTGCATCCTAACCTTTCATTATGACAGACTGAGAGATCTTTAACTCTAAAGTGGAAACAGTTTTTAAAGGTTTATTTATTTACTGTTCATCGGCGAACATGCCAATCGCCTTTACCGAGGACAATAGGGAGCTTGAGACGTCCACTAAGATGCCACTAAACAATAGAGTCATTGAACGGCACAATGAAACTGTACACGCAAAATACAGTCGCCTAGAGGGTATGTTTCTTTGCAGTCCTCCGCAAAACCGCAACATAAAAATGACCTTTTTCAAGTTTTCTGAAAGATACAGTGTACAGCGGCAATTTTTTGAAAATGGAATGCGAACGGTTGGAAAACTCTACAGTTTGAAAGAAATATAGAAAGTAAAAAAACGCGCCTACTGTTCATTTTTCCGCTGTTGCCGGCTTCGTCCTCCTGTTTGGTTAAGCTTCTTAACGTCAAAAGCCAGCAAGGCGATGAAAATACCCGCGAAAATACCTTTCACACATGATCAACAAGGGTAGAATGCAGGGAAGGCTCCATATGCCCATAAAAGGAACCATGTTACTTCTTTGAATCAGATTCAGTTCCATAAAGGTCAAATCCAGTAGTTCTATTTCACTTCTAAAGAATAACAATAAGACAAAGGAAATCAAGAACCATGCGTGTTTATAGAACTAATGAGACACTGCCGCCAAAATGCGCAATTCTCCCACGCAAACCCGGGTACAGACCTCATCGTTGATATAAGCTCCCAGCGCTACTAGAGCTCCTTATTGCATGAAAAGTTTAACGTTTTCTCAGTCCGTACACGTTATTGAACAATGTTATTAGGTTACTCATAGGAATACCTGGTAAAACGGGGTAAATAAAGGCTACTCCTTTTCTCACTCAGTTACCCAATTAGTCTCTCTAACTCCGGCAACCTCTATTTATTTACCCACCCAATGACTTACCCATTGCTAACTCATTTCATCCTTTACTCTGGTAAACCTCGCACTGAGTAACTGGAAAGAGACTTTGCATACAGTGGTCCAAAACTATGGAAGTGCTAAAACATAACGTCTATTAAGACTAGAGCTATCATCTGCCAAGTCTTGTCTAGTTTTACTTCGTACTCCTTAATTACTTTTAAACGCTGGCTCGGCTTTCATATAAAAACTAGCTTGTTTTTCCTTTCTGTTGAAATACCGAGAGCAACTGAAAGATCACCTTCTCACCAACAAATGACCATTCTTAACGTTTCCCGGAAGATGTAAGTTTAGAGGACGAAAGGCAGCCATCAAAATCATGATCTTAAAACAGCTGAACACGCAGTTATACATTATCGAGGAAAAATACGCACAGAATAACTCTGGCTTTCAGTTCATTCTGCCTCACGAGCTGGCCAATGAAACAACACCGGCATAAGATAAAACCGCTTAATTTCATCTTAAGTCACTCATTGTATAGCCGTACACTATGAGTTAAACTAGTGTATAGTTTTTCCACTTAATTTTTGATCTTGATTCCAATTTCTTTTACAATACAATCAATGTTGCTGTAGACGTTAACTTCAAACCGCAAACAGGCTAATACAAGTAGACTGAAACTACGTGTAAAGGTTTCATTTTTTTAAGCCATTAAATGATAATGATATGTTGATCCAAACGGTGTGGCCGCAGTTATCAACACAAATGTAACCTGTATATTAAAACAATATCCGTCATTTGGGTTTTGTTCTGAAATGCTTGTGATCGATAAATATAGGACTTTCTTCACTTAACTGGCGGAGTCAAATAATTAGTGGTTCACTTCAGTAGTGATAAGCAGTTTTACACAGGAATTACACATGAAACGGGAAGACAGTCCAGTGAACAGCTAAGCCCTTACTCTGCTCAACTGCAACGTTAACTGTTGGTTACAAACTGTTTCTGCTGATGAAACTATAAATAGTACAACCTCCATTCGTACTTTCCATATCACAAAAGCCTGTGCAAAATTTGTTGCGCCTCAAAGACAGCGCGTTAACTTTTTTTCTTCCTTGAATCCTGGTCATCGAGCCACGAAAATATGGCCCGGCAAATGATCATTTTCAAAGACGCGTCGCGGAGTGATTTCTGACTACCTTAGAGGATCGGGCATCTTCAGTAAAATTAGAGCCCATAATTTCATTCTTCCTAATGTCCTAAAAATTTTTTCTTTATATTTAATTTCGTAGGCTATCTGATTGCTAGTAAGATTGTAGTAGTGATAATATTACGTTGCTTGTTTATTGTTATATTAATGAATATATTCACGTTAAATTGAGCACTTCTGTTGCTCTTTTATTTTGTTCCATAATCTTTCACAGTTCTGTTTGTCTCACGATCGACGTTGTCGCTTGGTAGTGCGGGATCGCGACGGTTTGATATCGATCGTCCGTTCTTCTTCAGGCATCATATTTTAAATTAAGACTTCATCATTCCATTTAAAAGTTTCTTGACATTCGCGATTTTCAATAAATTACTTGAAATTCAATGATACAACTTGTTATATCTCTTAGATTCTAATCTCTAGGCACCAGCTAAATTGCAGTGAACAAGAAGAGCCATAAGATCTTTGGATTCATGTTAAAAAGTTGCTTTTCTGTAGAAAGTCTCGCACTCACAAGTTGACTAGGATACATTTATTAACATGCTTAGTAGTTAAATCCTAATGAACTCGAGGACAAAGAATCACACACGAACGTACAATTTTCCCCGGCATAGTCTAAAAGCTGGACTGGACCCTGGACTGGATCCTGGACTCTGGACTCCAGATTACAAAAAATATCAAAAAAAAATTAAAGTAAAACTGAAAAAAAAAAAATTAAAATTGTTGTTCAAAACACAGGGTTTTTGTTGCCACATGTCACGTGACACGAGTATTTAATATAAGACATAATGATAATGAATTAATGTGTTTAGCCGTTTTCTAGAATATCACCCAACGCTGCCACCTCCGGGTAAAAAAAAATAATATAAATAAAAATTGAAAAAATAAATTGAAAAAACAAAAAAATCTATATTGAATAAAGATACTGGGTCGCAAGCATGGTTTTTTGTGTATAACACCGGGTTTTTGCCTCACCATAAGATGGGGGGTGGGGGCGGTGTGGAGGAGGGAGGGTGCATGCACATTTTTGGCAAAGTGTCAATATAATCGTCAATGATCCAAAAAGGCATCGGCCTAACAGTTACCTTGAAAGATAAACACTTTTGTTGTACGGGTAATAGAAATGTCGCGGTTGTTCTGTCTAAACTGGTGCGTGCCGACAAGAGGTGGTTATCATATCTTAACTACAGTTTCTACAATAAAGAAAATCGTTCAGTTGACACCCAGAGCATATGTACTGGTAAATATTGTAATAGTCAGGGCTCCTGTAATAGTATGCTAACGTATAGTCACGTTTTAATATTAAAACTGTTGCAATATATCCTACGACGATCATTTCAATATGTTTAGGGGTTTGCTAACAATCAGCAATTGTTTTCCATCATCCACCCCTTTGCACCATAGATCACAAAACAAAACACTTTGCCAAAAATGTGCATGCACCCTCTCTCCTCCACACCGCCCCCACCCCCCATCTTATGGTGAGGCAAAAACCCGGTGTTATACACAAAAAACCATGTTTGCGACCCAGTATCTTTATTCAATATAGATGTTTTTTCAATTTCTTTTTTCAATTTTTATTTATATTATTTTTTTTTACCCGGAAGTGGCAGCGTTGCGTGATATTCTAGAAAACGGCTGTAACACAATAATTCGTTATTATTATGTCTTATATTAAATACTCGTGTCACGTGACATGTGGCAACAAAAACCCTGTGTTTTGAACAACAATTTTAATTTTTTTTTTTTCAGTTTTACTTTAATTTTTTTTTTTTTTTTTGATATTTTTTGTAATCTGGAGTCCAGAGTCCAGAGTCCAGGGTCCAGTCCAGGGTCCAGTCCAGGGTCGAGTCCGGCTTTTAGACTATGCCATTTTCCCCCTATGATTTCCGCTAGGGTTGCAATTAAAATATATTTACTAAAAGAGTATAATTCTTAAAGGTCTATTAATTAAAATCACTCTAGACAGTAAGAACCGCATGGTCAAACAAACAGGACAAAACATATTTAAAACAATTTGTTCGTATTTCAAAACTCCTAAAACGGTGATGGACAGACAGGAATAAAACTCTTTGCTATACGAGTTTCAGCGGCTTATCCAAATCGCAATATTATGACTCTGGAATATCATGTTTATATATATGCGTAGTATAAAGTGTTATTCATCTGGATGGCTTACTCTTACTTCTTTGAGTCATCGGTTAATTCTTCTTGATAAAAGAAATTCATTTTATTCAAAGAGCCCCTGCATATAACGATCGGCAGATGATGTACAGTAGTTCACAGATACAGGTGTGTATTTTTTTTAACTAAACTTGTGGACATATATGAGATAGACGACAGCCACGTTAGCACACTTTCATACCAGAGTCATTCAGTTGTAGACAAGTCAAAACGTTTCAAATATTTTTCACTCAGTTAAACACAAGCAATCAAGGTGACATGTTCATACAACACCTGCCCACACCAGTCAAGAAACTTTGACAAATAACACTGAGGCATATAAACAAGCTGTCACGAAACCATCCTTACGATAGCGTTTTCCATGATTAAACTAAGGAAAAGAAAGCAAAACTAATAAATATTGCTTATTCGATATTTCTGAGCCCTAATATTCAAGTTTTGTAAAAAAGTTGTATCATGATACTATGGTGTGATATGTTTATAAATGCATTACAACAGCAATATGGAATCTATGTACCTGCAAATCAAACCATCCAATAAGCTGAGAACAAGCCGTGAACGAGCAGCTTAAAAAAGACCCTCTCCACGGCGTTTCAGACACCTTCACTGGAGAACAGCAGGCAAAGAAGATGAATACAAAACAATAATCAAGTTTGCAGACATTTCACTTCAAGGTTTGTGGTAAGTTATTTTCCACTTTGTAAAAAGTTTACTTCTGCAGGAATTCATGAAGGCAAGTTTACAAGTTTAATCGGCATCATTTGTGATTCGAAGTGACGAAACTGGAGGAGACATTTAGGCAGGTCGGGGTAGAAATTAGAATCTACAATCTCACCGTTATCAGCTGGACTTTTTCGTATGCAGCTCAATACATATTTTCTCTGGAAATTGAAAACGCCAGTTTTGATAACAAAATATATGCAACTCACGGTTGTGGTTGATTCAGTGGAGTGCCATTTGCCCATGTGTGCACGCTACTTAGCAAATGCTGTTGCTTAAAGGCTTTAAGCTTGGTTTGGCTCTGTTGAGTTTTCAACCGATGTTAAATATTCGATCACAAAGCGGCGATGGAAATCACTTTACAGATGGTTAAACACCTCTTCAAGTACTATCGGGAAGCACCGCGTTTTATTTGCTAAACACGTGGCATACACAGCCCCTTGAAGACACCTTAACAAAAATTAAATCGTCACCCTTTGAAGTTCTACGCCGAAAAAAACTTGCAATAACTCTCAGTAACATAAAAATATATCCCGTTCTATGAATAAAAGTTTTCATCAAAGGGTCCCGCGAGATAGCACATAGTGATATACAAAGCCGGTTAGTTGGTGTGAATACTGGTCAATGGGTCGTCTTTTGCAAAAGTAGGACTTAGCGAAACCGTTCCTACACGAGTCGTCCACTCATACGTGTACTGACTGGTACCTTTGTACCAGATCACTTCAATCAAGAATTACAGAACTGGCCAAACTCGTTTAACTCTACCGCTGGGAACCATGGTCGCGAATCTCTATTGGATCTCCAGTACCAATTCAGTTATGTCGAAAAATCATTGCGTTAAAGGACTTCCAGCTTTAGCTTTCACTGCAGAGAACAAAAGAATGGATAGTTCGTATTTCGATTTCAACACAGAGAGCGAGAATAAAAAGGCAAAGGGCAAAAGAAAAAATGAGTCAACTACTTGTGCTGTTTCATCTTAATAATTTCTCGGAGAAAAGTTATTTCGTGCCAGGTGTCAAAAATTCAAAGTGTACAATAGCTCTTTTTCACTTATAAAAATATTCCTAGATATCTGGCAAACAGTAAATCTAATTATTATGATTACAGTGAATCAAATTCAAATCCCAACAACTACGTTTTGCTGCGAATACAGTTGTGAACTATGTAAAGAGTTTAATCGGGTTGCGGGTTACTGGCCAATTGCTGTTTGTCAGTCGCGCAGTAGATTGTTAATTTTAGAGATCATCCGTAAGCTTTCAAGTTTTTTACTGTGCATTTTTTTCCTTGTTATTCGAAAATATTGGATGTTCGTCAGGGCTAAAAACGTACTACTAACTGATTGAAGTTATTAAACTTGAGATGGGTGAGACCTCCGTGACGACCTCCGCTGTGACGACCTGACACGTCATGGAACGCTATAGCCAATAGCAAGAGAGCCCAGAGACTGTGATGAAATACCATGGTATATAACATCGCCTACTATTGGCCAAAGATATTCAAGGCATGATAGATCTTTCCTCTCACTTAGGTCAGAAAATTAATACAATGCTACAACAAGCTGATGATAAAGTTGTAGTAGAGTCTGTGGAGCCATAGCAACGTGAATGGAGTGAATTAGGTGAATGAAAAGCGTTCATAAATGCCATGCATGGTGATTAAGAGGGCCCAACTGAGAGATAAGGCTTTTCGTATTAGCAAGCCAGGTTAACTTGAGATCCAGAACGTTTTTTCAATGACGTCATTGCATATCAATTAAAATAGGATTGTATTTAAGATAAATCTGCTTAGGGACGGACCATTAGAAAAGTGATGGGGGGTGGGGAAAAAACAAAAAAAAATCATGCAAGGGAAAATGCCAAGAAAAAAAATTCATGCAAAGAAGAAGGTAAAAAAAATTCATGCAGAAGGAAGGTCCAATTGTGACTTTTTCACACGTAGTAAAAAAAATTCGTGCAGAGGGTTTCACCTGAAAAAAAAATTCCTGCACAAGCAGTGAGCGAAAAAAAAAATTCGTGCAAGCCGAAAATTCCCCACCCCCCATCACTTCTCTAATGGTCCGTCCCTTACTTTCAACTTTTTGCATAATGTAGGACCGCATATTATCCGCAAGAACGTTAAGGGTATTAAATTTTTTTCTAGTGAACAAGGCTGTGATCCAGTTCTGACCATGCGTAGTTTTTTTTTGGAGCTCGGTGGATGATCATGTTCGATTTGTTAATAATAAGTTCTTTTAAATCATCTCTTCAGTCTTTTAAGTATTCCATAATATGCATTTTCTTTTCTATTGTAGTGGCAGTGATAGTGATAGTGGTAGTGATTGTGGTAGTGATAGTGATAATGGTAGTGGTAGTGGTGATGGTGTGATAGTGGTGGTGATAGTGATAGTGGTAGTGGTAGTTGTAGTCATAGTGGTAGTGGTAGTGGTAGTGGAAGTGATAGTGGTAGTGGTAGTGATAGTGGTAGTGATAGTGGTAGTGATAGTGATAGTGGTAGTGATAGTGATAGTGGTAGTGGTAGTGATAGTGATAGTGACTGAGTGGTAGTGGTAGTGATAGTGGCAGTGGTAGTGGTAATGATGGTAGTGGTAGTAGTAGTAGTGGTAGTGGTAGTGGTAGTAGTAGTAGTGGTAGTGGTAGTGGTAGTAATAGTGGTAGTGATAGTGATAGTAATAGTAATAAATTGCTTTATTTGCATGACCGCATCATTTTACAGTATTGCAAAAGCATGCATATGACAATCAAAATATAAAACAAACAGCACTAATAATAATCTTGAAAAATTCAGTTACATTACTAACAATGAATCACGTATTTTCATACAGGAGGCGGAAACAAACTTCATAACTAACTTATTTATATGTTTTTTCGAATTCATTATCAGTTTTATGCTTTCTGGAGATGATTTCTTGTCAAAGTCAGGTATTATTCGATTGATTTTATTAATAAATGCCTGTCTCTGTACTGAGTATTTGTTACATTGAAAGGGGAAATGAATCTCATCTCCAAGGGACATAATCTATTTTCTCTTGGCAAATGATCGATTTGGTATCGACCATGTTCAATCATAAGTTTGTGATTACTTATTTTAAATTTAACAAAATTCTGTCGTTCGTCATAATGTCTTAGCTGGTAGAGATAATCAGATGTAGAATATTCATCTTTAAAAGTTTTATAAAATTCTAGTTTTTTTTTTTTTAATTTTCAAGGCTGTGCCGCCAAAAAGATAGATATTTATTTGGTATATCGTCTAATTTTATCATTATCTAAAGATTCAGCATCTGAACTGGTTAGATTGTATTGTCCAAGCATGTTTATGAAATTGGGAAAATATCCGGAATTTTTCATAGAATGTATATTCTTTGACATAAGGAAAGACGGTTTGACTATAGAGTCATTATCTTTGTTGTTGAGGTAAACAAAATATTTCATAATTTTCTGATTTATCGGGATTAGCAGCGGCAATCTATCAAGTTCAGCTCTGCAAGCTATGTTAGAGGCCTTATTGTTAACCTCTAAGTAACGTTTACAGATTGGGAATACCATGGTGTCAAAAATTTGGGATGCAGTATTAGGATTAAGTTTGTTAAGAATTGTCCGCTTCCGAATACTAGAAAACGCGTGAAGGGCCTTTTCTTTTAAGTGTTCGAGTGCAAGTGTAAAGTTTGCCTTTGGAGTTAAAGTGTATTCTTGGACAATTTCAATTGACTCACTGCTTATGTTGAATTTGATGTCAATAGATTTTTTGGTGCGTTTCTGGAATATCATAATTTTTGTTTTCTTCGGATTAATTTTTAGTTTCCATTTGTCACAATACAAGGAAAGCGCATTTAAACAGTTCTGTAATCCAGTTTTCGATCTTGATAGAATAACTAAATCATCTGCGTACAAAAGTGAATTTATTTTTTTCCCATTTGGAAGAACAAATGGGTCAGATAAGGTGTTTTCAAATAAAATGTGGTAGATTGTTTAAATAGAGGTTAAATAAAAGAGGGCTTAAAATGCAGCCTTGACGTACACCTCTGGAATATGATCAAAGTAGGACTATGGTGAACTCGTGGATATGTTTACAAAACAGAGAAAAAAGAAATAATTTAAAAATTAATGAGGTGTTTTTTCAGAGTTGTGATTGAATGAACTTGAAGATAATTTTAATAATCTATAATCACAACATAAAAGTGACCAGGGAGCTGAGTAGCTTTTTGAAATAAACATACAGTCAGTACATGACGCCAATCATTTGACTACACTAGGCATCAGTTATAAGGCAGGTGGCAAGCATACAGTTGTTAAAAAATTTGATAACTTAACATAAGGGTACAGGATTAAATGGCACCGAAACCAAATGTAGTTCTGGTATCCTGCTGCTCACTGTCTGTGTGTTCAAAGTAACAGGGTCCTTCTGAATACGGTCTGAATTTTGTTGCCATGACATTGTCAATTTTATCATCATTATAGTTTTTGTTGTCTACAAGTCTATTCAATGTATGCAACAGAAATATCCACCTTGATTCTGCAGCTGATAATGAACAAAACCATGTAGGATAGCCCAGCTGATGTGATGATCTTAAAATCCTTAAGACTCTCAATCCTTTATCAAGTTGAATTAGTTTATTTACCGTACCATCTCATTTTAGGTTATCAGTGGTATATATATTCAGGGTTGCACTTAAAAAAAATCACACTTGCCATCATTAATACAGCAATACATCTTTGTTTTTATCCTTATAACTTCTTGTTTTTACAATGTAAATATGATGAGTCACACAACAGTAAGCAAAACAGGTAAGCCTATTTTTCCAACATGTCTACTTCAACACAATCTAGTTCACTTCAAGGTAAATTCGGAAATCAATAGACAGAAAACGTTTCATTGTAACGGCTTGTGGTGTATTGTATATAATATAACGCTTAATACATTTTCTACATGACTTACTCTTTTCGAACCCTGGTTCTCCGTCACGGCATGCGCCTCTATATTTAATGGTAAGCGTTGACATACTTCTTGACCGTCCCAATACTTTTCCAACTCCATTCCTGTTAGTACTAACACTTAAATCAGTAGAAAAGTCCTCCATGCGATGTTTCTTATCCAGGTTGGCCGCAGAAGTTCTTCGGTTTCACTTCATGGATTCGTCAATTTATTCTGTTTTCAGTAGTGGTTTCGTTCAATAACGAGTACTCATTTCGCTCAAATAAATTCTCATTCAAGTGCTAATTTCGCTCTATGAGTTCTCATCAAAGCTTACTATATTAGCAAGAGATTTTCTCATCTTCAGATCACTTTCGAGCCAACTGAAATTCATATACTGCTTGTAATCTTGGGGGCGGTCGATGGCGGTCGATGTCGGAAAAGCGAATAGTTATCATCTGTTCACGTTTAGCGCCTGGCCGAGTAAAAGGCTCATGAAATTCAGTCTCTAAGTTGGTCATTGTCCTAACTGGAAACATTTAAACTCCTTTTGATTTTAGTAAGATCGCTAATGAGGCCCTGTTAGTGAGGTTGTTTATGTCGCGCGTCTGAGTTTCAAACCTTTTCACGTCGCAATTTCGGAAGGTCGAAGGTCGCTGTCGTAATTTCCCGTGAGCGGCTCGTCGTTCGTCGCCATTTCAGGTCCTTTATGTCGCCGTTTCAAGGCCACGTCGCTTGTCGAAATTTACCCCTAACAGGGCCTCGCTAATCGTCCTCTTAAGCTACAAAATCATTACAAACTCTGGCAACGGTACGATACACTTTCAGCGTGAACTTTCATCAACAGACTTCCGTGACTTCGGTCACGACAATTGTCGTCTTCATATCGGTGCCCCCGAGTTCTATCCGACTAATTACGAAGTGTGTCTACACTGGAGTGAGTGAGTGAGTGAGCGAGTGAGTGAGTGAGTGAGTGACAATTTGCATATCGGAGTCCCCACAAAAACTCGCAAATACGCTTCGCGTATCCACGAGTTAAAAAAGGCTGTGTTTTGTTTTCACCGATTTTGATGGAACATGTCGAGTCAGTGCAATAAAGGCTTTTCATGAGATTGTACAAGTTTCCTCCTATATTCGTTTTTAGCAGCTTATAAAACAATCCTTCGTGCCAAACAGAGTCAAACGCTTTGCGGAAATTTACGAAACAAGCGTAGACGTTTTCCTTGTGATAATGCACATATTGATCTATTAGGGTCCTTAGAGTGAAAACATGGTCTGCAGGGCGGTTTTCAGGCAAAAAGCCAATTTGGTAATTATGTAATATCTTATTTTCCTCAAAATACAAGTGGAGTCTTCGATTTAAAATAGAACAGAACAGTTTTCCAAGGCAACTAGAAACACATATGCCTCTGTAATTGGGGTCATCATGAGGCCTTGACACCAAACATCTGACATTTTTCCGGATTGTAAAATGAGGTTAAAAAGTTTGACATAGACAGGCAGTAGTGGTTCGAGGTTTGCTTTGATCATTTCATTTCGTATTTTGTCAACAAACGGTGATTCCTTTTTTTCAATTTCTTCGCCGCTTGACGTATTTCCCTCTCAGTTATTTCATAATCGAGATGGGTAAACTGTTCCTTTTCGTGTTCTAAAAAATTTAGTTCCCTATGGATTTCATGTTCATGCGTGGAATTCGTCGGGTCAATAGAATGCAAAGATTTGAAATGGTGAAGCCATGATTCTTCGAGATTGCGGCAGGAACATTTTCGTTGAAAGTGTCGCTCATCGAATTTAAACAATTACAAAATGACGCCTTGTCAGGATCTAAAGCTAGTTCGTCGAGTTGTAATGTTTTTTCTTTGTTAAATCCTCTCTTCTTTGTGTCTAGGAGCTTTTTGTAATCATTCAAGGTTTTGTGATATCTTTCCCGCACTTCGGAGTTGAGGGGGTCACGGTGCTTTTCATTAGAGACTTTTCGTAATTCATGCCTTTTCATTCACAAGCGACATTCACTGTCGAACCATTTTTTGTTGGATGATTTCTTAGTACGCTTAGAAGTTTTCTTAGCTTTAATTTTTAGGCATAGCTTGGAGGTCTCAGTTAGAGTTTTCATAGCGTTTTCTAAGGTGATATTCACATCTTCGGTGTTTCTCTCCATATATTGTCTAATTAGAATTTGGATTGGTTCCGTGCGCAGTGCGTTTTGGAATTTTAAATATGAGTCAACTTCCCAGCAAAATTACCGTGGTAATTTTGATAATCTATTGCTACTATTTGGAGTGTGCGTTTCGTCTCCAATTAGCCTGGTGTTAAGATTGAGCCATGCTACGATGGCACTATGATCTGATAAATAAGATGGCTGTTTAACAACAAAATTTGCAACGTTGAGAAATGTGCACTGATCACATATTAGATAATCAATAACGCTCGTCCCGTTTTTTCCATGAAACGTGGGTCTGCCTAGAGTATCTCCATTAACTCTGCCATTAACTATTCTTAGGTCAAAGGTTTTACAAATTTCCAACAGCCGTTTCCCATGGCTATTTAAAACATTATCAAAACTATTTCTTTCAGTTGGCTGGAAAGCTGATTCCGACTGATCATTACTAATTATACTGTTTCCCTCCTTTGAGACAGTATCAGAGTGATAGTGGTAGTGGTAGTGATAGTGATAGTGGTAGTGGTGATGGTAGCGGTAGTGGTAGTGGTAGTGGTAGTGCTAGTGGTAGTGATGGCAGTGGTAGTGGTAGTGATAGTGGTAGTGGTAGTGATGGTAGTGGTAGTGATGGTAGTGGTACTAGTAGTAGTAGTGGTAGTGTTAGTGGTAGTGGTAGTGATGGTAGTGGTAGTGATAGTGGTAGTGGTAGTGCTAGTGGTAGGGATGGCAGTGGTAGTGGTAGTGCTAGTGGTAGTGATGATAGTGGTAGTGATAGTGGTAGTGGTAGTGATAGTGGTAGTGATAGTGGTAGTGGTAGTGATGGTAGTGGTAGTGGTGGTAGTGGTAGTGGTAGTGATGGTAGTGGTAGTGCTAGTGGTAGTGCTAGTGGTAGTGATGGCAGTGGTAGTGCTAGTGCTAGTGGTAGTGATGGTAGTGGTAGTGATAGTGGTAGTGGTAGTGATAGTGGTAGTGATAGTGATAGTGGTAGTGATGGTAGTGGTAGTGGTAGTGCTAGTGGTAGTGGTAGTGACGGCAGTGGTAGTGGTAGTGATAGTGCTAGTGGTAGTGATGGTAGTGGTAGTGGTAGTGATAGTGGTAGTGGTAGTGGTAGTGATGGTAGTGGTAGTGATAGTGGTAGTGGTAATGCTAGTGGTAGTGATGGCAGTGGTAGTGGTAGTGCTAGTGGTAGTGATGGTAGTGGTAGTGATAGTGGTAGTGGTAGTGATAGTGGTAGTGATAGTGATAGTGATAGTGGTAGTGATGGTAGTGGTAGTGCTAGTGCTAGTGGTAGTGGTAGTGGTAGTGATGGCAGTGGTAGTGGTAGTGATAGTGCTAGTGGTAGTGATGGTAGTGGTAGTGGTAGTGGTAGTGCTAGTGGTAGTGATGGCAGTGATAGTGGTAGTGATAGTGGTAGTGGTAGTGATGGTAGTGGTAGTGGTAGTGGTGGTAGTGCTAGTGGTAGTGATGGTAGTGGTAGTGGTAGTGGTAGTGGTAGTGGTAGTGGTAGTGGTAGTGATGGTAGTGGTAGTGATAGTGGTAGTGGTAGCGGTAGTGGTAGTGGTAATGCTAGTGGTAGTGATGGCAGTGGTAGTGGTAGTGCTAGTGGTAGTGATGGTAGTGGTAGTGATAGTGATAGTGGTAGTGGTAGTGATAGTGATAGTGGTAGTGATAGTGGTAGTGGAAATAGCAGTAGTAGCAGTTTAGATGCCTAGTGCATATTTTGGATTACTTCTTTTTTCAGATGTTTACAGGTATGGCTTAATTTAAGAAAAAGAAGCTATTCATGAAATCTTCAGTGTAACTGTCCTTGTATACTATTATAAAACGAGAACCACTACGTGGAACTTACCGGGGCCCAGGGGCCCTTTCACGATGGAAGGTTCACTCAATGTAGATAGCTTTGATAAGTCGCTCTTATTCTCGATAAGTTTCACGATGGAAGGTTCACTCTTAAGTGATCGCTCGTAAATCTGCAGTCTTTCCAAATATTCACTCTTAAATTTTCGCTCATAAACTAGTGCAACGTAAAGGTTGGGGAACAAAAAGCTATAATCTTTCTCTTGACTGTCCTCCATGCCTCGTGCTTTTCAAAATGGCGTATAAGATTTCAATGAACCAGCGAGCAAAAGTAACGAACCAGCGATATATCTCAGTCAGCGGTATATCCCTAACAATGTAACGTTGAAAAAACGACAGAAACCGTCTGCATTTTATAACCGGTGCCAGCTTTCGGCTGGCCCGGGCCCCGGTAATAAATGACCAGTTACTCCACGCTTAGTATTCGGCCAGTGCATTGCTGATGATAGCATTGTTGGGATTTTGACGCTCTTGTCGATAATGTTGCGTTTATTTCGCGGTTTGAAAGATTCCAGGCGGCAGGGAAAGACAAAGGTTAAACTTAAGACTCGACCCTGATATGTGAACAATGAACAGAGCTTAACTCAATAGAACTTTTACAAGTGGAATTTACAAGTGTAGCTGTTGTTTTCAAAGTCTAAACTTGTTTATTTCACTTACGCCATTTTCTAGATACACTTGTAAATTGACCCCTGTCTACATGCCGCTTGTAGAATGATCCAGCAACAACAAGATAGTGTTGAATGTCTTAACGTTGTGATTCGTTATTTCTCTAGACATCAATACAACTTTGAATATGATCACTATTGCTTTACTTTGGATTGTCCTGCTGATGCAAGCGATGGCGGTTAAAAGCGAAAGCTCTGACAAGAAAGAGATCTCTCCTGATCTACTGAAGAATTTCTGTGAGCATTTCAACGATCTGCCTACAAGTGGAAATATGGGTGACATCATAAATGATTTTAATGAAATCCGCGGTCAGCTCCAAGCCGATGGTGTCTTACCGCAGTCCCCTAGGGACTTTGGTCCATACAAGGAGAAATGTAATGAGATCGATTCGCCAGTCAAGTACGAGAAACCTGAGTGTTTATATTTTGACTTTTGGAAAACAACATTGGACAATCGCGACTTTCAAATGAGGGACACTGACTGTCGAAGAATATATGTCGACCTCTGGCTTTTACATCCCTTGTATAGCAGATGCTTGAAACTTATTGGCAAAGACCCGAGTACAATCCATGCCAAACATGACATGGCTCAAGCCTTATACGACGGTAGGAATGCAAACTGTGTCACAGATGACATTTTTCATTATCGCAGAAATACCCTTAAAAACGAAATAAAGAAGCATTGCAAACATAATGAACACGAGGACGTGAAGTATGACATGTTTTGTCAGTCGCTGCCGGGATTTGAAAGAATGGCAGAGGTCTACAAAAGCGTTTACCGTTTGAAACGAAGTCCTGACTGGCGTGCCTTCCTTTTGAACTTTGTTATGTTAAAGCAAACCAATCCTAAGGAATTTGAAAACATCTACCCAACGACTGATGATGAGCTATACCAACTTTTGGAGGCAAATTCAGAGGATATCTTTACGTTCTTTGTCAGTGGAAGCGTAGACAGACTGAAAACGTTGATGTCATATATGCCGAGCTTGGAGGCCATTAAATCAGGTTGCCAAACTCTTCGGGTTTTTACAATAAACCTAGAAAAACTTAAGTGCATGTTTTGGACGGCAATGATTCAGATAAAAGCGCACCTGAAGGCAGAAGAACCTCCTAAGAGTGGGCATATCAGCAAAATACTTAACACTAATATCGATTACAAAACACTCATAGAACTCAAAGGAATGGAGAGAATCCTACAAGTTGTACAGGATTCTCAAAACGCGCAGCATCAACTCGCCAACTGGCTCAGAGAGGAGTTCGCCGATATATCCCACAGTAGATTCCAAAGTTTGCGAAAATACTTTGAAGACGTGGAGGTATTCAACAGGGATAAGTCTAATGCCGACATTGCTTTCATTCGGTCCCGGTTAGATTCGTATGGCGATAGCATCAAGTCCCTCAGTGAAGAACTTGGAGGGAACGTTGGCCAGCTTATAAACTATGCGAAAGAAGCAGTTTCACTGGAGATCGTAGATGATGCAGCCACACTTGCTGTGTCCGGAGCACTCATGTCAAACCCTATAGGGGCAATTTTAGGTGGGTCTTCTATACTGGACTTCAAGGACCGGGTAGCAAAGTTAGCATCGTCTCTGAGTGATATTGCGTTATTGGAGCAAATAAAAAGTGCTTTTACTGCGCTTATGAGCAAGACGATAGATATCTCTGAGAGGTTGAAGAAAAATGATGTATTTCTGAGAATGGTAGGTACAGTGATAGCCAAAGCGGCAAACCAAGCACCAACGCAGAACTTTGAAACACAAAAACAAACATTCTTGGATAAATACGCTGAATACGACCCAGAAGTTAAAAAACCCGAGTTGACGAGCATGTCTGCGGCATGGGAGTTACTCATTGAGAGCTGTTGTGACCTCATATTAAATAAGGAAACGGCTCTGGCTCAAGTCACTGTCACGCGTGTTAAAGACTCCGGCATTTGCCCAAACTCAAAAGTACTTGCCCAGGAAATGTTTGAAACGTACGAAGAAGTTTATGATTTCCAGTTTGATCTTATTGAAACCATGGCATCTTACATGAGAGCACTTAATTCAATGAATGCCGCATCGACCTTAACCGCAAGTTTTGAAGAATTTGCCGATCAACGAAGGTATCAAGGAGTTTCTGAAGCTGTGAAGATCACTTCTTATATCTCGTTTATTACCTTCAAGATCAATATGTGGCAGTTAATGGACGAATATTGTGACATCTTAGAGTACCAAAATGGCGGAGAACGACCTTCTGTATGCGAGGGCCTAAGCACTTCCGCTGCACACCTTCTGAGTCATCCGGGTCGAGGGTGCAGAGATTCCAGGACACAGTTCAGGAATGTACCAACCACAAACAGTTCCCTGACGGACCAAGCTTTCTTAAATATTACCAAGCTTTACGCTGGCCAACCTGTTGCTTTTAAAATTCCCAACGGTCAATGGTTGGCTGATAACACGTGGATCAGTCCTCAAGACAAACAAGCAAAGATCATGGTAAAAAGCTTTGTGGTTTATTTACCAACTGAAAGCTTGACTGAACGCTTGGTACGCGTCGAAGCAAAGACCACAGGAATGAATAAGCTATCGCCGTCCAGTAATGTGAATTACGTCATTATTCCACAACCACCGTTCATTTCTGAGTATCTTGAAGGTGAAGAGGTCCAGTGCGTAAAAGAAAGTGAAGCTATGAATAATCCATATGGAGCTGAGTTACCCAAAATTTGTCCTACGACTGTGGAAGAGAATAGCTGTAACGAGCTCTTACAGAAAACGCGTTTGTTTCCATCAGTTTACTCTGGGTGGCAGGTTTCCATACATGGCTATGAATCGCAAAGAGCCCCAGACCCTGCAACTCCTCTCTACGTCAAAGCCTCAGTGAAGCTTTGTATTTTCAGTCAGTCAAGGCGGGACAAGGGCACGCGGAAGGCGAAGAAAAAAAAGGGGGTCAAGGGCCGATCGGGAGATGAGCCGACCACCTGCCCTGACGGCAAATACTATTCAATTGCCGAAGGTAAATGTCTCTCGTGTCCTGAAGGATCAAAGAGCGCTCTTAATGGCTACTACTGTGAAAAGATCAAGACTGAGAACTGAACTGCAATCTCTTAACTGATCGTTTATTTAGTATATCAATGATTGATTTAAGGGTGTTTTCATTTATTCGGATGTGCATGTGGATAACTGGATCCACCTAGTGATCCAATGCACTTGTTGGTTCTGGGGTTTGAAGTTAATAAATGATGAGTAATGGTGATAGGGCTGAGTGGAGTACAACTCAGGGACTGAGGAATTGCGCGAGGGATTTGAAATAACGAGCACGATTATTCCTCAATTGTACGACACAAGGTCCGATTACCAATCAATTTTGTCAATAACAAAACGCAAGGAACTCGAGAATTAGTAACGGTGTCAAAATCTAAGGAAAATATATCTGAATAAAAGTCACTGGATCAGTTAATCAATGTTCATGTTTGTTCTCAATCTGCACCCATCAACCTGCTTACTTAAGAAATTTTCCTTGATTTTTGATTGGCTGGGATGGTTATTGACGAACGGCATGAACCTTTATTGGCTGCTTAACTGTCCGATTTGGCCTGTCAGATAACAAATGTTTGTAATCGGACTAGTCAAATCGGACAGTTTGGACCTAAAACAGGCAATTAAGCCATAAATAAGGGCTGTTAACAAGCAATCATATTTTCGCTTTCTAGATTCTCTAAACGTCCACAATACTATTATGCGGAGTTATTGCGATTGTACCGTCCTTTCTGCTCCACTTGTTCTAAACTTGTTATCTCGGAAATACCTTACAGTGCGATTATGCATGACCTTGGTTCCCCTAATAAATTCTCATACAAATGTTTGAAGTCTGTTTTTGACGCTGAACAACAGATTTGTGGCGAGTTTTAAAATTCAAGACCTGAAGTCAGCCGACCGAATAGGAGCAGTTAGGCGCACATGGCAAATTATCAATGAAATTGGTGGTAAAACAAAAACAAACCCAGCAAGCAGAGTGAAAGCTAACGACGGTTCCAGAATCCAGTCGACCAAACAACTCCTGGACGAATGGAGATCGTACTTTGACTTACCCATTCCACCCGCCATGGTGGATCTTGACATTCAAACAGATGAGTTCACCATGAGCGAACTCGAACATGCAGCGCAGCAGCTTAACAACAACAAAGCATCTGGTTGTGACTCAGGAATTACCGCAGAGGCACTCAAGCACTGCGAAGATGATGCCTATCGTGCTCTACTGACCATCTGTAACAATGTGTACGAGAGTGGCACCCTTCCATATATCACAATGGGCCAGTAATCTCATTATTCCCCTCGCAAAGAAAGATGACCTCGGGTCGATGACGAATTACAGAGGAACTACGCTGATGTCAATCGGAGCAAAGTTCTACAATCGGATGCTTCTAAATAGAATTCGCGACCCGGTTGAAGCTACCCTACGGCACAACCAGGCAGGCTTTCGCCCACACAGGCAAGGAATTGAACAATTGCACATCATCCGTCGCATATTTGTCACCAGAATTTGGTGTGTTCAATGACGTTCATCGACTTCTGCAAAGCGTTCGACTGTATCGATCTTGATAAGATGTTTGCGATCCTCAGGCATTACGGCGTACCCGAGAAAAGTGTGCTCGCGATCAGAGCCTTGTACCAGTCCTCCAGGTCATCAGTCTTAGTGGACGGTCACGTCAGCGACGACGTCCCAGTGAAGACCGGCGTGCTACAAGGCGACGTGCTCGCACCGTTTCTCTTCACCATCGTAATCGACTGGGTGGTGACGCATGCCATAAACGAACCACGATCTTTCACAAAGTTCTGGCAGAAGGTCTTGACCAAGAAAGGGAACGCGTGGGCCTGAAACCCTGGCTAGCATCTGTGGCGTTCCAAACACATATGAATTTTGTTTTGTCAGGGTTGCTAAGGAGACTGTAAACACAGCACCACTCAGCGATGCGTCGCAGATCCTCTTCTACTTGAGCCAAACACGAGTCAACGTCCTTCGCAGCAAATGACAAATAGATCTTCGTGTCGTCAACGTACGACTCGACATGACTGTACTTGATAACAGACAGGGGCACCCAACGAGAATATAGTTCAAAACCACTTAAACATAGCATTGTTAAAGTGTTTTAGTATTTAAAAGGTAGATATAAGCATATTTTTATCCCCTAAAATTTTTTAATTTGTTCGGATTTCCTAGCTGAAAGTCTTGTGATCCGAAAATTATAGCGATCAAAACTTACCTTTTCGAAAATTTCAGCCAGAAAAAAGGCTCCCGAAAATTCTAGGTGACCTTTTTACGTTAAAAATCCATTAAAAATGGGCAATAAAACCATTTTTAGATGTTCGAAAATCCTAGGAGAGGCAAACAAGCAAGAAATTTTTTTTAACAAATGTTCCGAAAATTCTAGATCTCAATCGTCTTCCAAACAGATATTTTCCGAAAATTGACGTTGGGTGCCCCTGAACAGAGGGCCGATCGTTCATATACAATCCAAACAACATGGGTCCCAGTATGGAACCCTGTGGAACCCCATGAGTAACTGTCAGCTGATCAGATAAACACATACCAACCCTGCAGATCTGTGAGGTAATTTGCAAACCACTTCACGGCCTGTGGTGATACCGCTAAGCATTTTAACTTGTATTGTGGCATATACTGTCAAATTCCTTGCTTAAATCTACCAGGGGCACCCAACGACCAAATTTTTCCAAATACCTCAGAAGTGCCTTAAATGGAATTTTCTATGCTTTAGAAGCCTGTTTCATTAATTTGGAGCTGCCTTAAAAACTATCTATCTGTTCGGATTTCTTAGGGGAACTGTATTCGTCTCGAAAATCCTAGGCGGCCTTTTTGGCTCATCCGAAAGTTTTAGCTACCTTTATAGGTCTGTTCGAAAAATGAAGGACTCGTGCTAGCATTGCTGTCGTTAGAAATTTTTTGGAGACCTTTTTTGTAAAAGCTTGCGTCTATGAAAAGATTCCGAAAATTTTAGGCAAACCGTAACGCGCATCCGAAGATTGCAGGGGAGTAACTTTTTTATTCGAAAGTATCAGGGGAAGAAATCACATGCTATATACATCTCTAACTTGCGGACGACGTCCGAAAATTGCGAGTTGTAACTCGAACGAAAATTCTAGGGTCACTTTCTGTTGACTATCTATTTACGAAAAGTCTAGGACAACTTTTCATCGACCACCTAAATTACGAAAATTCTAGGGCAATTTTTTTTTCCGAAAATCAAGACAACATGTTCTTTCCCTAGAGGAGAAATTTTCCGAAAAATTTAGGCGACCTTACAGTCGAACAGATATTTTACCGAAATCATTCGTTGGGTGCCCCTGATCTATTAGGACCATGGCAGTTAGCTTCTTCTCGTCCACTGCTTTGAATACATCTACAGTTTATTCTTTTGAGTAAAATAGTTGTTGTACTGATTCAAAGCAATCTTCTCTGTTACTTTGGAGAGAGCTGGAAGGAGAGAGATAGGACGGTTATTACAGGGAACCTCTGGGTCACTTTCTTTAGGATGTGGGACGACGTCCGCTTTCTTCCAGGCTTGTGGAAAGACAGATTTGGTAAATGAGTTGTCAATAAGGCTCGTTAAGGTTGGTAAGATAGCAGGGAGACAGTTCTTGATCACTCGCAGGGGAACCCTATCGTAACCAGGTGCCTTGTTTGGAGCCATAGACATGATTACATCGTGCACACCCGAGTTGGAGCAGAAGTATCGACATTTTGTTGTGGATGGCTGTCAGGCAGCCCGCGAGATCTAGCTACGTTCATTGCATCACTCGCTGCCTTCGGCCCAACGGAGATGAAATATTTGTTGAACTCATTGCGAGGATTTGTATCTTTTGAGTAGGGCGTGCGGTGGTTCGACTTCTCTGGTAGTGCTCGACGGATGGTTTTTCAAATTGCGCCACTGTTTTCTTTGTTCTCAGCAATTTCTTGGTTAAAAAATTCTTTTTCAGCCTTCCTTAAAACCTTTTGGATCAATATCAGTTTCTGGGGAACCGTGCACCTACCCCTCCCCTAAACCAACATTAACGCTAACTTTTTAACTCAGGGGAGGGGTAGGTGCACAGTTGCCCAGAAACTGATATTGATCCAACCTTTTTGACATCCTTGCGCAGCACTTAAAATGCTGCCCAATCTTGCTCATTTCCAGACCTCCAGGCCTGTCTGTGTAGGCGATCCCATAATGCCATGCGTTTTCTGATGTCTTCAGTGGTGAAGGGGCTGGGTCTGTGTTTCAACCTTACAGTTTTCACTGGAGCAAGGCTGTCTAGACATGCAATAAACTGATCATTAAAAGAATCCATTTTTTCATTGACGGAATCTGCCAGCTCAACACAGTCCCATCACTGATCACTCTTAAAATCTTGATTGGTTGTGACTTTTCTTATTTGAAATCAATTCTCAGAAATGGCACTTACTAATAATAAGTACTATTTTTAATAGATCTTATGCTTGAAAGGACTAAACAAGATTCATTTTGATATTATAGCACACTATAACATAGAGGTGAAACAGTTTGTTCCATCCGGACAATATCATGACAGAAGATGAGTGCAAAATATAAAACAGACAGTTTGAATACATTTTATTTAAGTAATGTAAAAATTATCATTTCCATACACACTAGAAAAGCTATTACAAGATGTTAATGATTATCCACCATCACAACAGTGCAAAATTTAGAAACATGACTAAAACTGACCTGGATCCAGCAAGACAGCTCAGAAAACAATGTTGTATTTACAGAAGTCTCCTTAACTTTTCAGAGTAGTCATCCAATTACATTCAACGCTCCTGTAAGTGACCACCAGTTGAAAATATAAGGATTGGTTGCTTACAAGAGCTTTAATCTAGTTAGCATAATATAAAAATATGTAGTTATTAATAGTCTAGGAGCTGTAATATTCTTAAATCACTTCATTTTTGCCTGCTAAAGAAGAGATTTGCAAATGTACAGCTGACTCATCCACAGAAGTTGAAAACTTGTTGAGAGTGTAATGTTAATTAGACTTCTTGAGTTGCTGCTTATGACAACTTAACAACAACGGAAAATACCAGTTGGTAATTCTCAAAAGTGGTCTTGATCACTTACAAGAGGTTTTCATTATTGGTTTAGCAACACTTCAAATGGGATTTCAGAACGTATGTCATAAGTACATGAAGAGCTAGTTGCTTACAAGAGTGGTTGCATGGAGAGCTTCAACTGTATGAGTGATATCCAAAAAAATGGAGATTATATTACATTACGTTAGCAACTACAAGGTGGTATTAGTTATATTTCTAATAAAAAGGCACATTTTGTGTTAGCTAACATGGTGAAAACATCATAAAATCATTGAAAAAACCACCGGCATTGTCTCCACCACCAAATATGGCAATATTGACATCTTTTTGTTTGTGCTCCTCATCTGTTGGCAGATAGAGTGCAACATGTCCTGCCCTGGGTGTGATACTATTGGGGGTCTGGATTTGCATCCAAGTGAGGGTTCCTATAGATCAGTAAGAAAAAAGAAAAATAGATCAGTAAGAAAAAAGAAAAATGGACCAGCATAAGTATCTGGGCAACTGCGCACCTACCCCTCCCCTAATCCAACATTAACATTAACTTTTTAACTTGTATTATAACTTGTTTGGTTGAGGGAGGGGTAGGTGCACAGTTGACACTTAAATTGACCAAATATATCTACTACATCTAATGATTAGATAACAACTTTCTTAAGTCAATTAAACTTAACAGTAAAGCAATGGCACAATGGAAACATTATTTTGTACTTACAGTGTATGTCATATAAAATTGATGAATTTCCTATTGAGAACTAGAAGAAATACCAGATCCACACTATGGGATTTTGGGGTATTTATTTAACACCAACAAAATCCCCGAATTTGGCAAAGTGAGACAAGTCCAAAGCAGGAAATTTCCAGCCAGGTTTCCTGGTGGGGGACTTACCTCACTCTTTCAAATTTGGGATTCTTTTGAGTATTCTTAAAATACCCTTTAATATCAAAAAATGGGAACATGATATTATTTCCTGTGAAGATGCAAATTGTTAGAGGGGATCTTAGAAAATGTTATTGGATCTTGAAAAAATATAAAAATTATTCGAAGTGGGTATGGTAACAAATCCTGATCTTATTGGTCCTTAGCGTGATCTAGATTTTCTTACCTCTGCCTCTGGTCACGGTAATGTTTACATGACTTTTTGTCTTTGTGATCACAAAAATAGGAACAAATTTGTGTACAAAAATTGATACTTCCCTTCAAACAAAAACATTGCATGTTCTGAGCACAGTATATGTGGAAAAGGTCTACAATGACTGATAACAGTGATTTGCATGCTCATTGGAAAACAATGATTACGTTTTTACTGGCTTTATGGTGAATAACTGCGACCATGAACTTAAACCAGACTAAAACCTAACTTTCAATACTGTCATTATGCCACTGATTTGAAATTTAAACATTCATGGCTGCACAAGGCTTGCAAGAAACACACCATTACTTCATTGTTTTGTTTGCTGGCTAAATAGTTTCAGTTACTGAGAAACCCTGGGCTTACCTAATTCAAAAATGAAAGAGTCTGTTAAAATTTCACTACCATCATAGCCACCATGGATAAATATTCTTTGGCCAGGAAGAACAGTAGAAGCATGCCAGCTGCGAGGAGATGGACACACACCAGTGGTACTTGGACTGCTAAATTCCATCAATGCTGTTATCAAAAATGGAATACAAGTTAAATACTATAGAAAGGTTACAACTCACATCTACAGTGATGAAAGAAGACAACCTTTTTTCCTTTCTGTATTAAATTAATACTGCAAATTATACCTGAATGTCTCACTTTTACCTTGCACTTCGGTAACACCAAAAGTTATGCATATTTTGTACTCATGCTTTGCACATGCTGTCAATCTCCTGTGCTTCTTGCTTCTGGAGGATCAAGGCAACAGCTGAATCTATATTTCATTTTTTATTGTTGAGTTCATTAAACTTTTTTTAAGTCCCAACATCATGATAAAAATTCTCCCCATTGAAAACTGCTTCTTATTTTAGGTCTTCAAGCTGAAAGGGTACAGTGTAAGTGCAGGATTTAACTTGAACGAAAACACTAATTTGTTTGATGGTAAGAGATGGTGTTGAAACACATAGCTGAATGCCTTTGAATGTCTTCAACCACATTCAATCTACCAAGTACCATATTTGGAAAGCAAGAGAAACCAAACAAACCAATCAGTGCCAACAAGCACAAAATCTGGGGCAAGCAGTTCCAATTACAGTACTTGGAAATACTGAATCTGGACCAGCTGTAAAATTGAGTTACAAGATTCAAGTCTTACGGGTTTCTGGCAAGAGTCAATGATGGTACCTAAATCTATTGTGCAGACATCGTTGAAGCACTGAGGAAAGTCCCATCCTCCAAACACCACGAGTCTGTCACCTAACAAGGAAGCTGAGTGACTGGACAGAATGCAAAAAAGAAGTTATCAAAGCAGTGTATACATGTACCTTTCCTAATATCTGATTGATTTGCTCCATGACCAGTGTTCTCCAGAAGCGCCGGCTGCCGGCGTTTTCGCCGACTACTCACTTCCAAAGCGCCGGCTACTTTTATCACACAGTGACCTCAATTTTTCCTATTGTTATTGAAGATGCGCCAGATTGCATCTTTTTACAAATTTTCCGAGGGGGGGGGGGGGGAGTTGGGGGTCATGCCCCCGGATCCCCCTAGGGGCTCGTGCCCTTTCGTCACTCGATTACCAGGCACTGGCTACTTTCATTTGGGGGCTGGCTACTCTAAAATCTCTGGAGGACACTGCCATGACCAATAAAAGCATTACCACTGTATTCTCTGAGTGGTCTGAATTTCCCCTTTCTGCTCCCTGTTACCTTTAACTTGTGTTCTAAAATTACTTGTTATCTAATGAGTCTGGAGAGCAAGTTCAGTAGATGGTATCTGTTTTCATTTCTGCATGGCCTCCACATTGAGCTGAAATTTCTCAAAGGAGTCTTAGAATGACAGTTTTTAAATCTACAACACATGCCTACATGTAGCAAGTCTGTTTATTTAGAAAAGGAGCCATGATACTAAAATCTTTAATCCTAACCTCAGAACAATACAATTAGTGTACACTCAGACGATCAAACTTAACATAGCATTTTAATTGTACATTATATTAAACTAGGATGTAAAGGCATTAAGCAAAGCTTATATCACAGTATAGTTACCCTGATTTTGGGCTTGGGGATGTTCCACTAGTTATAGGCTTATACCAGTTCTTGGCATCTGTATTGAAGATGTACAGTTCGTTACTACAACTGTCTGGCTGTGGGTCTGGGTTAGGATATACCCCTCCAAATACCAGTAGCTCACCATGGAAGAAGTTACATGTGTGATATGCTCGGGTTGGAGCACTACCAACAGCCTGGAATACAAGTACACTCTATATAAAAGATGGAAGTAGCAACTAGATTCTCAATAGATAATACCTTTTAATTTCAACAGCAATATTCTAATGATAAATGAAATGTTTCTGTCCATGTGTAAATTACTAATACAAGGAAAGAAACTTTTAGAACTGACAGCAATACTAGTAGCAGCAGCAGTAGTGGCAGACATAGCAGTAGAAGCAGTAGCAATAGTGGCAGTCATGGCAGTAATAATGACAGAACGACAGGAGATATATCGAAGAAATGACAGCTATACCTTCACAGCTGACCAGACATTGGTTTTAAGATCCAGGACATTAACATCACTGAACCATCTCTTATTTTTAGAGCCTCCATAAACATACAGGGCATTCTTGTTAGGATCATACGTGATTGTATGCCCAATTCGTCTGTCAGCTCCACCTCCTTCACAGCTCTCCTGATGCCATGTGTTTTTACCTACATGGACATAAAAAATTAGGATCATGTGTACTATAGGTGGACTCGGTCGATATATCGACCGATATGTCGGTCGACTATCGACCGATATGTCGGTCGACTATCGACCGACAGTCGGTCGATAGTCGGTCGATAGTCGACCGACATATCGGTCGACCGATATAGTCTTAATCCATCGATACTCGACCGATACATGACCGATACATGCCCGTTACTTGATCAATACTTCACCGATATGTGACCGACACTTGACCGATACTTTCCGCCGTGTCATTATTTTTTAGTAGGAGGTAGCAAGCCGTGACAGGCTGCACAATCTCTACCGGTGTGAAACATTTGAAGAACCTTTTATATTTTTGCTCTAACGAGCATATCTTTTAAAGATTTTCCTTTCTTAAAATATATGATGGGTGGATCTTTGAATACTTTTTTGAGTAGTCGTTATCCCTGTATGATGTGCCATTTTTTAATTAAAATTTGTTTGATGTTTGGCACTGCTGGTTCAAATTGTTTGACAAAAGGCAAAATATCTTTCGTATCTTTTTTGTTCTGTTTGAGCGCTGACTTTCTTTCTGTGAGGTTAATTTCTGATAGGTGTTTATCTACCAGATTTAGTGGGTAGCCCCTTGCGACCAAGCGTACTCTGAAGTTTAGAATGTTCTCTTCAAAAGTGGTTCTTGAAGGATTTGTTCTTAGGAGTCTAAGAGCTTCGCCCTTTATGTCCTTTATGAAACCTTTTTTCCGATGAATCTTTCGATATCTGTTTGGCTGGTGTCCCACAGTGAAAATATATCGTCAATGTAACGTTTCCAGACTGTAGGTTTTTTGACAGTTTTGCTTAGGATTTGTGTCTCAATTTTAGACACGAATATGTTGGCAAAAGCGACAGCCATATTTGTGCCCATCGCAGTGCCGTGAATTTGAAGATAGTTCCTTCCATTAAATTGGAAGGAGTTTTCTTTAAGTATGAGACTAAGCATTTCTCTGAGGTAGTGTGTAGGTAACGGATGGCTATTATTGTGGAACTTGTCGTATGCTTCGCATACTGCTTTGATACCCTCTTCTTGTGGTATATTTGTATATAGGCTCGTTACGTCCATCGAAACAAGAAATGTTTGTTTATTTGCGCTGGTTCTCTCAATGACATTTATGAAATCGGTGGTGTCTTTTAGATACGACTCCTGTGATTTCGATATAGGTTAGAGCAGTGTATCAACAAAAGATGATATTCTTTCTGTTGGCCCATCACAACCGGAGATTATTGGTCTACCTGTGATGGTTGGGTTGTGAATTTTTGTAAGAGTATAGAATTCTGGTATTCTAGGTGGATTTGGTGTTTGGGATAGCCATTTCCATTGGTTGAATTTGGTTGAATAAAAACAAAGTTTTGTCAAGTTATAACCAATTGAATTTCCCCTAGCACTGCTTGGTCGAAGTTCTCGTTGCTTTACGAAATAGAGGGAGATAGCATGAGCACGCATGTTCATGGATTCTCCTTCATTCTGGCTACAGCTGTGAGCTTCGATCAAACAAAGGCAAACAACCGTTAGGGATTTATTGAAACTGGCGCGCCTGCGATTTTTTTCCCGAAGGGCACCCACGAAGGTGGGAAGTAACCTTGATGGGTTCAAGTTGTCAAAAGAAATGATTAGTTTGTTATGGAAAGCGTTGCCTATTTTTGGCGTTGTATGCATACTAATGCTAAAAATCCAAGCATATTAGAAACATTTACCAAGTTAACAAAGCCATCTAAGATAAACAGAACAAAGAGGAACATTAAAACCAGGAACTGTGTTGTTCCTTTTGACTGAATTTCTCACAACTAGAACATGTTTCAAAATTGTAGGCTGAAAAAGGTTCTCACGTAAAGGGGCTCTTAATGGACAATATTTGTGTAACATTTTTAGATGGTCTATTTTTTACAATCCCGGGGGGGGGTACTGCCCCATATCAGGTATATAGGTATGTGCCGCCCCAAAGGGTATAGATTTTGAACATTTTGGTCTGAAATTGGGTATGGTTATCGGGGGAACGTTCACGAAAGCTTATAAACTTATTTTTCTTCCCAGCAACCGGTGCGAGTAACTGGTGAGAGAGAACACCTTTTCAAAGTTCTAAGCTACGATTTCATGTTATTAGTAAGGAATCGCGGACAATATCCGTAAATTCTGAGCTTGCAACACTGACTACGGTTCTTGAGGTTATTAGGAATTTCAGATGATTTTGTCATTTAAACCGTATATTTATGTAAAATATTATTTAGCCTTATATTGTGTAATAACTAGTCAATGTATTTCAATTCGTTTCGAGTTCGTTTGTTACTGTTGTTCTGTTCTGTTAGTCTGTTCGTCATATCCCCACCATATGCGGATCGACATTAAAGTATATGTGCACACTGTTTTCATGACGGCACAATATGAAGCTAGAATTACTCTAGAATATTGTGCCTGAGGCAATTCGCTGTGTTCTATACCACATAATAAAAAATATAATGCTTAAACAAAGCATACTTTGTCGTGACTTCACTCGCATAAGGTAATAACGAGTTGTTAATAATGTAACGACTTTCTAAATCCATGTCTGAAAACGGGTGTATATTTTCAATGTCAGGTCTGAAAACGAGTATGGATTTTTGTGGCCAGGTCTGAAAACGGGTGGGAAAAATGGCAGGTTTTGGTCTGAAATTGGGTCTGGATTTTGAGATGCGGGCGGCACACCCCCACCAAAAATTCCAAAGAGTACCCCCCCCCCCGGGTTACAATCTAAGTTCTTTACACGGGTTTATACTGTACCTATGAATGAAATAGATTGAAACATCGTTAATGAAATGGCCTAGCACACTCGTAAAGCAAAATTGCTCCAACAATAATTGGCTTTCTGATGTAGACAGTTTTGCTGTGCTGAAGTTAATTTTACTTATGTGTTATTTAATCTATGAGACGGCTGCTCGTAGACGCTACAATGAGTGGTTAAAGAGTCAGTGCGACACCTTATTTTCCTTAAACCTTTATTTAAAAAAAATTACAAATTATGTTAGAAAGATACTACCGATACTAGACCGATACTCGAGCGAGACTTGACTGATACTTGACCGATACATCACCGGTAGGCGATCGCTCCATACCGACCGATATGTCGGTCGATAGTCGACCGATATGTCGGGCGACAATCAATGGAATGTCGGTGGACTATCGACCAACAGTCGGTCAACTGTCGACCGACAGTCGGTCGATAGTTGACCGTCTGTCGGTCGATAGTCGACCGAGTATCGGTCGATAGTCGACCGATATATCGGTCGACTATCGATCGACAGTCGGTCGACTATCGACCGAGTCCACCTATAGTACACATGATCCAAAAATTATGCACTGTAGCATTTTAGCTGAATAGCTTTTCAGTTAAAAATTTGTTGGAGAGAAAAGTAAAACTAAAAAAAAAAAACTACATACTGTACATTACATGTATATTAATATTGCAAAAAATTGAGAAAGTTGACAGACTAGACCGAATCCTTTCTGAGCACAATAATGTCAAGTAAGTCATGTCATGTGACTATAATCAAGGATTTGACTCTCACATTAGCATGTGCTTTGGCAGTATAAATTATGGGTTCTCTCTTTTAACCCTTAACCCCTGAGATCAAAATCTTAATTCTTCTCACTGATCTCAAAACATCTTTCATTACATCAATGTGGAGATTTTGATGTTATATCAAAAAAAACCTATGTGAGTTTTCAGATTGCATATTCTCATGAGCTCTACAGTTGCCTTTGTAGTAATATGTTTAAGAGAAGATGCATTCTGGTCACTCTCAGGGAGTAAAGGGTTAAGAGAAGAAACCAAAGGGTAGGAGCTTCGGGCCTTGTTTCCTTGCATACCTTCAATAGTATTTTGTAAACCACTTACCTTGAGACATGTCTAGGGTCCACACAGAATCTTTGGCCATTTGCAATTTACTCCCTTGTCCTCCAACCAACACGGCTTTTCCTTCTTTGATCAAACACATGTCATGACCCCACCTACCCGATGGGGCTGAAATATAATTATCATTATTATTATAATTACTATTACGATTATTAATATTATTTATTTTTTTTCAATTAAAGAATGAAGAATTTTAAGCAGGCCATTGAAACTGATAGGACTGTTGACCCTTTCACTCCCAAGAGTGACTTAGTTTATAGATTTTACTCTGTTTAATGTCAGATGATTTTACTCATCAAATGGAGACCCCTTGGGAGTGAAATGGTTAAAAACTATCTCCCTTAAAAACTGTCTCCCTTAAAAACTATCTCCCTTTAGACTTAACTCTGTCTAACGCCAGACGATTTTACTTGTCAAATGGAGACCCCCTGGGAGTGGAAGGGTTAAATGACTAGGCTGTGTGAGGTCTCGTAAAAGTATACTTAACATTAATTTTATTTGTAACTTACCTTCTTCACTTACATTACTGCTCTTTGGGGTGTCAGGAGGGGTTGGTAATTTAGGGCTTTTTGCTTTATTGATCCTGGGACTTCCTTTCATGCTACATGTCGAACCAGAATCTCTCACTGAGTTCTTTCTTTGACCTTGCAGAACAGGGCTATAGCAAACAAAATACTTTTTTCCATTTAAATGGAAGGAAGTGAAAGAAGTGAGGCTGAGTGAATTTTATGTTCTGGGTGACAGGTCATTTGCAGTGGTGGCACCATCTCTTTTTAATGCCATTCCTTGTCACATAAGACATGAAAATAACTCTACCCATTTTAAATCTTTATTAAAGACTATCATATTTAAATCTGCCTTATGAAGATTAGATAGCTCTCAGAAAGTTCAATATTTCTTCATTATTTTCAATTAACATTTCTTTTATATATTTATTGTTTCTGTGCATATTTATTTTACATTGTATAAAACTATGTATTTTATTATGTATTTCTATCTCTGTAATGCCCATTTGATCATACAATGTACATATGCAAATATGCATGTTATAAGTAATAAATTATTATTATTATTACTATTATGATTATTATTATTACTTAGTAAGTGTTAAGCTGAAAAGGTGGCCATTTAGGATTGGCCAACTGAGCTTTTTAAATATTGTATTTTGTCCTGGTTATTTGTTATTTGTGTACCTATAAGTAATGGTACCGTAATACTATAAATAGGACTGAGTGGAGTCCAATTCGATCTGTAATCATACCAGTGATAACAAAATCGGATGACCTTGTTGCGGGAGTCTGATTTGTTTATCACGAGTATGACTGCAGACCGAATTGGACGACACCAAGTCTTATTACCAATTAATCATAACTTTAACAAAATTTGTGAAATATAAACTTCTTTTTTTTATAAAATCAAAACACCTGAAATTCCAAGACTTTTTTTTGCTAGCAAAAAAAAAGAAGCCATTTAAGGACACGTGTGATGGCACGTACTGTCAAAGGAAAGCCATGCAAATACATGTAATTATTACTGTCAATAACTGACTTACATGTAAACTAAATCCTTTCTTATAAAAACTCACGTTTCTGCCTTGCTTTTTCTTCTTTTCTTTGGTGGTGGAGTTATTTTTTCTGATGGTAAACAAGACTCAACCTCATCACATTCAGCAAAACTGAGTTTTTTTTGCATTAAGTTCTTGAAATTACCAGGTGTATATGGAATGTGAAGGTCATCTGTGGTTTGTTGTTGTGGTGATGTCAGCACACTACTTCTTCCACGGAACTGGTCATTTTCTTTGTCAACATCAAAACATTCTTTGACAGCTTTCAAAGTAAGTTTAGCCATCCTGCCCTGGAAAATCACAATAATTATAATCAAAACAAGAAAAGTAATTAAAACCAGAATGAGCCTTTAAATTAATAAACATTTCCCGCAGTTGTTTTATGAGTTTGATCTTCCAATTGCAGGCAATTCTGAAAAAGACTTTTGCTCCATAGGGGTGGTGGAATTGACCGATGTCTCAAATGGAAAGTGTCAGTCAATATCTCTTACAGTTCTCTTAAGATTAACTACCTACATCCAGAAAATTGACCCCACCAAACAACTACTGGACTCCTGGGCTCAAACTATTTACAATTTTAAACATTTCTAGTGTTGAAGATTTCATACTGAACTCAATCTAATTAATGCATAAAAATGCTGCATTCAACTGTTATTTAGCTCTTGCATCTCTTAATGAAATAACAACTGCTTAATTAAGCACTTTACTCAAATTGAAAAGACTCCATTTTTAACATGTCATCTCACCTGTTCAAGCATTTTTTCACTTTTTTTCATAAACTTTTCTGTCCAAGCTTCCTGCCAGCACAACATTTTGTTTCTGCTTGTCAGCACACCAATCTTTTGGGATGGCAGATCTGTATCAATGGAAACCTCTGCTATAATTTCATATCCTTTCAGGTTTGCCTGCCAGTTTCCAAGTACAAAAATTACTACTTGCTTTGGCAAAGGTAACTGGAAATGGCAGTGGAATCGCTTCTCTGTGCCAGCCTCACCGATTTCCTTATCTCTACACAGAAAAACAAATTGTTATCATAAATGCAAACGTGGTTTCCATAAACACAAATTGTGTGCATAAAACTCGGAAAGTACCACAATAAAACTTGCAAGCACAGATAATGCATAAAGCAACACACTGTTAAGTTCTACTGTTCAAGACAGTTCACACAAACACATAGAAAATATAGGGCAACAGTGGACTCAGGCAAAGCAGTGACTTTACTTTGCCTACTCCTCACAACTGGTCCTGAAAAAAGGAAACGAAATTCAACAAACTGGTCCTAGCAGATTTGCACCCCACCCCCCCCCCCCAAACAAAACTTAATGAAAACATTGTCATACTTAACGTTCCAGTACTAACGTAATGCAGTATGTTTTAAATTAAAACATATGCACATGAGCTGTGAGGGACTTAAGACTGCCCCAGAGGGTGAGTGGCTCTGCAATGTCTGCAGACTGCCAGACCCTAAACATCCTTATTATTGTTAAAGTTTTATTTCATATTACTATATATTTTAGTCGTATACTATTTGACTAACTATGACACGGCAGAATTGGAGCGAAATGTGTTTTTTCTTTATCTTTATGGAGAAATTTCTTGTAGTGATTAATTTTGAGAACATGAACAAAAGGTTTGCAAAATATGATACAAACGATGCTTATAGAAAACGGTTGGTAGAGGACTACAGTACAAATCTGCAAAGGGGGGGACCATATCTCCTAACGGATTTGGACCAGGGGTCCACATCCACTAGTGGATAAGGACCGGGGGGTACAAATCCACGGGGGGTCCAAATCCGCTGTGACACTGGCTTCAGAATTTTGTGAGGACTCTATATATCTACTGTAAGTTGTCAATAACAAAAACTAAAAAGTATACCTATAAATTTTAAAAGCTTAATTGCATATACAAAACGACAAACTTGATTTCCATTTCACCCCATACTTCATTATGCACGCTGTAACCGTACTGTTTCGTTCTTCAAGAACAAACAAATATTTGCATGTGCATTAACCTAAACAATAAAGCTACGGCAAACATGCTAAAGGAAGGAGTTATGCCGAAATATGGCCTGTATCTCTTATAGTCTATCTAGCAAGAAAACTAAAATCTCCACTTATCACTTTTTCGTGGTTATTTAAGTAAACAGTGAGTTTGTCTATAAAAAGAAATGGAATGATTTCCGCACAGGTCCCTACTTTATTATGCATGCTGTAGCCATATTGTATCATTCTGCAATAACAAAAAATGTTTACATGTGAACAATTCATCTGGTACATGCATAATGAAGCAGGGACCGGTGCGGAAATCTTGCCAAAGAAATACCTGTTGGCGGCAATTCAAGCTAATAATTTTTATTTTAGAAGATGCAGTGTAAGGATCCTTCCTTCAGAATATTAAAACAAAATTTATCTTTGTTGTGTTCAAAGGTATAATGTCTTTTTTTTACTGTTAGCCAACACAACGTAATACCAAGACATTAAAGTATTCCATCAATGACTGGGAACGTTTACATAAATGCAAGCCATGAGTTTGACTTACAAAACAATTCTGGAACAACTGAATTTCGTCTCGTGATTACTTACCCGACAAACTGACTTAACCGTCTTGGAGGCTCCCACACATTTAACACTGCATACAGCTGTAAAGCATCTTCCTCTACGAGATCGTCAGTCTTCGGTGTACTCATGTCGTACAGTCGACACAAAATCATATATTACCAAACTGAACAAACACATTTCCAAACCTCAGTCTTGAAATTTGCGCGTTTTTGGTACTTGTTCTATAGGTGCATTGTGGGATACTCCAGATAACTCAACAATAGGGGTAGAGAGGGTTGTTACAACAACAATTTGGGACACGATGCTTTATTAATTATGCGCCTGTAAAAAGAAGTATGATTCCCAGTCTAAAATAAATACAATACTGCAGTTAATTTTTGCAGCTTTGGCCAATTTAGACTCTGTCAGTCTAAAACAATGCCACTTTTAAGTTACATGCTTGCCTCCTACCCCCTTATTTTTTCTATTCCAAAGCCTATTGTGCTTAGCCAGTAACTCCTGGGACTTGATCTCTCAAACGTACTTTAGCTCACTTCGTTGTGGGTGTTGGCTGTTGGTTGTATTGCTATTTCCAGATTCAGAGCTTTTTTTTGACAGCAGCATGCCAGTTAAGGTATTCATCACTTACTGGTAAGTAAATCACGATGAAGGGATAGATTTAAGCGCAAAACGTAATACGTACTCCGCAAATTAAAGCTTTCCATGTCGTTGACGTTCTTTACTCTCAAACGCGACCTTAACTTACGTAAATGTAACAGGACAAAATTTATCCAGCAGCTCAAGCCACTTTTCAAACTTTTATTCTTACTTCTGTCTTTCAGCGGTGGATGAGGGTACAAACCCAAGGTAAGGTAACTTTTCAAGCCAGTTTAACTATAACGTACATATACAGACGTATCTGAAAAAGAGTTCAACAAGATTATGTGGAATACGTAGCTATGAAGAACCTTGCCTGATTTGAAAGTTTTAGGGAGAAGTGGTGGATAAACTCTGTATGTTATAAATTGGACATTTTTGCTGGTTCACTTGGTGTCGAGCACCAAGAGTTAAGAGTTAACGAAAGGCCGAATGCTCGGGAAAGATACCAATATTTCTACTTGAATTTCCATATAACGCAATGCTTCAATATGCGTGCAAAACCAGTTAATATATGCGCGCTATTGTTAAAGAGGAAAATGTAGTGCTTTCGTGTAAGTTGATTATATTTTAATTTGCATATGAAAGGGAAAAAGATTAAGTAAATATCTAAAGACGAAACTCTAAGAATAATGTAAAATATTCAATTTGTACTCTTTTAGCGCCAAACTTGGTATGATTTCCGCACTGTTCCTACTTCATTATGCATGCTGTAGCCATACTGTTTCATTCTGCAATAACAAGAATGTTCACATCCCATTCTGCATTACCCTAAACAATTCATCTGCTGCATGCATAATGAAGTAAGGACCTGTGCGGAAATCTTGCCCCAAACGTCCACAGTATTTACTTGAAGAACAGTTCTTTATGGAACAGCATTCCAAAAAATTCTTGATGTCTGTTGACAGGTGTCAGATGACATGAAAGTCACTAGTCAGTACTAGTGTCACAGTTATAAACAAGAAAGCAATATTTATGGCAGTCAAATAGTCAATCTAAAAAATATTATGTTTTGTACATTAAGACCAAGAACTACCTTGGGGGTATTCCTCCAATTATAGCAAAAAAGAACTTTGCAAGAAAAAACTATGCTTTTTGCCACTGCAAATTCCACTTTTGTCACATAACATGGCATGCCACATAATCCTATCACTACAGAAAGTTAACCTATGCCAAAAAGCAATGTGTGGTGGACAACTGAACCAGTACATTATACTCAGTAGACAATTCCTTCTTGCTTGAGGCCATTTTACAACAAAAAAATTATGACTGATGAGAAATAATGTCTCTGTTGGCCGCTTCTGAGTCAAACTCGTCGCTTTGTTCATCCAAACTATCTTCATCAAATCCTTCAATATCAGAGTTTACTGCTTCCTCAGGAATATTAAAGTTTTCGTCCAGATAATTATACATGTTGTCCTGTGTAGAGCTTTGAACAGCACTTGCCATGATGACCAGGCCTTTAACATTTCCCAAGAAAATTGTTGATAGAGGAAATCTCAATTTTTTTAAAGAAAAACCTCAAAACTGAGTCAAAAAGGTCCGAATTACAAAATCCAAGATGGTAACTGGTGATGTTTTGACCTCGAAAGTCTGCGAACTAAAAATTAAGAATCTGCTGAGCAAAATTCAGCTGATTGTTGTCATGGCCGGTATATTAGCCATCAGGTGACAAAGGGTTAATTATCACCTTGTGACTTGATTTTCATTCAAAGGATGGATTGCTGTGCACATAAGTGTGAAAAGGTGTGTGTGTGTGAAGTAATGGCCTGCCAAAGCAGCTTGTGCAATTTCAGCTTTTTGAAAAACTCACTTGTGCAAATAAATCCCAAAATGAATTTGAAACTGTATGATTACCATTACATATTGTTGCTAAGATAAGTTTCAATTTCATTTCTAGTTTGAGAAGATCAAACAGGACATCTTAAGAAAATTTGATGATTCTGAAGTGGAAGTGGTATGTGTAAAATTCCTTGATTAAATATCAGATCTCTTTTTTAAACAGCAATACAGTCAACTCTCCCCTTAATAGACAGTCACCCTTGGTGCAAGAAAAAGCCGTCACTTAGTGGAGCTCATTGCTTAAATTAATAGAGCAGTCATGAAAAGAAGCCAAAACCTGTGTGGATCCACTGATTACTTCTATTTATTACCTTATCAATTAATATGAAGCAAAATTTGCTAATATCAAAAAGCGCCTCAAAGAAAAGGGATCATTCTTATCCTTATTCCATTGCTTAGGGAAGAGATTCTTATTTGGAAGCACCGGTGTACTTCACATGGTAAAACTGAACTCAGTGAGATCTGAGTCACCAAGGATTTTGGCGGTCACTTACCAGAAACACAAAACAGTGGGATTTGTCAAGTTTCCGGCCTTGAAAGCGATTGCCGTCGCTTTAGAAATTTGAGAAGTGGTCACTAAAGAGATTCTTTGAAACAGTCTTTGATTGAGATGTATAATGGTTCTTTACAAAGTGGTCGTTCAAGAGAAGTCATCACTTTATGCAATTAGAGTGCTCATTAATTAATTAAGAGAGAGAGTTGACTGTACTTGTAGAAGCCAACTTTGGAAAGAAGTAATGATAAACAACATCAGGAATGCTTTGGGTTTGCTACTTGTTCTTATCTACATGTATTCTTTTTGGGGACCGGTCATTATTTATAGTGTGGCTGGTGCCGGCTGGTGCACATGGGGAGGGGGGTAATCAATTTTTATGCATTGCCAAAGGGGGGATGGTGGGGGGGGTGGCTACATAAATTTGTTTAAATATGTAATCAACAAAAATTCTGTCTGATTTTTGTTTCATACATTCAGGGAGGGGGAAGTAGGGAGGGGGTCAGGAAAGGGCATATAATTCATGGTAGAGAACTGATCATACTTGAATATGTGAGTGATATGCCATGATAACCAAATTTTTGATGCTTCAATCAATTAATCAATCAATCAAGTTATTTATTGTCGATAACGTAGGGAGTGGTCGCCCAGTCTCCCGAGCCAGGGGCTCATGTAAGAAACGCTCGACATATATAATTACAACTACATGTACAAGGGCCTGACCACAAACACCGGGTTCTCCATCCCCTACTCTTCGCGAACAGTGTGTGGGTTCTTTAACGTCCCACAAAGGCTTTGAAGCTTTTGCCATGATTTTGTGTTCAATATGGCTGTGAAGTGTTTCACTTTCACCTTAAGAAAAGAACCCAAATTAAATTTTGATGCTTACCAATTCCAAACTTGAGAGCAATTAAATGTTACCTTTTTTCAGGACAAAATAACTTATATAATTTATGTAGTAAATGGGAACAAAGAAATAAGTTTGATAACTGCTAAAGTGATATTTATGATATTGTTGCAGTTAAATTGATCAAACTGTGTCATTTTTAAAATGTTTTTTATTTTTGTCATTAGTTTCAGTTCAGTTTTATTCCTTTCCTTTTCTAAGTTCGTGCATTATCTTAGTTTTCCTTCAGTTTATTTTTCCGCTATCTTTTATTGCTTGCTATTTACTTACTGTATGGTTACATAAGATCTTGTATTTTAGATTGGTATCAGTTTTCAGGTTTTTTTGCTCTACTTAGTAGACCACTTAATTTCTTTCTATCGTTTCTGTTTGCGTTTTCTTCAAGTCTTTGATTTACTACAGAGCTATATCGTAATACAGTCTGTTTGCAACTTAGTTTGTTTCTTTTGTGTTGTTTATCGATTTCATTTCATTTTCATTATTGTTTTGCCCATTTTGAGTGCATTCGTCTTGCTACTCGCTTTGTTAGCTTCATTATTGTTTGCATTCTTCTCTCGCAGTCTCATACCATACATACTGTGATTTTATTTGTAGAGTGGATATGGTACACCAGAGGTAACTGGTTGGTTGGAGGTTGAGGTTGACGGACAACTGATCCATTCTAAGAAGGTATCAATGTTTTGGATTCAAATTCTTTCTTGAGTCTATTAGTTCACTTTAGATTTTAATAAAATTCAAAATGATATTTTACATTATGTCAACAATAATTAACCAAATAAATGTTTGTTTGGGAAAAAAAAAAAAAACAAAGTACATGTCATTGTTCAAATCATTTGATTTTGATTCTTATGTAGTCAAGGTACAACACACTCTCAAATTTGAATAGCAATTATTACTATAATGTTCTGTAAATTATGAATTACAACTAGTTATTGAAGCATTCAAAGTGAAACTATTGTATGTGGTGAATTGTGTCAAAATTAAAAATCAGTTTACCGGTTATTAGCTGAAATTTTGCTTCTCGGCTCTTTAATTTAATAGAGGACCTGTGCCTTATATTTGTTTTTTTTTTTTATTCTGGCATTACACTTTTGACAAGGAAGGTGTTCAAGAAACAAATACGAGATTAGCCTATTGGGTTAGGCATGGCAAAACCTTACAGATTTTGCCTGTCATAACTCTGAGAAATACAATCAAATGACAGTAAAAAAAAAATATGAAATAGCTACACGGCAGTGTTCTCCTGTTAAATTTAACCCTCATGAGAAAATTAAGCTATTTCTCATTTCTATTTAAAAAGAGTTCAAATTGTCACTCTAGTTTTCCTTCAGAGGCTTCAGTTATGATATAAAATAACATTTAGTAACAAGACAGATTATGGCAGTAGATTAATTTAAGTTTTCATGTAGTTAAGACATGTGCACGAACGTTTTCAGTGATGTTCCTTGTGTTAGACATAATGGCTACTTGTAGATCTAAAATACAATCTTATTCTTTAAAGGATCAAAATTTCTGAAATGGAATTGTTGAGAAAATACTATCTAATTGCCATTATACATATATAGAACGGTGATGGATACGTTAATGGTGCCAAGATGGCTAAAATCATAAAAGCAATTGAGGCTAACTTGTGAGTCTTTATTGAATGTGCGAGGATGTGTACCCAGTTGAGGTAAGTTCAACCATGATACTAAGTATTAGTAAAATTTTTAGTGGGAAACCAAGTGTGTTTTTCCAACATGTGCTAACTAAACTTGGAAATTCTTACATGCCTAAACTATTTCTGTCCTTACCATCTACAATAATGAATAGTTTGACATATACATTGTGGACATAGTTCTTTTCATATATTCAAATGGCAATTTGTGTTTTTAACTATTTAATGCTAACTTGAGATACAGTTTCATCAATTTGTCAGTCCATTAATGTCTATTTTGTTGACAGTGTTATTATTTTATGCTAACCAGTATGTTGTTTTTGTATGACAGTTTGAACCAGATGTTCACTGGACAACTGACCTTGAATGACGGAGATGGCTTAAACTTGTTGTGGCTGTTTCCTGATGGCATAGAGAGATTTTGTTTGGTGACACTGTGGAAAACCTGCTGATGTATATGATACCTCCAAAGTGTTTAATCAATATTCATGTGCACAATACTACTTTACTGTTGTCAATAATGTTGACTATGTATTTGTTACTTTAGATTCCAGTATCTTTAAATAGTTTAATGAATAATTTTTTGCCCTTGTTTTTTATGCAAAGAAGGCTTGTGTTTTGTGTTACATTAGCACTGCTGCGGTGTTTGAAATGCAATAAACAAATAAATTGCATCACAATAAATGGCAGATCAATCTGTTCATTGTCTTCCATAGACTCCTTTCTTTAGAATTCTGTATATTGTTATTTATAGCAAGGCTAATGCACTTCTCACCGTCATCATCATTTCAAGCGAATTTGGCACTTCATGACTCTCTTCCTTCATCTTTTACTGTCATTTATCAATGTTGGTAGTTCTTCAGCTGTACAGCCAGGTTTTGCAAGGTCTTCCTGGTGTTCTTTTATCGTGCCATGGTTGCCACAGCAGCAGATCGCTCACCAATTCGCTTTGGCTATGTCAGCATTGACCTGCAAATCTCAATGTGTATTCTCTGACAGGGTTCGTGCTACTCCTTAAACTCCTTAAAAACTCCTTAGATTTGATTTACGTTCTAAAGGGCACTTAAAAACTCCTTAAATTTACAAAATTCAGCAAAAACTCCTTAAGAACTCCTTATTTTTTGTCTAACAAAGCTCAAACATTAAATTTTAGCAGAAAACATTTCACATGTTAGATGGTGTTTATGCCTTCATTGACATTATACATTTTTGGGGGAAGTTCCATGTCGTGTTATGTTATGTTCATATTATTCACAATATTTCTTCTGTTTCATCATTATTATTAAATTTATATAACAGTTATACAACAGTAGCATATTGTGCATGAATAATAAATAGAAACAATGGCAGTTATTATTTTTTTTCAAAGAAACAAACAAACAAAATACTCCTTAAAAATTGTATTTTGGTCCTTAAAAACTCCTTAAATTCTGTTTACTCACCCCAGCACGAACCCTGCTCTGATGATGCACTTCTGCATTGGTTAATAATTACCATAAGCAGACTAATGTAGTTGAAAATTTTACAACATCAATTAATTGTAGTAAGGGTATGTTAAAGGTGACAGTAGTAGAAGAGATAAGACCCTGTTGCTACCAAAATAAAATAGCAAAATAGAGCTCAAAAGCTAGCAGCCATGGACCGCTGGTTTGGTCGTTTTAGACCTCATCAGCATGGCACAGCTAGCAGACTGACTCCGAGTTCCCAAATGATAAATACGAAGTTGATGGAAAATGGTAGGGTTGTGGGATGTGGCTAAAGATGATAACATCAAAATGTAGTAAGGGTATGGTAAAGCCCCAAGTATGCACACTAAGGTGCATGACAGTGGTAGAAGATTTTTCCAGTTGCAAATTTGGTTCCTTTTTTTCTTTTCCTTTTTTCCCTCTGTCAGAAAACACAAATATTGTGCAATGAGCTTTTGTCTTAGCACATGTATTACTAGCTTGTTATTTATTTTCCCTCACAGTTTTCTACACCCCTTCTCGGCTAAATCATAAGAAATGTATAGATGGGAAACCTCATGAATTTAAACGAAAAGCTTTTCCACCTTGCTGCAGCGAGGCGTTGATTTTCTTTAGGGGCTTAAAAGCAATGATGGAATAAGAATAACAATTTTTTTTTATTGGAATAATGTGATAATGCTATTTTGTGGGGTGGAATAATGTTGTAATGACTTCCTTTGAAGCAATTGATTACATAATCATGATCAACGGAATGATTTCTTTTTTTACCCAATTATTTTTCTTCAAACGCACCCGCCAGCCCCCCCTCCCCGATTTTTTTGTTTCAAACGACACCATCCCGCCCAAAGTACTAAGATAAGATTAGTTCGTATAGTGTGATCGTCCGGGTGGGGGTAGTTTTGAAAAGAACTGTTGGTGACTGACGTTTCGACAACCTGAGCGGAAGTCATCTTCAGAGTCAAGAGAATAGTGTTTGTCAGACGATAATGTTATAAGTCTGGTCTGTTAAACGTGATTGGGCAGTTTAGCCATGATGGTATTGGCTGAAAGACTCGCGTAAAGTTTATTACCAGTCATTGGACCAGACTTATAACATCACCGTCTGACAAACACCATTCACTTGACTCTGAAGATGACTTCCGCTCAGATTGTCGAAACGTCAGTCACCAACAACAGTTCTTTTTAGAACTACCCTCACTCGGACGATCACACTATACGAACTACTGATACTCCTGGGTTCAAACCTTTTACTAGGATAAGATAACTTTATTTATACACGGTATTTCCATCAGCTTAATTGTTACTACTAACTCGCTATCTACTTAATTACAAATCACACTAGAATAAAAAAATAAAAAAAATATATATAATAACTGCTTTTCTCGGAGGTCGTGTTTAAAATCTTACTTAAACTACTTAAAACTGTGGCGACTCGATTTATTCTTAAAATATCTCAAGAAAGTCGCTTGTTTAAATTCCAAGGATAAACTATTCCACAACTGAGCTCCACTGTACGAAAAACGTCTCTTTAGAAAATCAGTGTGGGGTCTTAGAAGGGCTAGTGCGTTTTCAGTATTCCTCAAATGATAAGAATTCACATAATCGCGAAAAATAAAACTTGATAATAAATTTTCAGGCGTCATGTCATGTAAGATTTTGTACAACATAATAGATTTGTTTTCTAATCTTTGATGACAGAGTTTTCGCCACCGTAGTGCCCGATCAGAAAGGCCTTTCTTACAGTTTCCCCACTCATCGCTACAATAATCGAAGTGAGGCTGGGCAATGAATAAACATTGACTAGAACATTAAAAGGGATTGATGTCGAATGTGCTTATTAGAGAAGGATAATCTGAAAAATTCCATAACTTCTTTCTGGATTCAATTAGCATAAACTCGGTTTTTGTCAGGTTCAAGGTAAGCTTATTAGCTGATAACCAAGTGTACACTTTGTTTAGATCATAATTAAGACAATCATTTACATCCTGAACGTAGGCACTAGCAAACGTCAAGCTGGTATCATCAGCATACATGCTCGGTTGTGACAATTAAACAATTTGGTAAGTCATTGATATATAACAGAAAAAGTAGCGGTCCTAGGATTGTTCCTTGGGGTACGCCACATTTCAAAGATTTTGGGGTTGACTTACAACTGAATTAATTTGGCAAATTTGAATACGGTTATCTACGTAATGCACCTATTAATGTAAACCCCGTGCGGGGGGTGGGGGGAGTGCGGGCAAGGGGTGGGGATTTGACCGAGGAGCAAAAATTCTGGTCAATTTCCTAAGGGTGGGGCAGCATATGTTCATCAAATGTAGTCAAAATCCCCACCCAGGGGCAAAATAACAAATATTAATAGACAAGCTATAAACATACCTTTAACAACTTGTGACTTCACTTGAAGTATGAAGATAAATATCGGTAAAAAAAACTCGCCTTCTCCGAAACCCACGCCATTCCAAAGGCAAGAAAGACGATGCCAGGTAGCCACGCTTTGTCTTGGCCCCAGTCTATCTGCCGAACAAATCAAATGACCCGACCCCCGAGCAAAGGTGCACGATCAAACTTCCCACTGAGGAGATGGATTCCTTGATCAAATCCCCAACCCTTGCCTGCACTCTCCCCCGACGGGGTTTACATTGATAGGTGCATAATAGGCAAACCATTTATAACTGGTCTGACGTATCCCATACTATTGCAATTTACGTACCAAAATCTCGTGGTCAACTGTATCAAAGGCCTTTTTAAGGTCTAAAAAGACGACAGCGTTGGTGAGACCACGATCAATGTTCGTAGCCCAACTATCAGTAGCCTCAAGTAGTGCTGTAACCGTAGAATGTAGAGAACGGAAACCGGATTGATGACGAGTCAGAAGACTATTTTTAATTAAACCAGAATATCAAAATAAAATTAAGAAACTACTCCTTGATGTATTAAACTATGAAGATGACTATATTGAAGTCTCCAAACTGATTAAACATTTTACTGCATTAACATAGCCTATATTATATAGTTATTAGATATTGCCTTCTTGCTTTTCGTGTGTGCGTGTAATTTATTATATTGTTAGTTTATTTTTTCCTTAATTAATTAATTAGTTATTAATCAACTGTGAATATCTCTTTTTCTCTTTGTATTAAGTGTGTAACCTTTTCTTTTTCTTTTTTATTTTAACCCTTGCCCCCGCCTCGATTAGTCGATTTTACCAGTAGCGGGGGCAAGCAATCTTGTAACATTTATGTATATGTAAATAATTAAGTTCAAGTTCAAGTTCGAGATAGTGGTATATCTGGTCATAAATTATGCGCTCAAAAACTTTGGCTACCACTGGAATTACAGATATAGGTCGATAATTTGTTGGCTCATTACGATTCCCGGAGTTTTTGTACATTGGAATGACTCTAGCAGATTTCCATTCATCAGGGAAGATGCCAGTTATCAAGGATTGATTGAATATTACAGTTAGAGATTCTGAGAGTAAGTCAGGGCATTGCCTCAATAATTTCGCCGAAACGTTATCTAATCCGGTTGCCTTTGTCTGGCAAAGTTTTGATAGGAGTGAAAAAACTTGTGCAGTTGTTGTTTTTTTCAAAAGTAAAATTTTCATCAGTTTCACTAAGAAACTCTTCGAAGGAATAAACAACCTCCTTCACAAGACTACTAAGATTAGGCCCAATTTCTGTAAAAAGAGGAGTTTAACATTTCTGCCACATCACCTTGGTTTTCCGATTTTTTTCCGTTATAGTCTATCTCATTTATTACGGCTTTATTGGACTTGCGTGAAGTCCCTATGTGAAAATATTTCTTCGACAAATCTTCCTGGATGCTCTACAAGCTCGGAAAAATATCGACGTTAAATTTTGGCTGCTCATCGAGAAAGTCACCCGTAACCGTACCGTCTTCGCACCCCGAAGACATTTTTTGAATGAAATTTCAAACGAACCGGCCACGTGCCTGAGCGGGAGGCTCTCTTGTAATTGGCTAATCATGTTAGTAACCATGGCGACACCAATATCCCCACACGTGAAAGATAAAAATAATATCTTCACTGCGCGCGATCAAGGTTTGATTTTTTCGTCACTGGAAAAATCCCGGTATTTCATCAGTATCTATATAATAAATTTATATCCCGATGAACTTGATTTCTCATTGTTCTAAATTGGTACCAAGTAGAAGGATCGTTTGTTTTAATGGCCTTACGTTTCAAGCGGTCCCTGCAATTCACCAGCTTTTTTAAAATAGTAGTTATCCATGGAGATTTGGAAATTACTGCAAATTACTTAACCCCAGTATTTTTATTTTTTACTCGGGTTTCCTAAGAGGGAAAGCACGGGTTGAAATTTTGGCTTTGTTTTTGATATTTTACAGTCCCAGTCGATCGCAAAGGCCTATTGCGCATGCGTTAAGTCGGAGGTTCGCTGGGACGAAATCCATAATAGGGTCTCCCAGGGGTTTTAGGGAAGAAGGGAACGAAGGTAAAATATCGTTTGGAACAAGAGAACGTGACTCCTGTTTTAGGGAACACGGGAACAAAAACTGGTCAAACTCTACAAAAGGGGGGGAGTGGGGGAATTGAGGGGAGGGGATACGTGGCAAGCAGATATGTTATGGGGAGCAAATAAGGAAAAACTGTGTGAACATGGGAACATAGGGCAATTTTGGAGAAGACCAAGGACCGCTTCCCCCCTCTCCACTCTAGGAGACCCTCCTCACAAACGATAAGTCAAAGAGTATGAATCATTATCGAATAATCTCTACCAAGTCTAGGATCATTGTTGTCATTCATGTTAGTCTTATCCCAGGAAAAAAAAACAATTAAAGAACGGGATATTTGGTGGTCCTTTCCGTGTTGCGCTGACTGGGTCGTGCCTCGAGGTAGATATGACGTCATGGTTCGTGCACGAGCCAATCAGCGCTCTTGGAATCGCACCATTGCCTCTCCAACGAAGAGAGAGAGAGACTTATGATGGTACCAAGTATCACAACCAATCACAACCCTTACTGAACATTATGTATCAACAGGAGCCCATTACCGTAATGGGCTCCTGGTATCAATGTAATTTGTACCTCGATCGAATAGTTTTTTTTTGGTGATTAAAATAATAGATGACGCCATTTTAAGTCCAATCAGCTAACAGGCTAAGACTGTTCTCTCTTGGTTTAAATTTGACAAAACGTGGTGTATTTTGTCGGTCCAATAAGATCTCGTGAAAATTTACAGGAGGGCTGTAGAGGGAGGTATGTATAGTTTCCCAGGGCCTTTCGTCTTGCACAAAACATCTAATACGATAGTGTTTTTCCTGTATAGTCCTTAACTCGGCCCTTACTTTGAACAGGCAAAACTGTGATTGTTGAAAAGTCTTAATCTATCGTCTGGAAAATTTGCAACGTTTTTCTTACCGGTTTTACTAAGAGCTACTGAATGAAGCGACGCAGAAGGCCATTATTGGAGTGCAATGATGCATTCAGAGACCTGAGGTACTGTTTTTCTGCTTTAGAGAAGATAAAAATAGTGGTCAGAACCTATTACATGCAGTCTCTCAGTCCATACAGTCTCTCAGATCAGTGACAATGGTTTGTGTATCTGAAAAGACAGAAATCGTAGAGATCAGTCGCGACAATTTAGGCGTCCAGTTTATGACATGGTTTATCAGTTTCCGTTGTGTTTGTCAGTTTCAAGTCACCTAGCGTTTTACGGGTTCAAATGTAGTTTGAAGCTCACTGCATTATGACTTTAAAACTTAACGATGCTACCTATTCAAGGCTGTTGATAGCGGAGGAATTCTTTTCGTATAACTATATTAAACATGGATAGAAATAAACGAGCGCGCACTTGCGTCAGAGGATCGATTCGATCCACACGAAAGAATAGACACATTTGAATATTTAAAATACGTCAAATAAAGGTCAAAGTAAGGGACTGTTCGTTATTTATGGCTAGGGGTGGGGGGGGGGGGGGGCGGCGGTGTTCACAGTTGGCGGGGTAAAATTTTCGAAACCAAAGGAAATGGGGGTGGGGTTGTTTTTTAATACAGTAGGATTAAGGGGGGTAAACTTTTAGAATCCGTTGTTTTAACCCTTTTGTTGCCGTTTTGCAGATTAAATTGAGCTTTGTTTTGGGCCAGTGACATAAACTGGGGGGGGGGGGGGTAATTTTTGGATACACGCACTTTCGGGGAAGGGTAAATTTTTAATCTGCCTCAGTTGGTTAAAAAATCACCGACCCCCTAGCCATAAATAACGAACAGTCCCTACATACTATTGGACATATTGAGAATATTCCAGTTGATACTCGTCAAAATGGGCTTAAAAATTACGTACCTAAACCAAACTTCGCCACAAAAAATAGAAAACATTGCGTTACATCTAAAGTGAAAATCATACGGGTTCTGAAAGAGAACAAAAGCGGGGTTTTTTCCGCTTTCGTGTTAGACTCATCCCGCTTGCTGCGTGTAACGTAAAATTGCTTCAGTTGAAGACCAAACGAAAACTTGGTCTTTGGTAAGATTTTGTAAAATGTGTCTGGCTTAAATTTTGATTTTTTTACTTATTTATTTATTATAAGTCATGCAATGATTAGTTCTTGTTATTTAGGGAATGTCGAGTTTGAATGCTTTACAAACTGCATTAGTCAAGCGTGAGAGAGCTACTGAAGCCAGTGAGGAGAGGGTGTCGGGATCGCTTGTGATTTCACTCTTCCATATTTGGTTTTCTTTTTGTTATCTTTGTATTTCAATTTTTGTTTTCAACTTTCACCTTATCACATTTATTTTTCACTTAATTTTTCAGTTTCAACTTTCACATATTAAATATTGAATTCATCCTCAAAGGGGGGGGGGGTTGGGGGGTGGGGGGGTTCCACTGCTATTCGTCATATTGACATAACAACTGTCTTATAAACAACAACAAAAACAACAGAAACAGAGTACCTCACACAGACTTTATTTTCTACTAAACAAATCACATATACCAGACCAAGAGAGACTTAGTGTCACCTGACAGGCTTCGTCATGACAGACAAGAATCCGGTGAAAGATAAGAAGAACAATGTTTCCACTCCGCCTTTGACTGCTAAAACTCAGAAGTTTGAGGACTCCATTGTAAAAGGTAACAACGAAGTACAGTAACTGGTTGGCTCGCCAGCGGCAGTCACAAGGTCGATAGACCCATGTTTCAAACGAGGTTGTAAACACCATTTTTTTTCTCAGTTTCTCAAAAGTTTTGTTTCTCATTCCCTTTATCAATAGCCTTTACCCATTGCCTTAACTCATTGCCTTTACCCATAGCCTTTACCCATAGCCTTTACCCATAGCCTTTACCCAAGGCCTTTACCCACAGCCTTTAATTTACCCATTGCCTTTACCCATTGCCTTTACCCACAGCCTTTACCCATTGCCTTTACCCATTGCCTTTACCCATTGCCTTTACTCATTGCCTTAACTCATTGCCTTAACTCATTGCCTTTACCTTTTGCCTTTACTCATTGCCTTAACTCATTGCCTTAACTCATTGCCTTTACCCATAGCCTTTACCCATAGCCTTTACCCATAGCCTTTACCCAAGGCCTTTACCCACAGCCTTTACCCATTGCCTTTACCCATTGCCTTTACCCATTGCCTTTACCCATAGCCTTTACCCATTGCCTTAACTCATTGCCTTTACCCATAGCCTTTACCCATAGCCTTTACCCATAGCCTTTACCCATAGCCTTTACCCAAGGCCTTTACCAACAGCCTTTAATTTACCCATTGCCTTTACCCATTGCCTTTACCCACAGCCTTTACCCATTGCCTTTATCCATTGCCTTTACCCATTGCCTTTACTCATTGCCTTAACTCATTGCCTTTACCTTTTGCCTTTACTCATTGCCTTAACTCATTGCCTTAACTCATTGCCTTTACCCATAGCCTTTACCCATAGCCTTTACCCATAGCCTTTACCCAAGGCCTTTACCCACAGCCTTTACCCATTGCCTTTACCCATTGCCTTTACCCATAGCCTTTACCCATTGCCTTAACTCATTGCCTTTACCCATAGCCCTTACCCATAGCCTTTACCCATAGCCTTTACCCAAGGCCTTTACCCACAGCCTTTACCCATTGCCTTTACCCATTGCCTTAACTCATTGCCTTAACTCATTGCCTTAACTCATTGCCTTTACCTTTTGCCTTTACTCATTGCCTTAACTCATTGCCTTAACTCATTGCCTTTACCCATAGCCTTTACCCATAGCCTTTACCCATAGCCTTTACCCAAGGCCTTTACCCACAGCCTTTACCCATTGCCTTCACCCATTGCCTTTACCCACAGCCTTTACCCATTGCCTTTACCCATTGCCTTTACCCATAGCCTTTACCCATTGCCTTAACTCATTGCCTTTACCCATAGCCTTTACCCATAGCCTTTACCCATAGCCTTTACCCATAGCCTTTACCCAAGGCCTTTACCCACAGCCTTTAATTTACCCATTGCCTTTACCCATTGCCTTTACCCACAGCCTTTACCCATTGCCTTTATCCATTGCCTTTACCCATTGCCTTTACTCATTGCCTTAACTCATTGCATTTACCTTTTGCCTTTACTCATTGCCTTAACTCATTGCCTTAACTCATTGCCTTTACCCATAGCCTTTACCCATAGCCTTTACCCATAGCCTTTACCCAAGGCCTTTACCCACAGCCTTTACCCATTGCCTTTACCCATTGCCTTTACCCATAGCCTTTACCCATTGCCTTAACTCATTGCCTTTACCCATAGCCCTTACCCATAGCCTTTACCCATAGCCTTTACCCAAGGCCTTTACCCACAGCCTTTACCCATTGCCTTTACCCATTGCCTTAACTCATTGCCTTAACTCATTGCCTTAACTCATTGCCTTTACCTTTTGCCTTTACTCATTGCCTTAACTCATTGCCTTAACTCATTGCCTTTACCCATAGCCTTTACCCATAGCCTTTACCCATAGCCTTTACCCAAGGCCTTTACCCACAGCCTTTACCCATTGCCTTCACCCATTGCCTTTACCCACAGCCTTTACCCATTGCCTTTACCCATTGCCTTTACCCATAGCCTTTACCCATTGCCTTAACTCATTGCCTTTACCCATAGCCTTTACCCATAGCCTTTACCCATAGCCTTTACCCATAGCCTTTACCCAAGGCCTTTACCCACAGCCTTTAATTTACCCATTGCCTTTACCCATTGCCTTTACCCACAGCCTTTACCCATTGCCTTTATCCATTGCCTTTACCCATTGCCTTTACTCATTGCCTTAACTCATTGCCTTTACCTTTTGCCTTTACTCATTGCCTTAACTCATTGCCTTAACTCATTGCCTTTACCCATAGCCTTTACCCATAGCCTTTACCCATAGCCTTTACCCAAGGCCTTTACCCACAGCCTTTACCCATTGCCTTTACCCATTGCCTTTACCCATAGCCTTTACCCATTGCCTTAACTCATTGCCTTTACCCATAGCCCTTACCCATAGCCTTTCCCCATAGCCTTTACCCAAGGCCTTTACCCACAGCCTTTACCTATTGCCTTTACCCATTGCCTTAACTCATTGCCTTAACTCATTGCCTTAACTCATTGCCTTTACCTTTTGCCTTTACTCATTGCCTTAACTCATTGCCTTAACTCATTGCCTTTACCCATAGCCTTTACCCATAGCCTTTACCCATAGCCTTTACCCAAGGCCTTTACCCACAGCCTTTACCCATTGCCTTCACCCATTGCCTTTACCCACAGCCTTTACCCATTGCCTTTACCCATTGCCTTTACCCATAGCCTTTACCCATTGCCTTAACTCATTGCCTTTACCCATAGCCTTTACCCATAGCCTTTACCCATAGCCTTTACCCATAGCCTTTACCCAAGGCCTTTACCCACAGCCTTTACCCATTGCCTTTACCCATTGCCTTTACCCATAGCCTTTACCCATTGCCCTAACTCATTGCCTTTACCCATAGCCCTTACCCATAGCCTTTACCCATAGCCTTTACCCAAGGCCTTTACCCACAGCCTTTAATTTACCCATTGCCTTTACCCATTGCCTTTACCCACAGCCTTTACCCATTGCCTTTACCCATTGCCTTAACTCATTGCCTTAACTCATTGCCTTAACTCATTGCCTTTACCTTTTGCCTTTACTCATTGCCTTAACTCATTGCCTTAACTCATTGCCTTTACCCATAGCCTTTACCCATAGCCTTTACCCATAGCCTTTACCCAAGGCCTTTACCCACAGCCTTTACCCATTGCCTTCACCCATTGCCTTTACCCACAGCCTTTACCCATTGCCTTTACCCATTGCCTTTACCCATAGCCTTTACCCATTGCCCTAACTCATTGCCTTTACCCATAGCCTTTACCCATAGCCTTTACCCATAGCCTTTACCCATAGCCTTTACCCAAGGCCTTTACCCACAGCCTTTAATTTACCCATTGCCTTTACCCATTGCCTTTACCCACAACCTTTACCCATTGCCTTTACCCATTGCCTTTACCCATTGCCTTTACTCATTGCCTTAACTCATTGCCTTAACTCATTGCCTTTACCTTTTGCCTTTACTGATTGCCTTAACTCATTGCCTTAACTCATTGCCTTTACCCATAGCCTTTACCCATAGCCTTTACCCATAGCCTTTACCCATAGCCTTTACCCAAGGCCTTTACCCACAGCCTTTACCCATTGCCTTTACCCATTGCCTCTACCCATAGCCCTTACCCATTGCCTTAACTCATTGCCTTTACCCATAGCCCTTACCCATAGCCTTTACCCATAGCCTTTACCCAAGGCCTTTACCCACAGCCTTTAATTTACCCATTGCCTTTACCCATTGCCTTTACCCACAGCCTTTACCCATTGCCTTTACCCATTGCCTTAACTCATTGCCTTAACTCATTGCCTTAACTCATTGCCTTTACCTTTTGCCTTTACTCATTGCCTTAACTCATTGCCTTAACTCATTGCCTTTACCCATAGCCTTTACCCATAGCCTTTACCCATAGCCTTTACCCAAGGCCTTTACCCACAGCCTTTACCCATTGCCTTCACCCATTGCCTTTACCCACAGCCTTTACCCATTGCCTTTACCCATTGCCTTTACCCATAGCCTTTACCCATTGCCTTAACTCATTGCCTTTACCCATAGCCTTTACCCATAGCCTTTACCCATAGCCTTTACCCATAGCCTTTACCCAAGGCCTTTACCCACAGCCTTTAATTTACCCATTGCCTTTACCCATTGCCTTTACCCACAGCCTTTACCCATTGCCTTTACCCATTGCCTTTACCCATTGCCTTTACTCATTGCCTTAACTCATTGCCTTAACTCATTGCCTTTACCTTTTGCCTTTACTCATTGCCTTAACTCATTGCCTTAACTCATTGCCTTTACCCATAGCCTTTACCCATAGCCTTTACCCATAGCCTTTACCCAAGGCCTTTATTCATTGCCTTTACCCATTGCCTGTACCCATAGCCTTTACCCATAGCCTTTACCCAAGGCCTTTACCCACAGCCTTTACCCATTGCCTTCACCCATTGCCTTTACCCACAGCCTTTACCCATTGCCTTTACCCATTGCCTTTACCCATAGCCTTTACCCATAGCCTTTACCCACTGCCTTTACCCATAGCCTTTACCCATTGCCTTTACCCATTGCCTTTACCCACAGCCTTTACCCATTGCCTTTACCTTTCGCCTTTACCCATAGCCTTTACCCATTGCCTGTACCCATAGCCTTTACCCATTGCCTTTACCCACAGCCTTTACCCATTGCCTTTACCTTTTGCCTTTACCCATAGCCTTTACCCATAGCCTTTACCCATAGCCTTTACCCATAGCCTTTACCCATAGCCTTTACCTATAGCCTTTACCCATTGCCTGTACCCATAGCCTTTACCCATTGCCTTTACTCACAGCCTTTACCCATTGCCTTTACCTTTTGCCTTTACCCATAGCCTTTACCCATAGCCTTTACCCATAGCCTTTACCCATAGCCTTTACCCACAGACTTTACCCATTGCCTTTACCCATTGCCTTTACCTATAGCCTTTCCCCATAGCCTTTCCCCATAGCCTTTACCCATAGCCTTTACCCACAGACTTTACCCATTGCCTTTACCAATAGCCTTTACCAATAGCCTTTACCCATAGCCTTTACCCATAGCCTTTACCCATTGCCTTTACCCATAGATTTTACCCATTGCCTTTACCCATAGCCTTTACCCATTGCCTTTACCTTTCGCCTTTACCCATAGCCTTTACCCATTGCCTTTACCCATAGCCTTTACCCATAGCCTTTACCCATTGCCTTTACCCATAGCCTTTACCCATAGCCTTTACCCATAGCCTTTACCCATAGCCTTTACCCATAGCCTTTACCCATTGCCTTTACCCACAGCCTTTACCCATTGCCGTTACCTTTTGCCTTTACCCATAGCCTTTACCCATTGCCTTTACCCATAGCCTTTACCCATAGCCTTTACCTATAGCCTTTCCCCATAGCCTTTACCCATAGCCTTTACCCATTGCCTTTACCCATAGCCTTTACCCATAGCCTTTACCCATAACCTTTACCCATAGCCTTTACCCATAGCCTTTACCCATTGCCTTTACCCATAGCCTTTACCCATAGCCTTTACCCATAGCCTTTACCCATAGCCTTTACCCATAGCCTTTATTGTTATAAAGTAGGTTTATTGGTCGGGCAAAAAATAATGATGATTACAATAATAATTACGATAACAACAACAACAAAAACAACAATAATAATTGTAATAATAAATAAAGACCAATTACATCACCACGTGGGCTAAAAGAACTTTGGCAGGCCTACAGCCCAGCTCATGTACGCCATCTTGCAAGCACTGTTGCATCATTTTACGATCTCCGTAATAGCACGAGGATTTCAAATCCTGGACATTACGTTGAACTCTTCCTAGACGAGACGTTGTCCACTTGTAAGTATGACTTTGAGGATTTCAGAGCTATCCTCCAGAATGCTGGCATTCATGTCTTCGGCAAAAAGAAACGAGTGCAGAACAACTGGTTTGACGATCAAGACCAAGAAATACAGAGGCTGCTTCAAGATAAGAGCCTAGACAGGCATGCACTCAGAAGACGGATCAGAGAGCTAAAAAAAAAAAAAAATGACTGGTTTCGGCGCAGAGCTGAGGAAGCTGAGGAAGCAGAGCGGTACTCTCGCGAGAAGAACCATAAAGAGTTTTATGCCACCCTCAATGCTGTCTACGGTCCTAGATCCAGGAGCATCCACCCTGTAAAATCTAAAGATGGCGAGCTTTTAACAACTCCTGACGAGATAAAATTCAGATGGGTTGAGCACTTCAGTGACCTATTAAACCAGCCAACGGATGTTGACCTGAGTATTGTCGATGACATAGACCAGCTTCCAGTTATCGAATCATTGAACTCGCCAATTGAAGGCCAAGAACTCGACCAAGCCCTCAAAAAAACCCGTTTAGGAAAGAGCCCGGGCCCAGACGGAATTCTACCTGAAGTACTGGTGCATGGCGGACGTCGTTTGAGAACTTTCCTTGTCCTGTTCAACATGTGCTGGACTACAGAGATCATTCCAACCGACTGGATAGACGCCATTATCGCAATTCTCTTCAAAAAAGGCGACAGAAGCCTCTGTGGTAACTACAGAGGTATCTCATTGCTTAGCGCTGTCGGCAAGGTCTTCGCGGGCGTTATCTTGCAAAGGCTTCACCTGTTAGCGGAATATGTTTATCCCCAATCGCAGTGCGGATACCGTAATGGCAGAAGCACAATAGACGGCATCTTAACCCTTCGCCAGCTGATGGAAAAAACAAGAGAACAGCGCAGATGTTTGTATATAGCCTTCGTGGATTTTGTGAAGGCGTTTGACACGGTCAACCGCGAGCTCCTGTTTATCATCCTTGGCAAACTTGGTTGCACTCCAAAGTTTATCAGGATCATCAAGAAACTATACACGGATGTGCACGCCCGACTTGCTATCGATGGTGAGCTTACCCAATCTCTGGAATACAATAGCGGGGTCAAGCAAGGGTGCAAACTAGCCCCAACACTCTTTGGCATGTATGCAGCAGTTCTACTCTGGCTCGCTTTCAAGGAGATAAAGCACACATGCAGTATACAGATCAGACTGCGTTATGATGGTGACCTTTTTGACCTCCGCAGATTAAAAGCGAAATCCAAAGTCCTCACGGAGTACATCAGAGAAGCTCAGTATGCTGACGACATCGCAATCTTCAGTGACACACCAGAGGGCCTGCAGATTGTTCTCTCCTCCTACAACGATGTTGCTAAAAGAATGGGTCTTCGCATTAACACCACCAAAACAGAGACCATGTGTATTGGCAATACGGCTGAATTCTTTCTGGATGGTACCAAATTGGCCGACGTCACTCGCTTCAAATACCTCGGCAGCTATGTCAGCAGTGACTGCTCCATGAAGGAGGAGCTTGCATCTCGCATCCAAGCTGCATCGTGTGCCTTTGGTCGCTTGCGCAAGAGGGTTTTTGACTCGCATGACCTCACAATCTCCACCAAAGTCGCAGTATATAATCAGTGCCTTATACCCCTCCTGTTATATGGTTGCGAATCGTGGACTCTTTATCAGCACGAAGTTAGACAGCTCCGCACAATCCAACAGCGTCACCTCCGCACTATACAAAACATCAAGTGGGATGACTTCGTTAGCAACGAGGAAGTGTTGCGGCGTGCAAACGTTGAGGACATCGAGATTAAACTTGTAAGGAGTCGCCTGCGGTGGTTTGGCCACGTCTGCCGGATGAGTGATGATAGGCCAGTCAAGGAACTCCTGTTCTGTGAGTTGGCTCATGGTTCTCGCAAAGTAGGACGACCCAGACTTCGTTTCAAAGACACATGCAAAAGTGCATTGAAGTGTGCCAATGTCCTAGATCAATGGAAAATGTCAGTCGAAAACAGAGAAGATTGGAGGAACCTCACGAGGAAAGCTTGCACGGCGTACGATGTCAAGAGAGTTAAGGCTTATGAGAAGAGTCGGGCTCGTCGTAGAGTGGAAAGGAAATAAAACTATGGTTATATCCGTTTTCCGGATGAAAGGCGTATATACATTACGTTTATATTCTAAACTGGTAATGAAGTTCAAGTTGAAATCACGATCTACTAAAAAAATACAACTCACGCAGAACTTTGTGAAGCTAGACGTTCTTATAACCTCAAGCCGCGCAAAAAATCACTTTGTGTTATGAAAGCCAGTCCCCAGAGTGTACCCTGTGAAAAAGTGTAGTGCAACCAAGATCTATTAAAATCATTTGAAAAAAAAATGTATTTTTAATTCCACCTTGGGACGACTGGTGGTTTTGGTACATAAGAATGAATTGCACAGCAATTTGTCTCCAGTTCATGACAATTCTGTTTTAACACTCGCTTGTTCTTAAACAGCTGAGGCTTACAAAAAGGAAAGTAATGACGAGTACAAGAAAAGGCAGTTCACGAATGCCATTGCCTTTTACACAAAAGGAATTGAAGTGAAGTGCAAGGATGATCAACTGAACGCCATATTATACACCAACAGGGCTATTGCATATTTCTATCTGGGTAAGATATCACATATTGTCGCATAGAATCTCTAGTTTTCCAATAGACTCCTTAGTAGAGTATACTTAGTAAACTTAGGGAGAAAAGGGAGGCCAGTGAGGCTTGCTTCCTTAGATTTCTCCGGAGGGGAGGGTGGTTGAGATGAGATTTGGCTCAAGAAAACGATGTCCGTCTTTATTATAGCCATTAGTCTCTACGCTTAACTATGCACAGTGTACGGTTCAGCTGTTGCAGGGAACTGCGCTGGTATTACTAGCAAACGTTTCACTTTCACGACATCATTACCTGAAGTTTAAAACCTTAAAAGACCACAAGAGACGATAATGTGATTCACCCGGAAAAACAAAACAAAACAGACTTTCCCAAGTCTTGTTTGTTTCGTAGAATGTGAAACAAGGGATCTACGACGATACCTCTGCATGAACTTCAGAAAATTGGACCATTTTGCAGTTCTTTCAGATCAAATGAAACAAAACACGCTGTTCTTCGATTCCCCATATTTTGCTTCTGAGCAAAACTTGACACTGCCCAACACCAAGAAACGGGCAATCTTAGTAAGTTGACGTTAAATATTGAATTCATCCCGATAGGCAGGTACCAGGATTCACTAAGAGATTCAGAAGTTGCCAGAAAGCTAAACCCAGTTTACATGAAGGCGATAGTTCGAGGTAAAAGAAGGGTTTTCATCGACAAGATTTGTTGGGAACTTATTTTGCTACACCCCTGCAACTCGCTTGATAAACCATTTGTTGGTGCCTGTTTCATTTTCTCCCCAATGCAGCTTCACTTTCTTTAGGAATTTTCTCCTTTCAAGAGAAAATGAGGAAAGAGAACATAACCCCGTCTGATATGATAAGGGGACAGAATCTATTTTTAGCGCGGAATCTATTTATATCTCGGTTTCCCCATGGCACATTGAAATTACAACCACGTGATGAGAAGGACATCAACCATTGGTCAGTTAAAATATTTTCCGGATCTAAAAATGGATTCTGTTCCCTTATCATAGTAAGAGAACCCAATATGGAAGATGCGTTCTCTTACCTCATTCTCTCGTGCTCCTTTATACTTTTTCCTACTTTATTGCGTATCAGTTTCGAGTGACGTATTAGTGCTTTAATTTAGTTAACAATTTCTATATTCGTTCGGTACGGCGCACCAGATGCATAACATTTGTATAGTTAACTGGAAACTCAACCAAACACTTACATGTAAACGAAACAGAATAGAAAACATCTCCATCAATGGTTGATAATATTTTCATAGGTAAAATAACATTTTTCCAATGTCTCGAATTCTTTTGAAGTCTCTTGATATTAAAAAAATTATTTCCTTCTATCAAAATGGTATTTTTTTCATAATTCCTTTTATACTTTGTTCAGTTTAGTTTTAGTCACATTGACTGTTATGCGCTTTAGATAATATAGGTAATAAATTACTATCATCATCATCATCACCACCATCATCATCATCATCATTATTATTAGTATTATTATTATTGCTATATTTATTGCTACTGTTGTTGTTGCTTTTGTTGTTGTTGTTGTTGTTATTATCACAAGGGGACTTGTGACCAACAGGGGCAAGCTCCAGTGAGAAGCTGGGTCTGTTTGAAGATGCTATAAAATGGTGTGATGTTGGCCTAAAGGTATCCTTTTATCAACACGTACAACTGTGAGACATTTGTGTCGTAATACATTATAATATAGATAGGACCCTGCGCGCTCTCTGATAAGTCAAAAACCCATGTTTTATCAGAGTATAAAACATAGAAAAAGCGTGTTTTATTGTTTTTCGCCACATTACCTCCAATCGTTAGAGACTGATGCGGCTCGTCAGTTTCTACATTTCACTCGTGTTCTCAAATGCCCGTCGATTTTTATCACAGGGTAATACACGGCTTACGCTTCTTTATTTGTTAAATTAAGGGCAAAATTAAGTTCAGTAGTAAACTTGACCTTGACGCAGTTTTACTTAACAAATAAAGAAGCCTAAGCCGTGTATTACACTGTGATTAAACACGACGGGCATTTGAGAACACGAGTGAAATGTAGAAAACACGAGCCGCAGGCGAGTGTTTTCTACATTTCTCGAGTGTTCTCAAATACCGGGAGTGGTTTGATCACAGTGTAATACACGGCTTAGGCTACTTTATTCGCTTTATGATATAGTTTTTACATGCCGCGAGTAGAAACAACAAAGCACACAGATCGGCAAACTGACGCCATTTTATACCAACTTCTCGACTGTTTTCGCTTCTTCTTCTTTATTTGATTTATTATTCTTAGCTTCAAAACTTTCTGCTGCTTAGTAGAAAACTCCATCATGAATTTATTCTAAGAAAATGTTTTTCGCCGTCTCTTACAGAATTGTTGAGTAGCGGTAATGGGGCGAAAAACAATAAAACACGCCTTTTCTATGTTTTATACTCTGATAAAACATAGGCTTTTGACCAATCAGAGCGCGCGTAAGAACGTAGCTATATTATAAAGCATGATAATCACATAGTTTTTAATCGAATTATTTGCCACGATCGTACCTCTTTTTTATTCACTTAATTTGTCTACCTTAGGAGAAACAAAAAGAAAGTCACTGGGGAACTGGTAAAATCTAGAAACTTTGAAGTGATATCAAAAGACGGGCGCATTTCTTTTAACTTTGGAATAGCATTTGAGAATCCTATCTGTAGTCACGTGTGTCCCTTAACTTCTGGAAGATGGAACCTGGAAATAAAGTCCTACTGGATATAAAAGCCAGGACAGTCAGTATAAACCAGGGTATCACACGTGGAAAACCGAACAAAGAGACTAACAGTTCGTCTGAAATGGTAAGTGTATGATTGTGGAATCTATCTCAGCTCTGAATAACTGTTCGTTTTAAACATACTCATTTAACTCAAGTGTCGCTACAGGCGGTTATCATGCTACGTATCAATCATGCACTAGCTTGCGATTGGCTCTCCCGAACCAATTCGCGGGAAAGACGAACTAAAAATAACCTTACTTGTGAAAATGCCGTTTCACAGACATAGTGTGGGAGTTGCACGCTCCGAGTAATGGGCTCTTTATATTCCCAAGCCTCTTTCGGTATTGTCACTCGATTTATTTTCCTAAATGAATTTTCGGTGGCCATATTTCTCCTTATGAAGGTAGACAATGGCCTCCTAAAATTCGATAGTAATAAAATCGTGCGACAATTGAATTCCGAAAGAAGCCTCACAGGCATGGGCGTAGCTAGGATTTTTCAAAGGGGGGGGGGGGGAACGGCGGGGAATGTCACAAGGAACCTTCATGATTTCAGTTACGAACAAAAACATAGTCCACTGCGGTTGTTCGCGCAAATAAGTAAGTAACTATCTTGCTCTGAATAAGATTCATTGCATGTTGATTCTACGGGTTCACGTGTTGTCGCCAGCTGAATTCTAGGGACCTAAAATAATTACTCATAAGGGGGAGGGCCACGGGCACCTCAGGACCCTCCTGGCTACGCCCCTGACAGGTCTCAACAGTGTCTACGACTGAACGCCCAAGAGGTCACTGAGACGTACCGTAGGCTTTCTTGTCCATACAAGCTTACCAGCGGATATTCTAATTTGAATTCCTTCATTTTTCCTCTAGTAAGTAAACAAATAAATAAGGAACTTAGTACCAGGGCAATTAAATTCACCAAAGAAGCAGGGTTAGCGCAGTGGTGAGAGCGCTCGCCTTTCACCAGTGGGGCCCCGATTCGATTCCCGGCCCCAACGTCATATGTGGGTTGAGTTTGTTGGTTCTCTGCTCTGCTCCGAGAGGTTTTTCTCCGCGTAATCCGGTTTTCCCCCCTCCACATAAACCAACATTTGATTTGATTTTATTTAATTTAATATGATTTGTGCTTTACAGTGTCCCCAATTAGTAAGTCAGTGCCAGATACAGTTGACACTCAAACAAAGGTCATTGTTGTTATTATTAAACAGCAACTTAATTCACTTCACTTCTACCACTAAATATATTATCATAAGGTTTGAAAGACCGAATTTTTTTCGCCTGTTAATGGTAAAATTAGTTCATAAAAGCAATAAACGGCAGTTTTACAACCTCTTCTCGTGTTCTAGCAACATCCCGCGTGGTTTATTACGCCGGTAAACCCACAGAAACTGCGGTTTATTGCTTCAATGAATCAACCAAGTAGGAAGACGAATTTGACAGCCAGTTAAGCTAAAGATCACTGTACTAAAAAGAGTACACCTTATTTGCCCAGCAAGCAAGATCAATAAATAATTTAATAAAAGGAACTTTCATTCTCATAGGGACGTCCTCAAACCATAGATAGTTACAAGTCACACCTCGCGTTGGCCAGAGAAGCCGGTGACAGAGCTAAGGAAATGCATGCATGTCGCAGTCTTGGAATTGCTTTTTATAATCTTTGTGACTTCAAGCAGGCTATTGAGTATCTCAACGTAGCCCTAGCTATAGCCAAAGAGATGGGAGAAAAACGTTGGGAAGGAAGTGCATATGTAAACATTGGAAATGCTTTCGATAATCTTGGTGATTTCAAACAAGCAATATATTACCACAAGTTACACCTAGCTGTTGCTAAAGAGATGGGAGACAGGGCTGCAGAAGGAGGCGCCTATTGCAACCTTGGAAATGCCTTTTGTAGTCTTGGGGATTTTAAACAGGCGATGGAGTTCCACAGATTGCACCTAGCTATTGCCAGAGAAATGGGAGACAGGTTCGGAGAAGGAATGGCATATGGGAACCTAGGAAGTGCTCTTAAGGGTCTCGGTGATTTAACACAAGCCATAGAGTATTACAAGTTACGTTTGGCTATTGCCAAAGAAGTGGGAGACAGGACTGGGGAAGGACATGCATACGGCAACCTGGGAACTGCTCTTCTTGGTCTTGGAGATTTCAAGCAAGCCATAGATTATCATAAGTTGCACCTGTCAATTGCACAAGAGGTGGGAAACAAAGCTGAAGAAGGACAAGTGTATGGCAACCTTGGAGTTTGTTTCCGTCGTATCGGTGATTTACAACAAGCTATAAAGTACAATAAATTGCACCTTAGTATTGCCAAAGACGTAGGGAACAGAACGGGGGAAGGAGGTGCGTATGCCAACCTCGGAAATCTTTATGAAAGTCTCGGAAATGCTAAAAAAGCCAAAGAATACCACGAAATGCACTTGGCTATTTGCAAAGACGTAGGGGACAGGGCTGGAGAAGCGGCCGCATATGCTAACCTTGGAATTGCTTCACACAGTCTAAGCGATTTTAAACAGGCCATAGAATACCAAAAATCAAGTTTGGCCATTTCCAAAGAGATAGGCGATAAGGTCGGAGCAGGGTGCGCATATTGTAACCTTGGAAATGCTTTTGATAGTCTCGGTGATTTCAAGCAAGCTCTCGAGTACCACAAATTAGACCTGGCTACTGCCAAAGAGGTGGGGGACAAAGCTGGAGAGGGTCGGGCCTATGGTAACATTGGCAATGTTTATTACATTCTCGGTGACTTCAAAGAGGCAATTACCCACCACTCATCACACCTCGCGGTTGCCAAAGAGGTAGGAGAAAAAAGTGGAGAGGCACGTGCAAATGCCAACCTTGGAAACGCCTTTCGTAGTCTCGGTGATTACAAGCAAGCAGTAGAGTACCACAATTTGCATCTGGCTATTGCCAAAGAAATAGGAGACAGGGCAGGTGTAGGGCGTGCATATGCCAACCTTGGAATTGATTTTCGTCATATCGGCGATTTGAAGCAGGCTATAGACAACCACAGAAGTTATCTTCGCATTTGTCAAAAGGTTGGAGACAGAGCTGGCGAGGGAGCAGCATATGCCAACCTTGGAGTTGCATTTCAGATTCTCGGTGATCTCAGGCAAGCTCAGGAGTACTGCAAGTTGCACTTGGATATTGCCAAAGAGGTGGGAGACAGGGCTTCTGAAGGAAGTGCTTATAGCAACCTTGGTATTATATCTTGCAGTCTGCGTAATTTTGAAGAAGCAATAGAATACCACAAAAAACATCTAGCCATCGCCAAAGACGTAGGGGCCAAGGCCAGGGAAGGGCTTATCTACTGCAATTTTGCAAATGCTTTTTCTAGTTCCGGTGATTTCCAACAAGCAATAGAGTACCACAGGCTAGACCTGGCTATTGCCAAGGACGTGGGAGACCTGGGTGGTGAAGGACGCGCATATTCGAACCTAGGCCACTGTTTGCTACAAACTGGTTCGTTATCTGAAGCGGCAGATTGTTATCAGAACAGTGTCGCGCGTTTTAATACTATGAGAGACTCGCTCAAATCGAAAGATGAGTGGAAGATTCTTTTTAGAGATTCAAATAAAATTGCATATACCTCTCTGTGGACGGTTCTTCTACAACAGGGTAAAGTATTTGAAGCTCTATACGAAGCCGAAGAAGGTCGTGCTCAAGCACTTAGCGATCTCATGGAATACCAGTATGGTTTTGGACGAAGTCATTCAAACAGAGCGTCAGAGGTTTCTTCTTCCAGATCGAACATTGAAGCATCAACAACGATTCTATTTTTGGCACTTGGCAATTCGACAATTAACATATGGGTACTTGCAGATGGATACAGAATGCAATTCGTGGAAGGAGCATTGGACGATCGTATTGGCTCGGATGATGCAGCAACGTGGTTCCAAACATTAATGAAAACTTTGCAGAAAAGAATCTGCGTTGGTGCTAAATGCGAGGATCGTTCCCTGGATATTTTTAGGGACACAACGGAATCGAAAGGAGAAACATCAATTAATCCCGAAAGTCAGGAAAATTATTTACGCATGTTTTACGACATTATCATAGAACCAGTGTCTGACAAGTTACATGGCGATGGGTTGGTTATTGTTCCTGATGGGCCATTATTCTTGGCTCCTTTTGCTGCATTTCTGGACTCCAAATCTAAGTACTTGTGTGAATCGTTGAGAATTAGAGTTGTTCCTTCTCTGACAAGTTTGAAGCTGATCAATGATTCACCATCGGACTATCACTGCACCAGTGGTGCACTTCTAATTGGTAACCCATTCACAAATGGAATCCTTGAGCCTCTTCCATGCGCTCAAAAAGAAGTCGAAGAGATTGGACGTATCGTCAGAGAGGTGCCTCTTACTGGAACTAAAGCGACAAAAGCTGAAGTAGTAGCACGGATGAATTCAGTTGCTCTAATTCACATTGCAGCTCATGGTAATATGGAGACCGGCGCAATAGCCTTGGCCCCTAACCCAACACGAGAATCTGCTACTCCGAAAAAGGAGGATTACGTGTTGACCATGAAGGATGTCCTCAGTTCTAAACCGCGAGCAAAGCTTGTTGTTTTAAGCTGTTGTCATAGTGGCAGAGGCGACATCAAGGCCGAGGGTGTTGTGGGTATTGCACGGGCGTTTTTAGGAGCTGGAGTTCGTTCTGTTCTAGTTTCATTGTGGGCCATTAACGATGAGGCCACTATGGAGTTCATGACCATATTCTATCAACAATTGGCTGGCGGAAGGCGCGCTTCTGAAGCCTTGAACCAGGCCATGAAATATCTTCGAGAATCCAGCACATTTAATGACGTGAAACACTGGGCTCCATTCGTACTGATGGGTGATGATGTCACCCTAGACTTTGGACAGCAAGATGGATCGATCCCATCTCTCATGAACGTAACCCAAAGGTAAATGGTTTAAGAAACAGAAATATTACTGACACTTCGAGCGTCTTGAATATGTAAAAGATAACAGTATTAAGTATGACAGAAACTCAGAAAAAGAAATCTGAGCCTCTGGAGGAAGTGCAGTCTATAGCGATACGATTACTGGTTCGGACGAGCTGAGCTATGGGACCTGGTTAAACCAAGGTCATGCATACCCCCATTCACGTTGACATTAAATGAGAAAGTAGCTTGACATGGGCTTCTGTGGAAATACTTCTTCGAACAGCTTCACTGGTAATTTTACTCCACCTCTAATTGTACGCTTTTTCTTTTCTCTTTGGAACAAGGATTTAAAAGCAACTCTTGTAGCCGGGTTTCAAGTAGAAAAATCGTTAGTTTGAACTACAATCCGTCAAGTTTGCCTGGTAAAAGCTTTCCTCTCACTGGAAATCGTTCGTCAGTTGTCGCTGTGCTTTCAACTCTTTGTTGCCATGTTAAACTGATGTTTTACACGGTCTAGGAGCAAGTACTTTATGCTGTCTTTGTTGACGTATGAACTACTTTATGTGACGTTCGTTATGTGCCATAAGCACAGACATACCAGGACCACATCATTCTTACAGTTTTGTTTCTTTTATCCATTTTGTTTAATGTATAACAATATAACAAAATTAACCTTCGTTAATATCGCCATTGGCATGACAGCCAGTTTTTAACTACATGTATTCAAGTTTCGTTTCGTGAATGACGCAATATTTTAAAGCTGGCAAATAGCCAATAGAAAGTCATCATTATTGTTAAGCTAGAGCCATTTCCTATCACATTTTATTCCAATATATCTTTTTTAAATGCTTTGCATTAAATCTGAAGTTACAACGGTACATAAAAAATCACAGAATTAAATATTCCAACTGTTGCTAGACAACCAGAGGTCAATTCAATAACACTCTTACAAGTGTAGTTATTGTTTTAGAGTTTGAAAACAACAGCTACACGTACAATTAGAAAAAACTTAAAAGTTTTGTTGAATCGATGCCAGTTGGCTATTTAAAAACACAGCGGAGGACTTGAACTTGGGTCGACAAAGAAACAAGCCAGTGATGGAAGCCGGGATAACTTGTTCACTAAGTCTAACACTCCGCTCGGCCATGCAGTCTCATTCTTCCTTTCCCAGTTTAAATCATTCATTTCTTTCTTGATCTTAGTAGCAGTTCTCCTTACTGAGCGCTATACGCTTCCTGTTTGAGAAGTCTGGGGAATTTAATGTTCAGTCAATTAAATACACCCTTAAAAAAAAAAAAAAAAAAAAAAAAAAAAGAAATTGGGTAAATCAAACGAATTGATAAAGTAAGTTATACCACCGTAAGGTAAAAGGGAGGTGCTGACGTCATTCGCTCCGACGAAGGGCTAACGCTCAAAACGTCAGCACCTCCCTTTTACCTTACGGTGGTATAGCTTTCTTTATCAGTTCGTTTGATTTACCCAATTTCCTGTGTTTCAATTCCCCACCGACGCAGCACCAGTTTCTTCAGAAACTATCCCTACAATACACCCTTCGTTTGATAGCTTGCTCAATCTCTACCATTTGCACTTATACTGCACGCTTAAGTTGCATATTGGTTACTTCAAAGAGTGCATTTCGGAGAAACGTAGCCGTTATATGTCCTGTTATTCTGGGCTCAGCAATCTTTACACACATCCAAGACAAATAACAATAACCTACATGTAAAATAAATAAAACGATTAAAACAAAAATATCAACAAACCTCACTTAAATATTCTCTACAAAATACACCCTTAACATGTATCCAAACTGGTTAAAGTCTTAATGTCGATAACAAGGCATATTTAGGTTGCTTGCAGATCATGTTACTCTGGTGCATACAGAAGATCTTGTTTGCAGCTTATGTCTCTAACAGCAGTGCAAATATATACGATCAATAAATGATTTTGTACAACTAAAATCATTGAAAGCTTATTGAAGGCCATATCCTCACTTAGTCATGTAAACAATGCAACGTCACCACTAAATGCACCCAATATTTTGACTTGTCAAAGTTTGGATCACTAGTGTCTTTCAGACATTTACTTACTTATTTATATATTTATTTATTCATTCAACTGAATGAACCCATCCAACTGTACTTTCTTAAACTCGGAGCAACCGGCATGCCTCCTCGATAACTCCTACAGCTTCAACACTTGTGTGTGGAAAGGAATAAGTGGCCACCAAGACACCATATGGCACATTACACACCAATACCCCAGATCTGTTGTTACATGATGTTGAATAAACACTGAAACAATAAGGAAATATTATATTCCATCAGTTAATGGTTGAATCGTTGCTAGGAACAAACACCCAGGGGGAGATCCCATAAAAAAAATCACTGGGGAAATCCTCATACCTTTTGGGAGTTTAAATTTGTAGATTAATGGTTCCTCTAAGGGTGCAAAATCCACAATGACTTCTGAAGGAATTATCACATTCTGACAGGCACCATTTGCCAAGTCAAAAACTTTTAAGATTAGAAGGTTTAAAAATGGTCAAAGCCTCATTTTTTGTGTTGTTTATGAATCAGTTTTGGTACAGTACCTCTTGGAGATAAACATATTCTTTGTACCACCCCCTTTAAACAAGATTTTCATATGGTTTGGGGTGTTTTTCAAAAATTTCCTACTGGCACTCCCATCAATCTTATGGGAGCTCCCTCCTGGAACAAATGACACAAATGGAGCAAATATGGGCAAAGAGGCCATAAAGAGTAGTTTAGATCACCAGTTAATTCTTTCTTTCCCAAATACAAATGAAACTGCAAGTGAATATATATATGAAAAGACCATATATTTGAACTGCAGAGTAATTATGTAATGACATGATTATTGAGCTCGGCATAGTATTGGGTATCAAAATTAACTACGTAACATATAGGCAAAGTTTAGAAGGAGAGTGCACATTGCAACAAGATGGACAATCCAATATAGTTTGATGCTACGCTCATTTGAGATAATGAATGCAAGTAAAAAGTTCCAATTCACCAAACCAATATAGGTTAAGGGTTCCAGGATCCTAGTGGTACATCCTCACCCAAAAATTCCAAAAGTCCTGGGCCGAGTTGTACGAAGCAGAGTTAAGGTAACCCAGGGTTAGTGCGAAATTTAAATGCAGATACGAGAGCTTAAAAAGCACATTCAGTATAATTCTTTTTGAATACAATATGATGATTGTATGCTCTGAAACAAAATTGAGAAGGTTAACGGAGAAAATGCTTTTTAACAAGAGGAAATGAAACTGGGTTAAAAGTTAACCCTGGTTTAGCGCTAATCAGCCTTCGAACAACCGGCCCCTGGGCTAAAAATTAACTTCAGTGCTTGGTGGCCAGTTGGGCCAGTTTCCTTGAATTCTTAGTGGCCCATCCCAAAACGAAGTAGCCGTCAATTTATTTTTTTCAGAATCACGTGGCAATCACAAAATCAAAATGGCATCTATATGACTTCTGTTGGGAATGTGGATCACTGTTAAAACGGTTCAGAATTTCCACTTCAGAACTAAAATTCACTAAAATGGATGATCTTAGAGTCCAGGCAAAGAAACAAAGAGAAAGGTAGTCCAATTAAACTACATACTGAGTTTTATTTTTAACGTTGTACTTCGCATAATTTACATTGCAACTTTTCGAAATTCTGTAGCATAGTCGCACATCGGGCGTTGAAATCTTAACTTTTGGTAGCCCTGGTCAGTTTTAACTCGCCACTGGCGACCTTGCGACCGCCAATTTTTAGCCCTGAAAGTCCCACCCCTTAACCCCCTATGTGCTGGTGAATCAGAGAGTGTATCCAAAGCATTCACTGATTTAAATGGATAACAATATAGATGAAAACAATACAACACGGGGTGTACATGTGACATCAAAGAGCAGCTAGGCTTCAATCATTGACATCCCAAGACCTTTTGTTCCATTTTTCATCATTAACAATGTTTTTTTTTCTTTCAATTTTCTATGAGAATTTACTTCACCTCCTATATGAATGGCCCAGAACTCAAACAAATAGTAATTGCCTGGTGGAATGAAAAGCGATTGGAAACTGTCGCTTTAAATGCCACAGATATTTTATATGGTTATAAACCAGAATCAAATATTTTTCAAGCCCTTGACCATTTTGTTATTATCGCAAAATACCACGTCTACCTTTCATGGTTAAACAAAGCCTCTCCCAGCATTGAAATTTTCAGCTTGTTACACAATGAAAAGATCCTTTGTGAACATACAATTGCTTTTAAAAACAGTACACTGACAAAATTCAGAGCAAAATGGAGAACACTATGTGTAGGAGCTGCCCCAAATATGTTTGTCTCAGAGGATGTTCTACTTTGTCTTTCATTCTTATTTTTACATTTTTTAATTTTTTTTAAATGTATCGAAAGTTAAAAATGCTAGGTATTCAGGATTGTAAAATAGTGAAAGGTGGCTGTATGAGCATTGCAGTGTACTGACCGAAAAAAAAAATGGAAAATATTTTATAGGTACTGCAAGCAATGTGGATTAGCTGTGTTTGTATTTCAAGCTGTATTTAAGTAGATGTATTGTAATGTCAGTTGCGTAAGTATTGGTAGTGCAAGTTATGTAACTGGCTGGATTGCATGCAAATAAAAGTTTATTATATTTAATAAAAAAAATCACTAACAGTGTCCGAAAAAAATCACACTAACCTACAGAAGGTCTTGCTATAAATGATGTATTTTACTGGTTGGGCATCCTTGATTGTCTTCAGCAAAAACCCTTTCTGGCAAAGTGAAGCTTCTGTAATACAAAGGTTTATATTATAGCTGCTAACAGGATATCACAACATGTGAATATACAATGAACTTGCTTGTATGTAAAATGAAGATTTCAAGAGACTAGTAAAAGTCCTGTAAACTCTTAGGAACATGTTTGGAAAATGGGGTTCTTTTCAAGAGTCAGACGTATCCCAAGTTGCAATTGTTAATATCATCTGAAAAAAATGGACTGTGATAATTCTGAAATGCCATATCCGAAACCTAACAAGATTGTATTGTTAACAGGAAACAATAATGTTCTTGATTTGGAGAGAGTTTACCATTCAACTGCAGAAAGTTGTCGATTAATGAATTATTCATTTTTCATTACACCTTTGGGACATCAATAAGTCTTCTTTTGTACAGAGAGCCACAGAGTCTGAGAGTGAAATTTGTTTTGATCATTATACATCAATAAATTTTAGTTTGATCTTTTTAAAAAATCTCAGTACATCAGTTCAGGCACAGTTTTAGGTCTTACTTAGGAGTTACAAAGCTATATAATCTTTTAGCCACTCTACAAGGAGGCAGTGAGGCCAAGCGGTTAGGGCACTGGATTTATATGTGGTTGCCCCGGGTTCAATCCCGCTCTGGCCGCTAGCTGGTATCGTTCTAGGTAGTCCCTGGCTCAGCTCCTTGGTCATTCTTGTTAATAGCCAACTGGTTTGCCTCCGAGCAGTTGCGATATTTCTTTTGTGCTATTTGTTTCTGTGTTTCAGAGTGGCATGCCTGGAAACTAGTTTGGTATGGCTAAGTGCATTGACCACTATAATAATGTTTGATTTTTTTTTTGTTACAAGTACCTTACATTGTCAATAATAAAAGCTTGCTGTACGTACTGTACATACCTTCTTCTTCATTGGTGGAGTTGAAGATTGCAATGAATTGGGAATGATATTGCTGTAAAAATGATATAAAAGGCTTACAACTGCATGGACCTACCACAATATGATATAATTCTGACATACATCTTTAGTTCATTTATATTTATTGCGAAATATTAATTTTCTAACATCTAATTTTCATTAAATTGTAATTTTTGTTTTCTTAAAAGGTTGAAATAGACCTCTTACATGTATGTCTTCAACAGAAAATAATGATAACAGGGAAACTAGTTTCATCCATAAATGAACATTGGAACCACAGTGAACAACATGTTCACATTGCAACTTGGTGTATTATCAAACATATAGCTTTCATGCCATGCTGGTTAATTAAGTCAGTGAATGGGTTGGTAATTTCAACTTTTATTAAATTCATTCATTCAGCCAGTATCGCATCAAACTTTATCAGAATTACACCATGTAACAAAACAAACAGAATCAGATCATTATAGACCATTCAGATACAGTAAATGTCTGCAATACCCAATATCACACCAAAAGAAACTTGGCCAATGCCTAGGCACTTTCACCAAACAAGCTATTAGCCAGTCTAAAAAATTTTTTAACGCCAAAAAGCCAAAATGTTTTCATCAGTTTCTTGCACAAACCATACGAAATCCCAAGCAGGGAAGATACCTACATGTTGTATGCTTTGGTAACAATGCCACTTACAAAGCAGGGTGATTACAATAAAAACTTATCAGAAAGTTAGGCATGTAATACCTTATCCAGGTCTGTTAATCTTCCATATGAATACACTGCATCAGCTCGTTTGGTTAGAAGAACCAATCCATCCAGCACATTTCCAGCCAGTAAGTGTGCTAATTTAAGTGGAATTTGCAAGACAACAAGTCATTTATATTCTGCCAAAGCTCCAGGATAGGGCAAATACTGGGCAGATTAAGTGATGTATCAGTATTGTATGCACATAAAAATATAACTTGACATGTTCCATCTTTCTTCTAATAATTAAAAAGTGATTTTTACTGGTATGAGATGATTGCGAAGAAAATCAATAAAAGGATCAATTTCAAACCTGCTAATTTTGAAGGGGTTGGTGTAAAACCATGCTATTCAGCTAATTGCACTCTGAAGATGTGTTTTCACCTTGGTTAAAATTTCTAATAGGTCCTGATAAATCTGAGATTCTTTTTAGCATACAGGCTTGTGTTCAAGTGGTTAACACTGCCCTGTAACTTGATTTGCCAGTTTCTACTCATGTATGCGCAAGAAGCTCTCAGCCTTTCAGTGCATTATTATGTAATTCTTTATTCTTTCCCAACTTTTACAGAGCAATATGCAGTGCTTGAATTTGACATGAACATCAGTGTTGTTGCACAGAATGTCAACTGCATTTTCTATGCTTTTAAAAAAAGCAAAAACTAACAGAAAAAGGAGAAAGTAATGTTTACCATATGAACACTGGCCAGCTGCCTCTCTCAAAAAATCACGAATTTTGGAGTAAAGTGAAAAAATACCCAAAAAAGAATGCACTTGCCATATTTTTAAACCAAGCCCTTCAATTAAGATTACAGTAAACCTTTGCAGGTGTCCTTGGCCAAAAAATTATTACCGCACTGTCTTAAATACAACCACTACAACTTATAATTCAATGTAAAGGTTATAGAATGCTCTATTTGATAAAAATTGTTTCACTTCAATTTTTTTTTAAATCGGAAGGCGAGCGCGACCTAAAAGCGAGAAATGAGCGACGTCCCTTTGAGCAAATTTATCGGGTATCACTGACTCGACCGCATAAACAAAACTACTGGATTATATCATTCACAAGGCATCAATCATAACGCCAGACGATTTTACTCTGGCTAACGCTAGACGATTTTATTCGTCACAGGGAGACCCCTTTAGGGCTTAAAGGGTTAGGTTAATTAAAACAACTGGAAAGACAGACTGTTCATGGCGGCAATTTTACAGACTTTGTCATCTAAGTTTTCAACAACAAAACAAGCGAAATAGAGAATGTATAGCATGCATGGAGCATAGGTAAATTCTTCAGGGAGTTTACCTTCTGCAAATATGTTCCACTTATCGTCAGGTTCCATACTTTACAGCAAAGAAGAAAACATTTTGATGCGCAAGATACCATTTTCTACCAGGCGTTCACTTGGTAGCCAAGTCTCCCCAAGACATTCATAAACCAGTCTCCATTGTCTCAGCGAGTTCCGGCCATTCATAACTGATAACAAATTTTGGGAAGCCGTGCGAGTTCCACCAAAATTGAACAAGTAAATAATTTAAACAGCATTGTGCAGTGAATCGAGAGGAATTACAAACAACAGACTGTTGTTGTTGGAACAATGGCATTTTGTGGCGCGTAATAACGACTTTCTCTGCATGGAATAATCGATTTTGGAATAATAAATGACAGTTTCACTTTATTTGATCTTAACAAAACAATCCTTTGTGTTTTTTTTTAACTGAAATGATGGATAACGAAAATTTTTAAGCAGGAATAATGGAATAATGAACGCCCGATCCTCCCTCTTCACCCCACGATAAGAAACCATTTAAAGTTGTTTCGTTCAACCAATTAGGTCACAGCAAAGAAAACGTTTCACGAAACTTGACGACAGCTGTCGACCTGTCAAGAACGATTTTTTTCTGTTTTCATTCCTCACGTTTATCGTGCTGGACTGTACAAGTGTTTGCAGACAACGTAAATTGTATGTAGTAGACAAGACATACGATCCCATATGATCGCTTTCTACAACTATCCCTCGGCGAAGCTGATGCAAGTTCTTATACAATTCCCCTTAATTTCTGAACTGATCATGGGGAGCTCTGTTCGTAATTCTTGATGATGTTTACCTCGAAGATGAAATAGCATAACGAACTTGCAATGGCATCTTGTAAAATTTCATTAGAAACACAGAATTAACAAAGGATTCCACGGAAATCAGCACACGAGTCTTTTACCGGCACCACCCAAAATCTTATGCAGTTATTCGAGGATCTGGCAGTGAAACACTGGCTGCAGGCGAAGCCGCTGCTCTGCCCACCTCGTTCCAGGTTTCATCTTTTGGAACATCTTTTGATTACGGAATCCATCCTGCGCGTGCAGTGTTGAGTTGTAGAATGAAATAAACTGCATTGTGATGTAATACCTTTGCCGTAACGCATCGCACAGCATTTTCCGAAATTGTGAGCTGAGGGTCACTATTCGTAAAATTTCAACAACGAAAACAAAAAGTTCGGGACGGAATAATTTACACAGAACACAAAGCTTTCTTCATAAAAACACCGTACTGAAGAAAACGATAGATTTAGCGCCACAAAACGGTAAGTGTCTGATTTTGTTCAAAGCATTTTCCACGTTGTAACAAGTTGGTATTTTAATGTCAAAGAAGATTTATAATGTTCACGTCAATATTCTTTAAACTTGTTTATGTGCTAAATTATTCCAGTCAATTGGCAAACAACATTCGTCAAACCAGCAACAGCAAGTATTCAATGAATTTTCACCAATTACTTCATTTCCATCATTAAAGCAACTGACATAAGATTCATTTCATAATATTTTAAGAAACATAATTTACAAGAAAGCCAAAGATTGCATCTTAACTGTTTGCCTCCGCAGCCACATATAACGTCAAATGGAGGCCTTAAGGGAAGAAAAAGAAAAACGCAAAGCGTTAGGAAAAACGTTTAACGAGGCCGTCAGTGAAATCAAGAAGTACAAGCAAATGATTAAAGAATCGAAGATTTATATGGGGCGAGTTAACGCTCGCCTACAAAAGACCGCAGAATTAATTGCAGTTATGAAACGGGAAAAGGAAGAGTACATGAATGGCTATCTCCAAACCTATTTAAAATACCTCGAGATAAGACGCGTTGGTTCCCAGCTATTTCAAGAATATAAAAGGCTACGACAGCAGAGCAGCCATAGACCAAAGAGAGATTGTGGCTACAAGGCCATAAAGGAGCCAAAACCGAAAGCCATTATGGCGGCTGCTTTCACTGCCACGGAAGATGCTTTGACTTCCACGGAAGAGGTACGATAAAACAGGACTGCTTATATTCAGTTTGCCTATTTTGTTGTTTGTTTGTATATATCTTGGATGATTAAGTTATGCTTTCCTCGATTCGTCAATTTCCACTTATTAGCCAGAGTCGACCACGTTGTCGAGTATGTTTTTTTACTTGGTTGATGGTACAACGAGGGTGTGTGTTTGAGGGTGGGGGGGAGGGAGGGGTTTCAATTAAACTGCTCAGTATGGCGTTCATACTGCGACACGTTACCAACATATTACAAGGGCAAATAAATAATGGTAGGCCACCTTACGTCAGTTTACAGGGGTATACAAGGGTTTACAAGGATATACCTTTGTAAACCTTTGTAAACCCTTGTATACCCCTGTAAACACTACCTTGAATTATATGCCATCACAAGAGTTCACCACGCATTGTTTCACCAGGAGGTGGGCCGTGTAAGATGCATTTTAAGTTGGGGGTGGGGTGGTGTTGGGCGTGGATTACCAGCTTTGTAGCTGACAAGAGAACGCATGAATGGATACCAATAACGCCTCCCACATGTTATTTAAACAGTGAAAGAGAGTGTTAATATAATTATTTTAGCTTGTTTTAATATATAATTTTGCATTAATTTCTGTAGATCCATCAAGTTCATCAGCCATCAAATATCCTAACTCGATTAACCAATGCTCTGGAAAAGCAAATACAGAATCCACTGGATCTTGACCAGGCAATAAATTCACCTCTTTATGTGGGAGTATATACTGTCTGCAAACTTTTTAGCTTTATTGCAAACATGTAACTTTGTTTAATTTTTTTTAAAGATTTGAACCATTCATTTTTTTATATATATAAAAAATCCCATTATATCAGACCACAACTTTACTTTAAGAGGTAGCTATAGCTAAGTCTATTTTTTGGCTAAAGCTACAAAGATGTTCTTAAAATGACATATAGCCGGCGAAAGTAAATCAGTAAATAAGTAGGTTAAGGATAACTTTATTCAACAAGGTTAATACTGGAATAAGATTGAACTATTGCAGTCTTAACACCATGGCCAGTAGAATACTGCCATTGTACATAATACTAGTAATCTGTCGGCGTTGTTTACCTAAGTCAGGGTTTTCCTGGAAAGTTCTTATTGTTATTTACTGGTGTTCTGTCGTCCTACGTAAAAGTCATCTTCAGGTTATCTTAAGGTTTAATAATCACACCTCAGCACATACAGCCTGTCATTGGTCAGTCAAGCAGTGACGTTGTTGAGCGTCTTTTTCTGAGCAGGTCTTTAAAAATCTATGGTTAAGCAGTCGTGTTATGTTTCTGGTCAACTTTTCATAGTTTCAATCAATCTGTCTGTAAGTTAACTAGTTTGTTCGATGCTGTCCAAGGCTTTTGTCCAGTAATGGTTACTGCTGATGTTGCTTCAGTGGCGCTCGTTCTTATCTCGTCAGTTTACCTTCCAGATTTGTTTGATTTGTTCGCAGCGAGTTTTGCATTCAACAGAGATGATTCTGTAAATGCCAACTAATGCCGGCTGTTCAGCAATGGTGGTGTTAGTGTCGTAGTCTCGTTTTATTCGTTAGTGTTCGGTCAACGGTTCGTTAAGCTTTCAGCAAGTCAGTGCTGATGCTTGTGATCAGATCACAGATCACTTAATCTTCGTAACCACTTTGCTGTCTGCAGGCACTTGCTGTTTCTCTTAGAAATCATGTAAACTCTGTTTACAAGGTTTCCAGCAATTGACGCGGATGGCGAATGTTATCGGAGGTTTAAAGTGAGCAATGGTCTTGGAGCACTTTATCGGCAAGATCAGCAGAAAGCTAAACGCACAACCTTAACTGAACACAAGGGAAAAAACTAGAAACAGTGACACAATCAAACATGATTGCTGGGTTCCATTCACAAGTGCAACGGATTTGTCTCGAGTTCTGCAAGGGGCAGCATGCAATGAACACGAGTTTCAAAACGGAAGTTAAAGAGCAGTGGTTTCAAACTTGAAGCACAATAAAACGATGCCACATGTTACCAGCTGTCTGGCACACAAACTGACTCAAAACATTGTAAAGATGTGTTTTTTAACTGAATCACAGAACGAAATGCCCCAATCGCAAATGACAGGCTGTAGGTGTCATCAGGTAATAGCATTAAGGCCTGCGAAGTAAGAGCCAGTAACATCACGGCTGAACAAGTAAGCCAATCATTTTATTAATACAAATTACTGTGGACGCATACATTCCTGTGTCAGAATATTTTATGTCACTGAAATAGTACAGGCTAACCAAATGTAAATGCATCATTCACTTGACTATGATCATGAAGATGACTTAAAACCATTTACAATCGGTACTTAGAATAGAGGTATTTACACTAATCAAGCTCTTGAACATCTGTAGAATACTGAAACCTATACAGAGATAAAAACTTATATAGCCGTCTGCTTCGTTATTATCCGAGCTCAACTTATAATCAGCTGGATAGACAGCGCGCATTTGAAAATGTAAATAGCAAAAGTAGCAATAAAATAAAATCTTCTCTGTATAAAGGGATTCAGCTTTGAGTCATACTTCAGTAAAGATCTGATTTTAATTGTTGTTACAGCAAACGACCGATCAAACACAACTAGTTGTAATTTCTTGGTTCTATTTGAAAAAGACACCTCACAAACTCATTTATGCGTTGCAATAGCAGTTGACTCCGTGCATCACTGATGCGCTCGGTGTGGGGCCTCCACTTCTCTTCTGTTTCCTGATTATCTTGGAGCGGCAACTTTTTGCTTATGGCTGCGTACTGCAAACAGCTATACGACACATGATTGGATAATTGAAACACGAAAGGAATGGCCTGCATTAAAAGCCTGCATTTAAGAAGCCGCATTATTCTGCCCAAGTTTGCGTAAACATGTTCTCAGTAAGCCGATCTTAACACAAATATAGTATATTTGGATCTTGAGAAATAGAATTTGAGGTATTCAGTTTATTTCGTTGATAATATTGTAATAACAAAAACCAGACTGTCTTAGACTAATATTATCAGTTTATGTAAACACGGGATAACGCTTGAACTAGTTCTGTATATTGATTCTAAATTATTTAGGAACTATTAAAAACTGAAATTAAAATTATTCAGTTTGCCAGTCTTTAGAACTCGTTCAAACTTAATTTGGCTTAAGTACAGTCCTTTGTCAGTAAATTGATCGATGTTTTGACCCTTTAAAGAAGTTTGTTAATCAGTTTTAGAACATAAGCTTATAACACCGAGGATTTCCGGGCGAGTTTCCTAAAAAAAAATCAAACAGCGCTAACCAAGTATTAAACTTCTTTTATGATTTCAGTTTATAAAAAGCAATTATTAAACAGGGACTAAACGTTAATGATGAACACTGGATTAACACTTAATAAATGCTGCCAATTGAAACCACGGCTCCCCGACCCCCGGGAATGAAACAATTTTACAGTGCTACATTTGTAAACTACCCCACCCATCGGGGGAAGTATGTTGGTATAATCCTAGCCCTCATGGCCCCGGTATGTACAATATCTTTTAGACTTGATTTCCTTGATAGTTAACCAATCTTTTATATATTGTGGGGATAGTTTCTAAAGAAACTGGTGCTGCGTCGGTGGGAAATTGAAACACAAGAAACTGGATAAATCAAACGAGTTGATTAAGTAAGTTATACCACCGTAAGGTAAATGGGAGGTGCTGACGTTTCGAGCGTTAGCCCTTCGTCGGAGCGAATGAGAGGATTGTGGGTTACGTACAATTTACATAGAGAAGTTTGGAGCCATGCTATTGGTGGAACCATAGCAATGTGTGAATGGAAGTGAATAAATTAGATGAATGATTAAATGAATGAGAAACGTTCGTTGATACCGTGGGGATTAAGAGAACCGTGTTGGAAGATAAACTTCTGTTTTAGGTTTTTACGGCTTTCTGTGTTGCCATGATGCACGGAAAGGCCACATACCGTCATGTTGTGAGTTGAGTGGTTAGGTAGATTAAAGTGTCGCGCTACAGGTTTAGATGCATCTTTGTCATTTCGTTCGACGTCACGCAGATGTTCGCGGAAACGGTCACCTAATCTTCTTCCGGTCTCGCCGATGTATATCTTCTTGCATAGGGTTCATTTTATGCAGTAGATAACATTTGCGGAAATGCATGTGAAACGGTCGGCGATTTTAAACGATCGTTTAGGTCCTGCTATACTGACTGTGTTGTGGATGAAAGGGCAAGTTTTGCATCTTTTGCGTGTGCAGTTGAATGTGCCAGGTGATTCGTCTGATTTAAGTGTAAAACTAACTAAAAAATCGCCTACGTTTTTGTTACGTTTAAATGAGATGAGTGGTGGTAGTGAGAAGATGCTGCCTGTTTCGTTGTCATTCTGAAGTAGCTTGAAGTTCTTCAGAATGATGTTCTTGACAGGTAGGTTGAGTGGGTGAAAAGTGAGTGTGAACGGTATTCTCTGGTTCTCTTCCTTTTGTGACGTTTGTGGTGCTGAGTGTTGGTCAGTTGTTTGAGCGCGTTGTTGAGCTGTCTTCACAACTGAATCAGGGTAGTCACGGTTTTTGAAGAACTGGAGCATTTCTTCTGATTTGCTGGAAAAGTCCAACTCATCACTACATAAACGTCGAAGTCTGAGGAATTGAGAATATGGAATGGATTTTTTAACATGGGTGGGGTGAGAAGACGAGTGTAACAAATAACTATGGGAATCTGTAGTACACACCAGTTGATAGGCCGTTGTTGCGAATTGAAACGTTGATGTCGAGAAAAGCTATTGAGGTTTCTGAAATTTGCCAAGTATATTTCTATGCTAGTTGGAACGAATTGACAGAGTTAATGAAATGCTCAAGTTCTTCCCTGGTGGATGAAGTTGCGCCAACGCAGTCGTCAATGTAGCGGCGATATAGTTTAGGTTTAGGTCCGTTGTATTGGCTGAAAAATTGGTTTTCAACGTAGCCTACGAAGAGATTGGCATAGCTAGGTCCCATTTTAGTGCCCATAGCTACACCATTGATTTGTTGGTAGTAGTTGTTGGAGAATGAGAAACAGTTGAGTGTTAAAACTAGTTCGGCTAGGCGAAGTAATGTTTCTCAACTGGGCTTTTTGGTAGAGCGCTGGTTGAAATAAAATTTGAGTGCTAGAAGTCCTTCGTTGTTCGGTATGACAGTGTATAAAGAAGTGATGTCCATGGTGAAAATAAACTTGTTTTCGCTGGAGAAGTTGAAGTCGCGGAACATTTTTAGTGCGTGGTTGGTGTCTTTAATGTAGGATGGTAAAGATTTGACAATGGGTACCATGATTTTGTCTAAATAGCTGGAGATAAGTTCAGTTGGGCAACTGCATGCAGAAACAATGGGTCGGCCGGGATTGTTCGGTTTGTGGATTTTAGGTTTGAAGTAGATTCGTGAAGTTCTAGGAGTTGCGATAATCAGACTCTTAGCCGTGGCGGGTAATTCTTGTTTTGAAATGAGATCTTGAATAGTTTCCTTGACGAGTTTTTGGTTGGTTAAGGTGAGGTCTTTGTTCACTTTGGCATAAAAAGATTTGTCGGAAAGCTGCCGAAAAGCTTCTTGTTGGTAAAGGTCGGACCGCCAAACGACTACCGCACCGCCTTTGTCGGCAGGTTTGATGACAACACCTTTCAGCTTGATAAGATTTTAAAGAGCCGCCCATTCTTCAGTGGAAAGGTTGGAACATTTAGTGGAACATTCCCTGACTGTCGCGGGGCCGGGCGTTACAAGCCCCGCTCCAAATTCTCGGCAAACGGGTTAAAGCGTTACTGACCACGTCCCCCCGGGAAAATGTTTTATTACAATAACGTTTTTCAACGGCCTTACCCCTGTTACTCCCCCTCTATGTCCCGTTGCTCGGGGGGCCGTGGTTTCAATTGACTGAAGGATAAACGACTTAGTAGAAGGTCTCAATGGAGTGATGACTTTTACGGCTAACGGTTAATATTTTTGACTGTTTTACGGCTAACGGTTAATATTTATTCAATATTTACGCCAAACGGCTAATTTTTTTTGTCCGTTTTACGGCTAACGGTTTACCCCATTGAGACCCCCTTAGTAACAGCTTGAGTCCCGAGCCGGAAAGTGCAAAGTCCGAAGTCAACTGTTGTTAACTTCTTGTGCAAAAAGGCCGGCCATTTTCAGACCCAAGAAAAATGTAATCATCAGACAATTTTAAACTAAATAACAGTCGAACCTGGCTGTCTCGAACATCTGAAGGGAAACGAAAAATAGTTGGAGATAGCGGAGGTTCGAGACAACCGAGTTCGAGATAGCGAGGTTCGACTGTACCCCCATATTTTAAAAAACGAAAATGAGTTACAGAATGACTCTTGATTGCGCAGTTGGCTTAAAAATTTTAAAAATCTCACATGATTTGGCAGTAAATCTTGATATTCTGCCTTTACTTTCTCACCAACCAGACTGGAAGGGAAGTTTGCTCGATCGCGCTCGTTCCAGTTTTCCTCTTTTGATTAGAATCGATCCTGTGCGTGCGGTGTTATAGAATGAAACTAAATGGATTGTGATGTAATACTTTTGCCGAAACTCATCTCATAGTATTTTCCAAGGTTGTGAGCTTGCGCTAAGGATCACAATTCGTAAACGTTCAACAACGGAAAACACCGTAAAGTTCGTGAGTCAGAACACAGAGCTTGCTTCAGATAAAAGCATCGTAACTAAGAAGACGATACAGATTAAGCGCAGCAATACGGTGAGTTTCTGATTTTGTTCAAATCTTATCATATGTTGGAACAAGCTTATGTAATACTATTTTGGTATTTTTATACCACAGAAAAGATTTATAGTGTTCTCACAAATATTCAGTTTATACTTTTTACATGTTACAGTGCGACTACTCCAACCAAGGCCACACTAATAAATTTTCATACAACATATCCAATCACGATAGAGTATCTAAACAATAGAAATCTACAAATAATAATTATAATAATAATAAACTTTATTTAAGTGTCAACTGTATTTAGCACTTACGTACTAATTGGGGACACTGTGAAGTACAAGTCAAATCAAATCAAATGTTGGTTTTCGTGGAGAGGGGAAACCGTAGTACCAGTAGGAAAACCTCTCCGAGCAGCGTAGAGAACCAGCAAAGTCAGACCACATATGACGCCGGGGACTGGAATCGAACCCGGGCCACACTGGAATCGAACCCTGCTCCAATTGCTACATATGTTTTATATCTCACATAAATTGCTTATAATTTTCTCTACAACTGTGCCAAGCATATCAAGATTGCAAAAGAATCATCTGAGTCGGTAGAAACTTGCCACAATTCTAATGTACAGCATCAAAAACAGACTTTTAAACTTACGATGAAAATCTATTTGCCTCGCTTTGGTTTGAATAGACGCACTGTTGTTGATTCCAGACAATCTGCAAACAACGTTCATACAACCAGCAACTACAATTAGACATTTAATGAATTTTCACCAACATCAACTAATTCATTTCCATTATTAAAGCAACTGACTCACGATTTATTTCAACCAAGAGAAAATGAGGAAAGAGAACATAACCCCGAATGATATGATAAGAGGGCAGAATCTACTTTTACCGCGGAATCTATTTAAATCTCGTTACATGGTTACGCCGTTTCAACATGGCGCATTGAAATTACAACCACGTGATGAGACGGACATCAGCCATTGGTCAGTTAAAATAGTTTCCGGATCTAAAAATAGATTCTGTCCCCTTATCATAGTAAGAGAACCCAGTATGGAAGATACGTTCTCTTACCTCATTTTGTCTTGTTTCAACATGATATATTAAGACCTCTTTTAGGAAACTACAAGAAAGCCAAAGGTCACATCTTTATTGTCTGCCTCCACAGCAACATATAAAGCCAAATGGAGGAATTAAGACAAGAAAAAGAAAAACGCAAGGCGTTAGAAAAAAAGCTTAATAAGGCCGTTAATGAAATCAAGAAGTACGAGCAAACGATTAAAGAAACGAAGATTTTTATGTGGCACGTAAACGCTCGCCTCCAAAAGACCACACAATTAATGAAAGTTATGAGAAAGGAAAAGGAAGAGTACAGAAAACGGCACTGGCAAATGTCGGCAATATACAACAAGACAAAGGAAGTTGGATGCCAACTATATGAAGAATATCTAAAGCTACGACAGCAGAGCAGCCATGAACCAAACAATGATTCCGACCACAGGGCCTCAAAGGCGCCAAACCCGAAAGCCCTTATGGCGGATGCTTCGACTACCACGGAGGAGGTACGATATAACAGGACTGTTTGTACTCAGTCAATTTTTCTGTTCAGCTTGTTTGTTTGGATATATCATCTTGGTTTATTAAGGGACGGACTATTAGAAAAGTGATGAGGGGGGGGGGGGTGGGGAATTTTCAGCTTTCAGCTTGCACGAATTTTTTTTTCGCTCACTGCTTGTGCAGGAATGTTTTTTTCAGGTGAACCCCTCCGCACGAATTTTTTTTACTATGTGTGAAAAAGTCACAATTGGACCTTCCTTCTGCATGAATTTTTGTTTACCTTCTTCTTTGCATGAATTGTTTTTCTTGGCATTTTCCCTTGCATGAATTTTTTTTTGTTTTTTTTTTTGCCCACCCGCCCCCACCCCCATCACTTTTCTAATGGTCCGTCCCTAAGTTATGAATGGCCTATCCGCTTCTTGTCACCGATTAGCGAGAGTGGACCTTGTTGGAAACTAGATTGATGGTGGGAAGTTGTGTAGGTGTGTGGGGGACTGGAGAAGGGGAGAGAAAGGTTGGTTGTCATATTCAATATGGCAATCATACAACTCGTTACCAACATGTTACAAGAGTTCAGAACGTATTGGTTCACCAGGGGGTGGGTGTTTAAGATGCGCTGTAAGGTCGGGGTAGGGGGTGGGGATGGTGTCGGGTGTGGAATACTAGCTATGTAACTGACAAGGCTCCCATCATGAAAATACAAACAAATAACACGTCTCATATCATGTTTTAAAATTAGCAGTGGAAGAAACAGAGTCCAAAATACATGATCATACTGACAGCTATATTCATGAGAGAATTCCAGAAAATGTTAAACATCGAAAATATTAAAGTTGTAACAAAAAATTCTTCTCGACTTCTTAAAGTTGTCTCTTTTTAAAGTTTTCCTAAATCTTTCTGAGATCAAATATTTTTGTGAAATTTTTGTGCGGAGCAGGGACATTATTAATATGAAAAGAGATAAAAAGTATTAAATTCCTAAGAATAATTATCTAGAATTAGAAACCCAAAGTTGATTTTCTAGCTACTTGTGTTAAAATTATTATTTAGACGATATTATCGCATTTTTTTGCATTATTTTCTACAGATACATTCCATTCCTCAGCCACCAAATGTCTTGACTCGACTAACCAATGCTCTGGAAAAGCAACTACAGAATCCACTGGATCTTGACCAGGCAATAAATTTGCCTCTTTATGTGGGAGTATATACTGCCTGCAAACTATTTAGCTTTATCACAAACATGTAACTTTTCTATATATTTTTTTAAGGATTTAATTCATTCATTGTTTATACAAAAAAATCCCATTATGTCTGACCACAACTTTAATTTAAAAGAGGTATTTAAGTCTATTTTTGTGCTAAAGCTACGAAGACGTTCTTAAAATGAATTATAGCCGGCGAAAGTAAATCAGTAAGTAAGTAAGTTAAGGATATCGATAGCTGTATCCAATAAGGTTAATAATAGAATCAGACTGAACTATTATACTTTTAACATCAGTAGAATACTGCGATTGTACATATAAATACTAGTAATCTGTCGGTGTTGTTTACCTAAGTCAAGGTTTTCCTGGAAAGTTCTTATTGTTATTGAATGGTGTTTTGTCCTCCTACGTGAAAGTCACCTCCTAATCAGTTGTAAGTGGATTGAGGTTTAGTAATCACACCTCAGCACATACAGTGATATCGTTGGTCGGTAAAGCAGTGATGTTGTTGAGCGCCTTTTTCTGAGCAGGTCTTTAAAAATCTATTGTTGAGCAGTCGCGTTATTTCTCTGGTCAACGTTTCATAGTTTAAAAATCTGAGCAGGTCTTTAAAAATCTATTGTTGAGCAGTCGCGTTATGTCTCTGGTCAACGTTTCATAGTTTCAATCAATCTGCCTGTAACTTGGCTCGTTTGTGCGATGCTGTCCAAGGCTTTTGTCCAGTAATGGTTACTGCTGATGGTGCGTCAATGGCGCTCGTTCTTATCTCGTCAGTTGACCTTCCAGATTTGTTTGATTTGTTCTCAGCGAGTTTTGCATTCAGCATAGATCATTCTGTAAATGCCAACTAATGCCGGCTGTTCAGCAATGGTGGTGTTAGTGTCGTAGTCTCGTTTTTTGTATTCGTTAGTGTTCGGTCAACGGTTCGTTAAGCTTTCAGCGAGTCAGTGCTGATGCTTGTGATCAGATCACAGATCACTTAATCTTCGTAACCACTTTGTTGTCTGCAGTCACTTGCTGTTTCTCTTAGAAATTATGTAAACTCTGTTTACAAGGTTTCCAGCAATTGACGCGGATGGCGAATGTTATGAGGTTCAAAGTGAGCAATGGTCTTGGAGCACTTTATCGGCAAGACCAGCAGAAAAGCTAAACGCACGACCTTAACTGAACACAAGGGAAAAAAACTAGAAAAGGTGACACAAACAAATATGATTGCTGGGCTCCATTCACAAATGCAACGGATTTGTCTCGAGTTCTGCTAGGGGCAGGATGCAATAAACACGAGTTTCAAAATGGAATTTCAAGAGGAGTGGTTTCAAACTTGAAGCACCATGAAACGATGCCACATGTTACCAGCTGTCCGGTACTGACTCAAAACATTTTAAACATTTTTCTATTAACTGAATCACAGAACAAAATGCGCCAATCGCAAATTACAGGCTGTATAGGTGTCATCACCTTATAGCATTAAGACCTGCGAATTAAGAGCCAGTAACATCACGGCTGCACAATTAAGCCAATCTTTTTATTAATACAAATTAATGTGGACGCATACATTACTGTGTGACGGAATATAAATCAATTGATATCACTGCCACAGTACTACATTAGGAAAACCAAAAGATAAATACATCATTCACTTGACTCTGATCATGAAGATGACTTAAATTAACGTGTTGGAACAACATCTAAGACTGTTAACCTTTATTAATATCAGGGAATTACACTCTGGCGGGCTTACACCATTTACAATAAGTACTTAGGCTATAGTTATTTACCGTTAATCAAGCTCTTGAAGATCTGTAGAATACTGAAACCTATACTGAGATAAAAACGTATTGAGCTTCATGCTTCACTGTTATCAGAGCTGAATCTATAATTAGCTGGATAGGCAACGCGCATTTGAAAATGTGAATAGCAAAAGTAGCAATAAAATACAATTTTCTCCATCAAAAGGGATTTAGCTTCGAGTCATACTTAAGTAAAGATCTGATTTTACTTGCTGTTACAGCAAGCGACCAATCAAGTACAACTCGTTGTAATTTCTTGGTTGTATTTGAAAAAGAAACCTCACAATCTCATTTTCTGTGGCAATAGTAGTTGACTCCGTGCGCCCCTGATGCGCTCAGAGTGCCCCCCCCTCTTCTCTTCCGTTTTCTTTATTATCTTAGGGGGGCAGCTTTTTACTTGTGTTACCCCTCCACGGCTGCGTACTGCAAACAGATATGCGACACCGATTGGATAATTGAAACACGAAAGGAATGGCATGGCATACAGTAAAAGCCTGCCTGTGAGAAGCCGCATTATTCTGGCCAAGTTTGCCTTGACAGGTTCTCAGTAAACGAATCGCAATACAAATTTAGGACGTTCAGGCTCTTGTAAATAGAATATGTGGTATTCAGCTTACTTCTTTCATAATACTGTCACAACCAATAACCTGTTTTAGGCTTAATATGTTTTTGTATGGAAAAGGTCTAACTGGCAAATTTTAGCCCAACAATTTTTTCAAAGAGAGGCTCTTACTTGTAGGTTTGTACTCTGTAAAGTAGAAACTGACTGGTAATACTCCTCAAAACTATCACATTCCGTAATTCTATATTCTAAATTTTTTTTTACAGGAACGGTAGCACATCGATTTTAGTTAGCCCCCATATCAATGAATTGAGCTTATTGCCTTCTTTACAGGTTCTTATACATGCAGGTCTTAATTGCAGCTACTTTCTGAAGGCAAGAAAATCTTGCGTATTATTAGATTCAAGTGGCATCTGTACTAATGAGTGCGGCGCCTTTGTGCCGTTATTCAACTTCTTTAAAATTATGAAATAGTCTTACTGCAATACTCTCTTGTCGCAGCGTGTGGAAAATGTGCGAAATCCCGACAATTCTCTCCGGGCTGGATGATGTAGCAAGAATGTAATCAACATATTATTGGGTATCATGTTAACTGTAGGCTTTCCTCTCCCTTTCTCCTGTCCTTTGGGGAGCTCATTCTCCAGCAAATAAGGAGCTTATGTATAAGGTCTGGAAATAGCTTAAGTCAGTCCCAATTTCGTAACTAAACTTGATAAATTGGGAGAGCATGAATTGCCGAGCTTCTGCACAATATTAATTGTGCATTGCCTGTAGAAGGAAAGAAACTAATAGAAGTTTTTCCTGTGTATCGGAGTGGGATTCAGATATCACTCTTAGGACTCGTTCTTGTATTCGTTCTAGACTCCTTTTGTCCGATGACTAGCAAAAATGCCAAATTAGATTGCAGTAAGTAATGACATTGATTGATCATCGCAGTTACGTACACAACTTAAGCAGCTGTGAAATTAAAGCCGGAAAACAAAATCCAGGCCTGAACGGGACTCGAACCCATGACCTCTGCGGTATCGGTGCAATGCTCTACCAACTGAGCTATCAAGCCAACTGGGAGCTGGTCATGTTGTGAGTTCGTAATGTACCCGTAGATGGAGAAGAATGCAAGTGAACTTATATGAAAGACCATATATGAACTGCGGATGGCAGTAAGTTAAGAAAGGCAGTATAGAAGATTTACACAGTAGTAACTTAGCCTTGCAGAGGATAAAGTTTCGAAGACGAGAGAGTACTCCAACTTTCTGGCTTTAATACATAATTTGCTAATATGCTTAGTAAAGTTGAGATCGTCATCTACGCGAACTCCTAGTAGTTTAATTGGTTCTGTGTGTTCACAATATCTAGATCGTTTATGTTCAGGGTTTTGTCGCTCTTGTCCTTATCGAGTTTCCATGGATTGATGTTCAGACTGAAACTTGTCTGGATTGGCCAGTAGAAAATTATTCGAATGCCAGGATAGGCATTTGCCGATTGTGCTAGTAATAGGTGGCATATTATGCTAGTGGCAGTGCTCGTTTTTTGCCCAAATTATGCTCAAATTATGCTCGCTTTTCAAAATTATGCTACTTTTTTAAAAAATTATTCTGTGCACAAACTTCACAACTCACAAGACAAGTTTGAAAATGTATTTTATTAAAACAAATACAGTGAAAACTAAACCATGCAGTTTCTGACAAAGCCCTGGATAACAAATTTAACATTGAATAATCTCGCTCGTTTCTGAACCACGCAGTCCGGCTTGACTTCTCTAATTCGTTCTCTAACAGTTAATTAGCGCTTGTTATATTGAAGCATCACACTTGCTTGCAAGTAATCTGCAAGTGCACGATCTTGTTGATCATTGAATGAAGCTGCCAGGATGCTGAATACTCTCTCTGCGGCAGCAGACGATGGTTGGACCAACAGTATTTTCTTCACTGCCATGGACCAATTTGGGAGACGGTCTGCGTGGGCCTGCCACCACTCCACCTTCTTTTCCTCTTGTTCAATGACCACATCCTGAGCAGCAGCGAAGTACTGTGGAAGCTCTCTAATTAGGCCATTGATAGTTGCATCATTGTCGAGGAAAGGGAAAATCCTTAGGGCTTCTACTGTAGCGGGTGTAGGCCTCATCCATTGAACGGCAACTGGACACATGATTCTTGCAGCTTTGAAGGCCGTGACTGTGTCATAGAGCTTCACGTTAAACTTCTGCAAGAACCAAAGTATAGCCGGCTGTACACAAGCTTTTGCCTTCCGTTCTAGATCCGCGGCTCTCTGAGTAGCATCTTCGTTGGCAATTGCGGCAGCAACTGCGCGTACATTAGGAAAGTGCGGAGCTTGGCATGCCTCGGCGACAGCCTTTAACTTCTCGTAGCATGAAAACACAAGGGGCCCGTCACCTTCCAAGTGTACTTCCAAGTAGTATGTAGCTTTGACAAAATGCTCTCCTACATCAATGGTCACAGCCAACTCGAGCTTAAGATCGACAAGGCGCTGAGGATCTGAGAGTAAAGCTCGAAGCTGTGCCACAATCTTTGGAGCAATGTTCTCTACTTCCGCATCATTCAGGAATCCAGCAACGTCTCCAAACTGCTCCAGTAGCTGCCTGTAAACTTCCCATTTTGACCACCAGCGTGTTTCGCTATACGATTTCGGCTTTCGCTCGGTTAGATCCTGCCATGCCAACTTTGCTTTATGGCTGTGACTGAATAAGCGTACCCACAGGTTTCCAAACTCCAAAAGAGTAGGAATTTCCAGATGTTTGCCAACATTATTGAGCGTGTGGGAAAAGCAGACAATGTGCAACATCTTTGGGAAGATGAATGCTATCCGATCCAATGCTGCTTGATTGACACTTGCTCCATCCCTCATCGCTGCAAGCAAAGAGTTCGCCTTGATCCCAAATTCAACGCAAAGGGCTTCGTTGAGAACTCTTGCTAGTTCTTCTGAATTCACCGACTTTGAGCAAATGTCAATTCTTATAAGACGCTGTGTTATCATTCAGTCATCATTAATAAAGCGAAGGATTATCGCAATAGCCTCACCTTGCCTGGTGCTCCCGTCAAATATTGCTGAAACGTTCCTTGTCATATCTTCTCCTGGCAAAGACAGTTCCTTCTTTATTCTCTCAACTTCTTGCTTGAAAATAAGAGAAACATACTGTCCGAGATGCGCACTATGAGTGAGGCGATACCCATTTTTCTCTAGCAAAGGACGTAGCCTGTCTACCTTCCCGATTGGAATCCCTGCTTTCAAAAATTCCTCCACTACTTCCTGTCAGTATGCTTGCTCAGCCAACGGCAGCGTGTTGTCTTTACGAGTCTTCTCTCTGCTGAGTGCTTCGGCTATCGTTTGTTCTCTTAACCTTGATCTCTTCAGCGCATCTTTCCCTTTGGCATGTTTTCTTGAACTACAATGTGATGCTAAAATGCTCTTTTTGGATGATACAATTTCTCTGCAGGCATTGCAAAAGATCGTTGTGCCTCTGACACTCAGGTGCTAATCAGGGAACTGATTAATACGATCTTGCAAAGGGACATTTTTCACATTAGTGACATTACTCGTCCCCCTCCTCTTGTGCATGTATTTTCCAGTGGTGGATTCGAGGCGTCTATCCCGGGCAAGTTGTGCAGGCTTTGGTCTATCCTCTCTGTTCTCGCTTCCTTGTAAACTATGTAAGTTCACTGCACTTGACTCGTTTGGCGTGGCGGCCGCCATTTTGAAACGAGCACTGGGAGAAAGACTAAGGAGTCTGGGACCGAGACACAGACTTCCGGTTCCGTTTCATCGAATTCCCGCGGTATCTCAACACAACTAAAAAGCAATCGCAAAATAGGAGTGGAACCAACTGTTAATAGTAATCTATCGTTTTTAGTAGTTGAGATCTTCGTTTTCTTGAATTATTCTAAAATTGTGCTATTAAGACAAGAAAATATACGGATTATGCTAGCAGTGCTACTTTTGGAAAAAGGGCAAAAATTATGTTCAATTCCTCAGATTATGCCAAAAATTATGCTAGCACAATCGGCAAGAGCCTATACCAGGACAGTGTTTGCTGGCCATGAGTTTTCACCACAAGGCTCAAGGAATTAGGCATTTTGCAAACGTCCCTAATCTTCAACTTAAATGATCTGATTACTAGCACGAGAATACATCTGAATCTGTGCATTCAAACCGAGACATCCAACCGCGTCGAACCGGAGACGCGGCGCTTATCAACATTTTTGTTAAAATTTCAACGCGCTGATTGGCCGAGAGGATGTCAGTTGTATAGGTAATCACAGGATTTCGAGTGCAATTTGGGATAAATCAGCACGAGTAATTTTTCAAAGGCTAACCAAATTGCACGAGCCCGTAGGGCGAGTGCAATTTGTCGTCTTTGAAAAATTTACGAGTGCTGCTTTATCCCAAATTGCACGAGACAAATCATGTGATTACTTGTTAATAATTTACATGCAAAAATTTAATTTCAACTTTCTGCACTCAATTTCAACTTTTTGCACTCAATTTCAATTTTCTGCATTGTTTGGGATTAATTGACGTGCTCTCAGCCAATGAGCATGCTGAAATTTTTGCATGTATATTGTTAAGTCTCAAACAGTATCACTGTTTCAGCTTTCTGCGAGCAGAAAGCTGAAATTGAGTGCAAAAAATTGAAATTAAAGTTTTTCATGCATGTTATTGACAAGTAATCAAATGAATTCGAGTGCAATTTTGGGCAAATAAGCACTCGTAAATTTTTCAAAGACAAATAAATTATACTCGCCCTACAGGTTTGTGCATTTTTTTCAGTTTTTGAAAAATTTGTTTATGCTGATCAGGGCCAAAAATTAACTCCAGTGCTTGGTGGCCAGTCGGGCCAGTTTCCTTGAATTCTTAGTGGCCCATCCCAAAATGAAGTGGCCCTCGATTTTTTTTTTCAGAGTCACGTGGCAATCACAAAATCAAAGTGGCTTCTAATGTTGTGAATGTGGATCACTCGTAGAAGCACTGTTAAAACGGCTCGGAATTTCCACTTCAGAACTAAGAATTCACTAAAATGAATGACCTTAGAGTCTAGGCAAAGAAACGAAGAGAAAGGTAGTCCAATTAAACTACATATTGAGTTTTATTTTTAACTTTGTATCTCGCATAATTTACATTGCAACTTTTCCAAATTCTGTAGCATAGTCGCTCATCGGGCGATCAAACCTTTACTTTTGGAAGCCCTGGTCAGTTTTAACTCGCCACTGGCGATCGTGCGACCGCCAATTTTTAGCCCTGGCTGATTTATTCCAAATTGCACTTAAAACCACCTGATTACCTGTACAAATGGGGCACTTATTCGAGTACATATACCACTTGCAGTCATGTATTCACTTTGCTAGGACAGATAATCAGGAATTTACGCATTAGCTGCAAAGCAGTGCAGTAGTGGAAATAATGATTTTGTGACAGCATTTGTTATTGCTAATAAATTCGCCCGGTCCTATTGGCAAATTGCGAAGCAGTATAACGTATAGCGTTGCACGAAAGTCGAAAAAATCATATCGAGGTAGCAGATGCTAGTTCTTTATTCCAACTGAGTTTGTCAGTTCGCGAAACGGTGCCAGTTCACCCTGAAAGGGTCGAACAGAAAGAGGAACGAGTTTTTCCTATATACATCAATATTAGCTAGTTAAGTACAACACATGATAAACTTTAATGGTTAAATCAGTTTATAAAATTCTTCAATCGACCCAACAGTTTTGTATTTATGTCACAAGTGCAAATATATATATCTGTTAATTTTTCATTACAAAAGAAGACTACTCCGCTATCTGGAGAGAGACCTCGGTGCGACTTCTGTTGAATCGTGTTGGTTTTCTACATGTTGTTTATAAAGATCCCTGAACTCAAACACAAAGTTGTATTCCTGTAAGAAAAAAAATTTAATATAATTTAATAGCTTCAGTATAGATACCCTTTACTAACCGAGTTCGAGGTCCGTACTGTAAGGTACGGACCGAGTTTTTCCGCTTGGATTTATGGCCAAGCGCGAAGGGCGCGGGCCATAAATCCAAGCGGAAAAAACGAGGATCCGTACCTTACAGTACGGACCGAGAAAACGAGGTTTGTAAGATATTTATTACATCTCAAAACAAACTTTTGAATTAAGCGGGCCGTGCTTCACTGACCAATCACAGCACGTGTACTAACTGAGAGATGTAATAATACGTATTACGTGAATCATAATATGACAATCACATGACTTTTGGAGGGCATATAGTTTAATTTGCGGCCCGAGTAGCATCATTTGCGCCCGAGCGCGAAGCGCAAGGGCGCAAATGATGCTACGAGGGACACAAATAAACTATATGACCGACAAAAGTCATGTGATTATCATTATTATCAAGATACAAGGCCAAATCGTACAAATTAATTTAATAAGAAAAAAAATGTTTAACAGAGATGTAGCATGAAACTATGGTATGGAAAGTTGTTGCTACAATACGATCAGCTAAACAAGAGCCAAACAAAATTCCTTTTTGTTTACAATAAAATGTCAAATATAATCTAGTTTTAAAAAGATTAGTAACAATGATTAGCAAAAAGACAGTTTATATTTAAAAAAATAATAGTCTTCCCGTTCACAGGCAATGGACTCAGCTGCAGGGCCGTTAATGCATTAACGGCCCGCTAGGAGTCATTTGCGGCCCGCAAAGCGCGTGTTTTCAAGAGGGCGGTTTTCAATTTGGCCGCGTATCTTGATAATAATCTTTGTTTGTAACTACTTTTGGTATAAATGGTCTGAAATCTTTGGATTGTTTTTGCTTCAGCGGCAGCGGAGCGCTTTGAAAAGAGGAGGGAGGGGGGGGGGAGGTGGGGGGGTGGGGCGGCTCAAGTCGCGAACTTTCCAATAAAAAGCAAACATTGCTCATTGGCGCTGGAATCTAGTAATAGATTTATGACAATGTATCAAGAATCAATATTGTTAATCCGATGTTGCTTTATAGTGTATCTCAAGAAGTTGTCATCTTGCGTTCTCTCCCCCTGTCTGTACTCTTACTGAAAAAAGCTGACACCAAACATGTTCAAAATTTGAGGTGAAATACTCCATTCACAGGTTTGAACATTTTATGGCGCCAACTTTGGTTGATAGTACTAATGACAATGCATGGAAAACAGTACGCCATTGAGTCCTGACGCGACTCAATAGGTAAGCAGCTCTAAAGACACGCAGCAGAAAAACAAAGTACGGTTAGTTCTAGGCCCTAAGTTTCTTTTTGAAAGCTTTACAGTGTAATTTAATGACTGGATGGCTAAAGAACTGTCCGGCTTTGTTAGAAAGAATAACTACAGTAGATTGAAATCAATTATCTCTGTCACACACTGGCTTCACACATGCTTGTGTGAGGAGTGACATCTAGAAGCATGTGTTTTTAATCCTTTATTTTTTTTTCAGGCTAGCTCTATCGCATTTGATTAAAGTCAAATTTTCAATTTCACTTCCATCCATCTATTCGAGGGAGCTTTAACCGTTTAAAAAGTTTTAACCAACTTACTTTCACAGTCTGGAACGCTCGCTGTCCTCTGGTTTGTCTCAGCTTGGAAACAGCCTGATCTGGCGACATAGACTCATCTTGGCTTAACAACAAAATAGCCACAGCTGTTGAGAAGAAAACAGCTGCTATTGGACGTTTTTATATCGTGTAAGAATTCCAGACCCTGAGAGTTTATTTCAATGCCATCTTTGGGACATTTTAAACATACATAACAAAAAGCGCTTAGCAGGGTCTGCGAACTAAAAACACCGATTGGCTTACATAAGCAGACTATTACCGCTACAATCACTTGACAACACAAAACCAATGTTCAGTGAATAAGCAGGTAAATTGTGTTCCACAAGACTGACATTTCGTTCAAGTCTCAGTTGACACTCAAGAGGAGAGCCTGCTAATATCAATGTTGTAGTTCAATTTTTTCCTTGGTTCAAATTCCATTTTCCTTTGTTTGCTGGTCTGGTAATGAATGATAATGAGTTTGAAACAAAGGAAAATAAAATTTGAACCAAGGATAAAATTGAACTACAACATCAACACTCAACTGTTCGGCCCACAAGTACATAACAACCGCCCTACAGTTAGAGTCAGTCGATTGCCGGCGGTGTATATGTTGTGATTCAATTTTTTTCCTTGGTTTAAATTTTATTTTCCTTTGTTTTTTGGTATGGTAATGTGTGATAATGAGTTTGAAACAAAAGAAAATAAAATTAAAACCAAGGATAAAATTGAAGTACAACATATCCACTCGGACTGAGTATCGGCCGACAAGGTAACGATCGATGATGAGTTTCCACGTGAGCCGAGAGTCGGCCGACAATATAGCCAAGTGTTGGTTGCCATCTCACTCGGTTGTCAGAGGATACCGCACCGTATGCCGAGGGACACAAGACCAGATGTTTATAAACTCTGTAAAGTTTCAGTATTGTGTATCATTATCATCGGCCAAAAAGCAAAGTAGAATTTTTAGATACTCACCAAGACAAGACATTCCTAACCCTGATATGCAACTGCAAGAAAACAGATTTCAATGTAGATATCTGGACAACTGTGCACCTACCCCTCCACTTACCCAACATTAACGCTAACTTTTTAACTTATTATAACTTGTTGGGTTTATAACAGGGGAGGGGTAGGTGCACAGTTCCCCAGATACTTTATACATTGATCCGAAAACACAATCCGATAATGATTCTTTGGGTCTGCTAAACACAATTCCATTTCAGGCACCAAAAAATTAAAAAGATACTGAAACGCCGTAAATGACAGCTTCTTTTCAGAATGCAAATGACACATTTTCAGTATGCAAATGACAGCTTCTTTTCAGTATGCAAATGACACATTTTCAGTATGCAAATGACAGCTTCTTTGCAGAATGCAAATGACATCTTCTTTGCAGAATGCAAATGACAGCTTCTTTGCAGAATGCAAATGACAGCTTCTTTGCAGAATACAAATGTTAGCTTCTTTTCAGAATGCAAAAACAGCTTCTTTTCAGTATGCAAATGACAGCTTCTTTTCAGAGTGCAAATGACAGCTTCTTTTCAGTATGCAAATGACAGCTTCTTTTCAATATGCAAATGACAGCTTCTTTTCAGAATGCAAATGACAGCTTCTTTTCAGAGTGCAAATGACAGCTTCTTTTCAGAATGCAAATGCTAAATGTATGGGTGTAGAACTTATTTCTTAAGGTAAATATTTATTACTATCAGGCAACACGGCTTGGAAATGGTTAATGATTCTTTGGGTCTGCTAAACACAATTCCGTTTCAGGCACAAAAAAATTAAAAAGATACTGAAACGCTGTAAATGACAGCTTCTTTTCAGTATGCAAATGACACATTTTCAGTATGCAAATGACAGCTTCTTTGCAGAATGCAAATAACATCTTCTTTGCAGAATGCAAATGACAGCTTCTTTTCAGTATGCAAATGACACATTTTCAGTATGCAAATGACAGCTTTTTTGCAGAATGCAAATGACAGCTTCTTTGCAGAATGCAAATGACAGCTTCTTTGCAGAATACAAATGATAGCTTCTTTTCAGAATGCAAATGACAGCTTCTTTGCAGAATGCAAATGACAGCTTCTTTGCAGAATACAAATGTTAGCTTCTTTTCAGAATGCAAAAGCAGCTTCTTTTCAGAATGCAAATGACAGCTTCTTTGCAGAATGCAAATGACAGCTTCTTTGCAGAATGCAAATGACAGCTTCTTTGCAGAATACAAATGATAGCTTCTTTTCAGAATGCAAATGACAGCTTCTTTGCAGAATGCAAATGACAGCTTCTTTGCAGAATACAAATGTTAGCTTCTTTTCAGAATGCAAAAGCAGCTTCTTTTCAGAATGCAAATGACAGCTTCTTTGCAGAATGCAAATAACAGCTTCTTTTCAGTATGCAAATGACACATTTTCAGTATGCAAATGACAGCTTCTTTGCAGAATGCAAATGACAGCTTCTTTGCAGAATACAAATGATAGCTTCTTTTCAGAATGCAAATGACAGCTTCTTTGCAGAATACAAATGTTAGCTTCTTTTCAGAATGCAAAAACAGCTTCTTTTCAGAATGCAAATGACAGCTTCTTTGCAGAATGCAAATGACAGCTTCTTTGCAGAATACAAATGTTAGCTTCTTTTCAGAATGCAAAAACAGCTTCTTTTCAGTATGCAAATGAAAGCTTCTTTGCAGAATGCAAATGACAGCTTCTTTGCAGAATGCAAATGACAGCTTCTTTTCAGTATGCAAATGACAGCTTCTTTGCAGAATGCCAATGACAGCTTCTTTGCAGAATACAAATGTTAGCTTCTTTTCAGAATGCAAGTAACATCTTCTTTGCAGAATAGAAATGTTAGGTTCTTTTCAGAATGCAAATGACAGCTTCTTTGCAGAATGCAAATGACAGCTTCTTTGCAGAATGCAAATGACAGCTTCTTTGCAGAATACAAATGTTAGCTTCTTTTCAGAATGCAAAAACAGCTTCTTTTCAGTATGCAAATGACAGCTTCTTTGCAGAATGCAAATGACAGCTTCTTTGCAGCTAGAATACAAATGTTAGCTTCTTTTGAGAATGCAAAAACAGCTTCTTTTGAGAATGCAAATGACAGCTTCTTTGCAGAATGTAAATGACAGCTTCTTTGCAGTATGCAAATGACAGCTTCTTTGCAGAATGCAAATGACAGCTTATTTTAAGTATGCAAATGACAGCTTCTTTGCAGAATGCAAATGACAGCTTCTTTTCAGTATGCAAATGACAGCTTCTTTGCAGAATGCAAATGACAGCTTCTTTGCAGAATGCAAATAACATCTTCTTTGCAGAATGCAAATGACAGCTTCTTTTCAGAATGCAAATGACAGCTTCTTTGCAGAATTCAAATGACAGCTTCTTTTCAGTATGCAAATGACAGCTTCTTTGCAGAATGCAAATAACATCTTCTTTGCAGAATGCAAATGACAGCTTCTTTGCAGAATGCAAATGACAGCTTCTTTGCAGAATACAAATGTTAGCTTCTTTTCATAATGCAAAAACAGCTTCTTTTCAGTATGCAAATGACAGCTTCTTTCCAGAGTGCAAATGACAGCTTCTTTTCAATATGCAAATGACAGCTTCTTTTCAGAATGCAAATGACAGCTTCTTTTCAGAGTGCAAATGACAGCTTCTTTTCAGAATGCAAATGCTAAATGTATGGGTGTAGAACTTATTTATTAAGGTAAATATTTATTACTATCAGGCAACACGGCTTGGAAATGGTTATAAAAACCAGCAACGAAATGGAACCAAAATTGAGGGTAACATTGTCATTTCTATATATGGGATGGCGCTATGGCTAATTGGGCACATAATAGGAGGGTGGATTGAGTTAAATGTTCTCCAAAAGTTTCTGGTCCTCCCTACCGGGGGTAGAGAATAGAGAGACAGTGCACCCGAAGTCAGCAAACAAGTTTCTTGTCATTGCAACTACCTGTAGGAAACTTTTCGAAACTTTTCACAACCAGAAATGATAGTCTAAGTGTAACATGTATGCCTGATGTTAACAAAAAAATTATGGTGTGATCTGTAGTGCTCCATAGTTTTGTGAATTTTGTGATATCAAACAAGGAAGAGCTTCTTATGGAATGCTATACATGCTGACGTCCGATCCCACCCAATAGAAGTGTAAGGCGCCTTTGAACATACTGGTATTCATATGAAAAAGTGTGCTACAGAAATTCAACTCGTTAATTCATTAATTAATGATGAATGAATGTACCAAAGGCTGTGATCGGGGTCTCAGTAAGGGGTTTCACAAGCTTGGGGAATGCAATGGTGGGTTTGAATGATTCCAATAGAATTCCTGTCTTTAGAAACTACAGCATCAAGATCAATTATATTTTAAGACTTTTATCTTGTGTGAACTTACTATTTTTGTGTGTCTCAGGTGTAATTTATTAGATATAGCGTGTGTATTGTAGAATGTGTCAAAGTAGTTGTGCAAAGAGTGTTGCAATAAAATAATAATTATGATAATAATAATAATAATAATAATAATAATAATAAAATAAAAAAATAAATTAATACTTTTCAATCTTCCAAAACTTCACGAATACTTTAAGAGTTCCTGGGTAGCAGATACGATTGAGTGAATCTTTTGCCATAAGTAACTGTTACAGTAGAAGTCACTGGAGTTTTAATCATGATAATATATTATAATCACTTACTGTAGAAGAGTTTTGTGTCCATGGCATATACATTGCTGCAGCTCATTGATTATTTTACCACATTCACTTATGGTTGGAACTGCTCCAACTTCTACTGGAAAATGGTGAACTTCAAATCCAGCACGGTGGTACTCGTCAATCAAATAGGGGACTCTACACCTGATAAAAATACAATGATATTACAAAATGATAGAAGGGGGAGGGGTAGGAAGGGGGAGGGGAGGTGGGTTTGATGGGAATCAGATCTATCAACATTGGCAGCCAGATGTATGTGCTAAATAGACTACCTGTGTTTTCTGGATGTCTGAAATGGTGTGTACCAGGTCAAGCCCATCACCAAGAGTGATCCACTCCTTTACATTCTCGATTGGGCATTTTTTCAGACCTATTTATTTCCAGAAACACCTTTCACGCGACATGAAAGGTGCCAAGAAAAAAGTGCGCAAAAAAGAACTCTCCTCCATATTTTATATTTCATTGTTCAGGCCATTTCTTAGTACAATCAGTTTGCAAACCCATTATGGCTTTCAGCAATTGCACAAGTCATTCCACACTGCAAGGAGGTTAGCAGTCTTCATAGGAAATGGTTGGTTTTCAAAATGATCTCTTTCATAGCAAAGTCACCCCAACTTGACCAATCCTTTGCAATTACTTGAAGCAGTGTTACAAAACTATGAAAGGTGTTATGAGGCAAAGTGAAGAGGAACACGCCTTTCTAAAAATAACTAGGGGTGTCACAACACCCGATCCAAGAGAGAGGTTAAGTGATGGCTCCTGCATCACTACTGTTTAAGACACATCTATCAAATTTAAAAATGTACAACAGTGTTTACAGCAGTGAAAGTTGCCCCCAGTCATCCTCTTGATGCATGGACAAATATTGATCATTAGTAGTGTTAGTAAAAGGTTATTTGGCTCATCAAAAAATACTCACTACTATTCTGCCAATTAAGTATGTTTTCAAAGTTCTCTTACCTAACCATCTCACTGTGAGTACAAAACACAAATACATCTGTGATTCCAACCAATTGCAGATAAGCTGTAATTAAAATTTCATTGTTAAAGAAGCTGTTAAAATTGCATGCAGGGCTTAAAATAAATTAACAGGTGCCACCAGTAAAGTTGTCATGTGGACTCTGGTTCTACTCACAAATTTGCAACTATTGGTTAGATCTTATGCTAAATAAAGATTTTCCAATTGACAAGTACTGTAAACAACTGGACAAATATGCAGGTCATCTAGTATTAAAGGATTTGACAGCAAGACCGCACATCATCAGTTGACCAGCCAAAATTCCAACCCATAATTGTATCATTAGTCTAATTTAAATGGCTATAACTGCCGTGGATGATAGAGGTTTAATAAACGAATACCAGAGTTTAATCATAGATGAGAAAAAGAAATATCTGCCATAGTGGAAAACTGAAGTGTGTGACCAATATTTATTTGAATTAAATATCAAATGAATAATAATAATATACAAAAGCTATCAAAGCCAAAGTTAATAGTTTTTGGACAGCTAGGTGTAACACATGACTTAATGAACAAAATATTTCTTAAGCCTTCAGTGTATTACTTTCTTCCAAGGTAGAAACAAAAGTGAAACCAATATTCTTTATTTGGTGAAGGTACAGTGTAACAGAGCAAGATGTTTGAGTTTGGTAATATAAAGGCAACGAGGAGCCTGAAATGAAAACAAAAATTACACTGAAAAGACCAAATGTATCAAATCATGACTTTAAAATAAATCATCTACCAAATCTAAATACTGATATTAGTCAGATTAAGAGTTCTTACCTATATCTGCATTTAAATTTCTATTTGTACTATTGAATCTGCCACCTAGAAACAAGTTAAATCAATAGCAAACAGATTCACAAGCCTGCATTAGTCTACTTGGTATGACTATATATAAGTCTTTGCATAATAAATGAACTCCTTTCAGCTAAAAAAACTGATGTCCCAAGAAGCCCCAGAAAATAAACATGACAATAATAATAGAAATATAGAAATATGACAACATTTACAGTATACAGTATATCATATTTATTTCATGAAAAGTATTATCATAACCATCGTTCAGTGTAGAACACAAACAACAAGGAGATTTCAAGATTATAACATTGTTAAATTATAATTGTTTTGAGTACATGTATATTATAACTACCATAATAATGATTGTACTTCAGCATGGCTGTGACTGAGCACTTAAAAGAACATTCATAACATAATTTTATAAAGAACATGGCAAATATACAATAATAACCTGGTAATCCACTTATACCAATGACCTCTATACTGCAAACATTAGCAGAAAGATCAACCCTTTGAACAAAAGAAATTAAAACATCAGTTAAACTTCATATTCAGCACACAGCAGAATGGTTTTAAAACCAATTATCCAAAACCTTTGCCCATTTTGGAAAAACAACCACAATGTAAACAAGCAAGAAACAAAAACTGCCAAAACATAGAACACTTGGGCAAGACTTCTGCATAGGTCCCTCCTTCATTATGCGTGCAGCAGATGCATTGTTTAGGGTAATGCATATGTAAACATTTCTTGTTACAGTGGAACCTCGATTTAACGAAGTGCCAAAGGGACTGGGGAAATTTGTTTGTTATATCGAGGGTTCGTTATATCGAAAACCTCGATTTAACGAATTTTCGGAAAAACAATCAAAATGTTCGTTATGTCGAGGTTAGTTAATAATTAATTTTCATCGGTGTTACGTTGCACAACCCAGCATTTCGGATCTGAACAATTACTAATAAGCACTCGTTTTTTAATGTCTGTATAGCTATGTACTGTACGGATCTGTACATAGCTACGGCACTAGAAACTGTTCAGGCAAATAAAACTGCTTAAAACTACATATAAAAAACATAAATACATATATATTGAGATGCTAATGGTAGATTACTTGCAGTGAAGTTTTTTTTTTGTCATGCGTCCTCCGTTTAAGAAAAATGAACATGGTATATTAAACAAAAGGATAAAAAAAATTAAAACGAAGAAATAAGGGCATTGGATGGAAATTCCAGCAGTTTATTCCTTTTACCACAAAAAGCCATCAAAGATAAAAAAATTAATAGACTTATAAAAGACAAAGAGGATAAAGTGGATCTTTAAATGCTTTTATGATTGTATGAAATTATTTCAACAACTGTAATGGGCTGTTGCCTTTGTGTTACAGGATAAAAGAAATGTCATCCTTGTTGGTCTGTTTCGCATTCATCTTTCGTCTCATGTTAACATTTATTTGTTATATCGAGGTGTTTTATACGTTTGGGCTTCTGAATTCTGTTCGTTATAAGGAGGATTTCGTTATATCGAGGTTCGTTATATCGAGGTTTTGTTCCATACATTTAACTGTAATTTTGGCCGGGCTGAAGAAAATCGTTCGTTATATCGAGGACTTCGTTATATAGAGGTTCGTTAAATCGAGGTTTCACTGTATTGTAGAATGAACCAGTATGGCTACAGCATGCATAGTGAAGTAGGGACCCGTGTGTAAATCATTCCAACACTTGAGTTTATACTGTTATTAATTAGTGATATGAAACATTGATTAACTTGATTAAGTATTGATTAGGATCGTGATGATTATCTGAAAGTGAAGGATTGTAGTAATTGGATATCATAGACAATAACGTATTGTTGAATGACACGTGACCATGTAATTAGCACAGAGCACATGTATTGATCAGAATGAGAATACTCTACGACTTTTACCATACACGCGAGTCTTGACTATCTCATGTTATACTATATTTCGGTGACTACAATAGATGTGATAAATTCTGTGATTGGTGGATCTAGCCGAGAGCACTTACATTGTAGTGTGATTTGCTAAGGTAACTGTACGACAGGACTGGTGTAACTGTCACAGCCAACTGTCCGATTACACTATGCGATTACAATTCTACAGAATTATAAGTATTGGAAAATAAATCAATTAATGCAACCAATCAATTTTCACAAAATTGTAATGGTTATGGGTCCAGGGGAACACGGCAACTACTGTATGATTATATAAAATCAGAATTTGTAAAGCCATGTTTTGATTACGTACTGCAGGCAAGCAGTCCCAAGGAATAATATCAATGCGCTGCAGAGAGTTCTGACAGCTGATTTCGCATCATACTCAAAACCATTCAGTAAGTAGTACTTTTTCACGTCATAGGGAAATGAGAACGTAGTACTAGTGAGAACGCGAGGCCTACTTGCACACGTGCGGCCATCGATACAAACAAGAAAAAGTATTCGAAACGTACGAATCCATGCCGTAAAGCTGTTGAACTAGCCCTAGCTGATTCCCTTAACAGCAGCAAGCAAAACTTTAAACCCCATTAAGTCATAAAGAGCAACAGAGCTACAGATGCTTATGACAAAGCAACCCACCAATCGACTTGAAAAGGCGTAAGGTTTTCCGGAGTTTCGTCCTCTTCGTCAGAACTGTCAAACGCGTTCCTTCTCACGGGTGAGCGCTAAAACCACGAACAAGCATGACAAATGGAGCCGACAAGGAAAGCAAATAATAGTAACACAAAGGACGTACCTGAAGAACCATTTCGAAAAGTAGAATTTGGTAGAATAAAAATTGTAGTATTTGGTAGAATAAAAAGAGTGGACGGGCCAAGAGGCACAATCTGTGTCTTCAAAACATTCCACATTTCAAAATATGAAGATGCTTACTTACGGCAGCTCTGATTGGCTAAATTACTAGGCCCAGTTTTTCCCGTTCTCTGGTAACGTCCTTCCTTATATGGAACAGTGCCATTGAAGCTGTTAGAGTTTATTTTTTCACGTGTGTGAAGGCTATTTCCTTCGACTTATTTATCAACCTCGGCAAACATGGTAAGCGAACTTCACTTCGTCCAGTTTAACTGTATTTAGTAGAAGCCATCTTGCAGTGCTAACTCTGCTTTTTTAGGAAAGCAAGTGTAATATAGAGGCTCTGTAATGTTCTATGTTCACTGTTTTGCTTAAAAGACCGTTGAAGCCGACGGTTGACTTCAAGGCCGAGCTTCAAGGCAACGTCGAAATTCTTTCTCGTTCTCTTTTCCCTGCATCATTTTTATGAAGAGTTTGGTTACGTAAAACGCTTCTTTGTAATGTATAATCAGCTTCGATCTGATTGCACTGAAAAAAAAAAAAACAGTTTTTGCTGTCAAGAGCAATGCAAGGCTGTTAGTTGTACTGATCTGAGGAGAGAAATGGAGAGCACAGTAATGAGACATATCGAGGAATATCTCTGCCCTCAAAGTTTTAGGCAAGATTTCCGCACATGTCCTTACTTCATTATGCATGCAGCAGATGAATTGTGTAGGGTAATGCATGTTTAGGTAAACATTTCTGTTATTGCAGAATGAAACACTATGGCTACAGCATGCATAATGAAGTAGGGACCTGTGCGGAAATCATTCCAAGTTTTGTACTACAGCATTATTATTAAGGGCATAATATAACAATTTAAGGGTGAAAACGTTCATTGAGTCAGTTCATAATAGGCAGTTTTGCTTGGGGTTGGCCCATATCAAGGTGGTACAATTTAGGTGACAGCTGGTTAGAAACTTCACCTTGCAATAGCGTTGAGGACAGAAAAACTGCTACTTTCCGTGACAGTAGTGAAAGTGTTTAGAGTGCTTGCAATTGGTTTTGGGTGATCTGATCAGGTTTGATGAAACTCAAAGGTGGGAACTTCAATGCTTGCCAGGATAATTTCATGTCGTAGTTGAAGGGGGAGGGCTGGGGGAAGGCTATTTCAGTTTGGTTGTTATCTGTACTGGAGAGAGTGCACCAACACACCATCTTTACCAGGAAGCTGGACCCTACCTGACCATTTTATACGCTGCTAGACATGTATACATGTACGATTAAAGCTTCACCTGAAGACTATAACATAGCAGATCACAGGTGTTTGGAATATAAGTGGGTTCATGTTGTTGTTGAGAATGTGTTGACAAACCTCAATTACTGTTGAAGACACAAAACAAAACAAAATGGTGATATAATATATCCTTCATCGCCCAAGCTTGTTTGAAGATGGCTGAATACTTGGCCTTGTTCTTTTTTGCCTCTTTATTGCCCAAGACACAATATAGAAAACAAAATGAAAAAACTAGAATTTCTGTCCAAAAGTAGACTTGTGTGCAAGTCTATGAAAAAACTTGCCCAATATACAGTCATCTTGATGGTACACTTGTTATTAAGCATAATGTATATACTGTATTTGCTCGTGTATAAGTTGACCTTTTATGACCAAAAAATCATCCCAAAAAATCGCCTTCGACTTATACACGAGTCATACATAGAGACCTGACCAAGCAATCCAAGAAATTAGCATAACAATTGCCTGACATCCATTCCGAAAACCAAGTTTACAAAACCAGTTCTAATTGTGCTTGAGTTTTGTCAGTTTTCGGCACATTTTTCGTCAACAAAAACGTGTGAAATTCTAAATGTTAAGTGGTTTAAATGCAGACCTACTGGAGATGATTTCTATTGTGTCTTTTGATCTGTAGAGCAGAATTTTTCTTAAGGCTTTGCTGGTGTTTACGGTGCTGAACTTTCGTTTTCATCATTTGAACGATTACAGTAGCTCAGTGACCTGGCAAATGCTGTTGCTTGTGTGGTCTTGTTATAAATCGAAGTGTTCATGTGTGCTTAAATCGTGATGATATAAACAAGTCCTAATAAACTTCACAGTACATGATTACCGTGCTTTCAGTATATTCTTAGGAAGAAGATTAACTTTTTTGGGAAATTTCAATTGGACTGAATTTCACTAGTTTAACCAGTAATGATGAAAAATCCGATTTTTGACCATGACGATGGGGGGTCGACTTATGCACGAGTTCAACTTATACACGAGTAAATACGGTAAGCATAAATGTATATACTGGCAGGTCTGTGACAACCCAATGCAATATTTTCTCAATCATACATCTTAGAATTAAGACTGCAAGCATATATTTAAGTACATGTATGTATTGATAGTCACAGTACTAACTTGTTTCAACTTTATAGAGTCATACAATCCTGCTTATTCAACCCAGTGCAAAGCCAGAATCACGTACATATTCTGACTATGAGACCAAAGATGAATGTATGGAGGGTAAGTGAATATGCTGTTTATATTAATTAATTAAATAATAAATAAGAATAACAATGAACTTTATTTGAGTGTCAACTGTATCTAGCACTGATGTACTAATTGGGGACACTGTAAAGCACAAATCCCATCCAGGGACCCTGGCATCCCATCCAGGGGGGAGTTATAATACTCCCAGGTGCTTCATGATATTGAAACCGGGATAAGCTCCGGCCTTGTGTCTGAAACATCTTTGAGAACTAGAACCCTGAGGTCTCTGTTTAAGCAGGGCTACCCAAAAGTTATTGGAATGTTCTTTAATGACCTTCACAAAAAAGAATAAACAGCATCTTTATAAATCTCAGAAAGGTCTCTTTTGGCAACAGAGATGTGACTAAAGCAACTGGTCCAGTTCAATTTTGTGCTCAAGTTACCGCTAAAAGCTTTCCTGACAAAAAAATAAACACACAGGAAAATCCTTATGAGTTTTCAAAACTCATGCATATTCGTGCATAATTGAGTACTGACAATTACAGTTTGATGACCATTTTGAGTGGCCAGTATCAAGGATCGAGTTTATTGTATTGAAAGTCACGTATCGAGACTCAATACTTGATTATTATGAGTATCGAGAATCAAGTGTCCACTTGCCTTTGCATGGTGCTTTATGTGGTCAAGAAAAAAATATCAACTATGTGACTTATATAGTATATGACTATATGACTCTTTATACTACTTCATGAGAAATTTCTGTTATTTGATTGGCTAAGAGCAGTGGTATTTCTGCTTAATTTGAAATACCTTCATGTGAAAATTACAAACCTTTTGCCAGTAGTAGTATAAACAAATAATAGCATCATCTGTACGTGATATTTGGCATAAATACCCCTCGAGATATTTCAAAATTGTCTCAAATTTCACTCGCCTAACGGCTCTTGAAATTACGTACAACAATTTTGAAATATCTCTCGTGGTATTTATACCAAATATCACTACAAACCATGCTATTACCTATACAAATATCATACTTTAATGTTAACCCTTTAAGCCCTGAGACAAGTAAAATCATCTGTTGTTGGCCAGAGTAAAATCTATAAACTCACTCGTAGGGTGAAAATGGTTAAGCTCCTGTATCTCACGTTTCAAGAATGAAACACCTATCGAGTGAATACTCTTAATGGGAAATTACTGTAGGTATTTTGGTGGTGTTAGTATACTGTATGTGATTTTCTGTTTTCTTTTGTTTTCCTAGGAGTATGCAAAATATTTGAAGAATACCTTAAGAAGTCCAACCCAAGCTCACCGTCAATCACCTACGATATCAGTCAATTGTTTGATTATATTGACAACTTGACAGACCTTTCTTGTTTAGTGTACCATTCTGTTTATCCTTAGAATGTTAAAGAACGTGACTTCCTTTCAGTTATTCTCCACGAAAACCTCAACTGAGTGGATTTTAGGCAGACAACACTTAATTAAGTGGACACTGAGTCTGTTTTTAAGAGTCAGTGTCTTGATTCAAATTATTACTGGGTATTTTTCAAATGCATATAGAGGGATCTGACGTAATTATAGTTACTGCTTTGAGGGAACAGTTTACAAACAGCACTTGTTTGTCAGGGGAGTCACCAGTTTGAGTTTGATTTGAATGACATGAATTGTATTTGTCTGTGTGATATTTACTCAACAGGCGCTGTCCAAGAGAGCCGCACTATGAACCACACAACAAGGAATGGATCAAAGAAAATATATACATTATGTTAAGAAAACAGGCTGGAAAGTGAAATGCGTTATCTTTAACCACATCAGGACAGCCAGTGTTCAAATGGCTCCTAGACTGTTGATATTCAGACCTTTGTAGCAGTGTAGTAGTATTTTTCACAAAATGTCTTGCCCATGAAAGAATGTTATGCTTTCTTTGTATGAATTTCACTAATTCTATTTGCCAAGTACTATGTCACATTATTTTGTATCTTTCACATCATGCTAGTTAACTTGCCCATTCCCCAGCTTTACACGCAATGGTTTGCCAAGGACTGTGAAAGAGCACAGACTAAAGATGGGTGTACTTAAAGTCTTCATTTTAGTCTGTCCTGTAGCTCTGTCAAGGAGCATTTCATTATTGTGGCTTTTTATTAAACAACTGAAAATTGATTTATGTTGTCATATCTTTTACAGCCAAGAAACTGCAGTTACTGTAACAGTAGTTTAAAAAGTACTACTTCCACAGTTACACAGTCAGGTGATGCAGATTTCTGTTCAGTTGTGGGTTTGGTTTCTTTACACATCAATCTTACCATGAAACACCTTTATAAATTCAATGCTGTTCTTTATTATTATTAATACCAGACCAACTGGATTTATTATAGGATAATTACTAATACATACTCCAAAAGTAATATACCGGTACACACAATTTGTACAATAATTACACTCATCTTTACAATAATTGGACTACTTCATATGTATGTTAAGCATACGTTATAGTTTTATTGGAAAAGGAGGAAATTAGAATCAACCAGTGAAGAGAAATTAATTTTACCAGTTATGAATATTAGATTCCTCAAGCTTAATTCCAACAAATTTATGTATATGTACACTATTGGTCAGAATTATCTTACATTTAGAACCATTATTGCCAGTAATATGTTACACCTAAAAAAACTTAAATACAATACAGTCATAATTATAACAAAAATTTGATTAACTATAAGAATGGTGAGCATTAACTACATGCCCATATCTACAACATTTGCTCCAAATAATTACGGATTGACAAAAAGGACACTCACTTCATGCCTACAAACCTGGTTATATGCAAGAAGGATCAAGATCTAAAATAATTTCAAAATCTTCAATTCCTCAATAGTACAAAATGTAACCTAAAAAGAATTAACTCCTTCAAGATGATTTTTACTATGAATAATTTAACTCTTCCTAGATAACATTTTGTGCTTCATTCCCTGAAACTGCCAGCTGGTTCTGAAGTTTCCTTTGTCATCGACTGTACATCTCTATCATACACAAACAAACATAATTATTATTATACCTGTACCTAGCCTCTTCCAGACTTTCAGATTACCAGTAAGAAGCAGGGTGTAAAAAACAGTGTTGAATAGCTGGAAGAGGTTAACATGTAACACAACTAGCCTGATGTGAGTATGCCATTTAAGCATTTCTTTGGGGTTATGCAATGAAAATGGTCATTTTTATGTTTATTTAGTCTTAGCTGTCTGTCTTACATTTCTATTAAAGATTTCTCCAGATCTGGGAATGCTTGTTTCACAGGTCTCTGAGCACCAACGTAAGGTGTGCATGGAAGAAGGCCTCAAGTGACTCTTGATCTGATTCCAAATTCTCCCCTTCATTTCACAAGTATTCATGTGACAAACAGGAAGGAGAATCTAAGAGTTCATCAAGTCACGGCTTTATTCCAGGCATCCCTTCAACTGAAGTATCCTTATGTCAGCTAATTAAAAATAAGTATGGCCTGCATAATATTATCATACATCATAGAATTATATTGTCCAAGTAACAAATCAACCAAGGTTTTCTTCACAGTTAAATTAACCTTCTGACTTCAGTGTTATTTTCGTTTTCAAGTGGCAGACTAGGGTTATGTATTGAAGATGGATTTTGCAAGTATTGATTTCAGTTAGAAACATATCACTAATAATACACATGTACAAAAGACAAGCACTTTGCAAGGCTGAGAAACATCTTTAAGACCATTTCCATATTATATGCCAAACACCTTAATTTCCTGATAACTGAGAATTAATTCAGATCCTTGGTCTATGTGATCCTGGTGCATACAACAGCTTTAATGCCTCTGGTCTGCGGCGAGACCTGCGACTTCTCCATACAATCACTGCCACGATCACAACCACAGCAGTGAAGCAAACTGCCAGAGCTACAGCAGCAGTAGGAGGAAAATCTCTCACAGAATCCTCATCCTCATCAATAATTGTGTGACTGGACACTGTATTACTGTTCTTTTTGGTGAACAGGAAGGGCATTTCCTAGATGAATATAAAAAGGAATCAAAGAAAACTGAACAGTGATGCATTATTAAAGCGAACATTGTTGGAGGCACTCGGAAATTTTGAGTCTTTGATTTACACATGGTGTGACTTTGCTAACTACAGCTGGTTTACATAATTGATCTCATGAACCAAAATCTAACAACTTTCATACATGATATCTTTCAAAATATACAACTATCTGTGGAGATTATAAAGTCATCTTTATGTTCATTTCACATTTATTTGTGACATATTAATTGGTGCATGAATAAATATATAAAACCAGTTTTCTTCAAGACCAGTTAATAAATTACTACAAAAAGTATACAGTCATCAAGTCAAACAAAAAATATTTTCCCTGACTAATTACTTGTAAATATATAATTTCTACTACCTATATAAAACCATTTTAATCAGAAAACAAAATAACCGGGGTTTATGACCCTTGCAAAGCAAAGAAAAAAATGCCTTGATAACACATTGACCAATTTTATTTATCTATTTATTTTGCGGGGAGGGCAGGAGGTAAACAAAGTCTGATATTCTGCCATAATGACCAAACAAGCTAGGTCTATAATATTCATTTGTCATATTTAGTTACTATATGCCAAAGTCCAAATGATAAGGAATTCCCAAGCTGACAACTTGACCCAGTACTAAGCCAGGCAAATTACAATCATAATATTTCATAATATTTTGCATTTAAACTAAATATTAATAAGTGCCAAACAGGAAATTGAATAATGGATTATATAAATGTCATGCAATGTGTGCTATACCTTGCTGAGACATTTTAAACTCTCCATATCTCCCCACTGTTCTGTCTTCATTCCATATGGTTCTAGCTGTAACAAAGTTTGCTTTACATTACTGTGGCTTTCCTATGCTATGGCAGAGGAAATTGGGAGTACTATCATACATCTTGTCCAACCATCTTTCTTGTATTTAGATAAAGGCACACTGCAGTCACTTTGAATCCACATTATGTAAACTTTGTTAACCTGACTACCCTGTCATGTCATGACAACGCAACTTATCAAACAACACTGTATAACAATGGTCCCATTATCAGGCTTCCCAGACTGTATTTTATAAATAAATTCTATTAATATATATACCTGTAATTGAGCAGTATACTGAGTGGTAAAATAAAATAACGTGTGTTGGTATAAATGATATCCGCATACAATAGATGTGATGTAACTGCAGTCAGACTAGAGTTTTCATGTAAATTTTACTACCACTTTGTATACTCCGTATACTGGTACTGGCTAAAAAAAGAAAATTACATGGTTGCTTGGAGATATATTTACCAGTAACTCGTTCACTATGCTCACTCAAGAAATATTTTTCAGGCACGTAGCTACCTGTACGCCAATACGCCATGGCGTACCTGAAATTTTACAGGAATATATTGCTTGGATAATTATACATCACCCAACGAATTCCTCTGACAATTAATATCCAACTAATTGGTGTACCAAAAAAATTCCTGGCTACGTGCCTGTTTTTCATCAATCAATGAAAACTTTTGTATCTCTGCATGGCCATGTAATATTCTCAATGTAATAATTCACTTGTTCAGTCACCACTATTGCCAGGAAACTCAAGTTCTTTTGTGTGAATTAATTTAAGTAACCATATGACATTCTGAAATTCACAATCAGTGGGAGGACACTTAATCCACAAATACAAAACCTGCTTTCTTTAACAGTGGACTATCATTTCAATTTTACCAATTAAATGATTTGAAGTGAGAGAGTATTTTCAAAATGACAGTGAATCTTCCCTAAATAGGACTGTCACCAATAATATCATATGTATTGAAACAAGAGCACTCCGAGAGCTCAGACCTCCGCCAGCGCATTCGAAACCCTACCGCTAGCAAGGGTACTGATGTTACTGCATCATGTAACATACGGGCAGATGCAGAATTGAAAGACGCACCTTTTAGTTTTAGTTTGAAGTTGATATCATGATCATGATTCTAGTGATGATTTTTCTTGCGAACTAATGACTTTTTTGTTTTTCCGTGACCTTGACCTTTGACCTAGATACCCCAAAATTAAATCAGTTGTATGTTAGACCATAGCCAATGTTTTGACCAAGTTTGGCTGCTAACATACAAACAAACAAATGCTGGTGAAAACATAACCTCTGTCCACCTCCGTTGGCTGAGATAATTAGTTGGCAAAAATTTGTGATGATGCGTTTCTGGGTACTGGTAGCTTACCATATTCTTCCACAATGATAGTGCTGCTGCCGCATGACCTTTAGCCGTGAAGTGAAGACAATCCAAACCAAAGTAATCCTTCATGACCTCACCATTCTGAATCAAATTACATTACAACCATTTGTAACAAGTCACTTAGTACCCTGGTTGTGAAAGATAATTCTGGTTTGGAGTTATTTTTAATTAAATATTGCTTACAGAAACCAGGAATATATGGCTCATTGATGAGGGCACTTGCTTCTCTGATCAGTGTGATCAACGATGTAGTTGTTTGTTGATTTTGTGAATCGTCTGGGTGTAAGTATAATTCTGAAAAGAACTGTTAATGATGTTGACTGTCGTTTCAACAACCTGAGCAGAGAAGTCAATCATCATCAGAGTCAAATGATTTAGGTGTGCCTTTAAAACCAATGTCAAATTTTGTTATTTTCATGACCAAAACAGGACCAGAGGAACAAGTCCAGATAATCGAAAAAACTGAATAATCAAGGTATGGATAATTGAAGTTTGACTGTACATAGCAATGTCTACCAGTAAGGATAATACTTGCAGGGAGGATCACAGTGTTAATAAATCTAACAAATTCTCCTTACCACCTTACAAGCTCTGTATGAAGTGTATACTGTAGGTACCACTAAGAGGCAGGTACCACTTTAAAGGGTTCTCCAGAAGTTCTGGCAACTGCAAAACCTGCTGGCTATTCGTAATGAACATGCAGGCTACTAAAAGTAATGAGTTTCTAAGAGGGTAATATATTTATAAAAATAAGTCTGCCATACAGAAATTTAAATTTGTTCTATAAAAACAAATCCTTGACAGCATCAAGATAAAAAATAAAATAAAATAAAAACATACTGATGTCTTTGGGCCACGAGATTCACTTTTAATAATTTCCACTCGTAATTATAGTGGTATGTTTATTTGGCACCCCCCGAATTACAATTTTCCCAGGGAAGCCCCCCCCCCCCCCAAGCACCTTCATACCTCTGCCAGGTGAAAGACGCTCCACGCTTTTTAAATTAACCCACTGCTGTCTACTTTCATTTCCTCTCCTAATCTACTTAAAATTTTCTGGAGACCCCTGCTAAAGAGAGTCTAATTATTTTGATAATTTTATTGGGGATGATATGTACTGGGTTAATATACATTCTTTATTTTTTTCTGAAGCATCTCAGCGGGCCGGAATCCCAAATCCTCGAATCTGATTGGCTAATCGCGCGCTCGTAACCGGTCCAGCTTTTTATGATACGGACCATGGTCCGGATTTTTATCCGCGCTATTCGCGGCAAATTGAAAAAAAAAGCAAACAAACAGAAAAAATAAATAAGTTATTTACCGGTCTAGGTCGGTCCGTATGGGAAAAAACTGTGCCCTTGGTCTTGAGTACGTACTCAAGACCTCGGGCACAGTTTTTTCCCATACGGACCTCCCGCCCAGTAAATAACATATATATATTAAGTCACCTTATCTGTAGGAAGTGCATGCAGTACTGGCTGAAGGACAACCACAAAGGTTTCTTGTGTATCATAGAGACCACTGTCAACCAGCTCCGTGAGGAGGCTCTAAAATGAAGGTAAGTGTCAACAGAATATCTGACATTAGTATAAATACTCAGGTGATAATATACAAAATTGCACGCTCTGATTGGTTAGCTATCTCGGATTATTTAGTAAATAAACCCCTTCCGGCGGCTGGTATATCGGAGGATAATGCCCGCGGCTGAGAGATTGTCTGAAAAATGAATAGTTGGCCGAGAAGCAAAGCTTCGAGGGCATATGTGAAATTTTGAGGACAATCTCTCCGCCAAGGGCATTATCCTCCCATATACCAGAAAGCCAGGAAGGGGTTTATTTATTTTATAACCCTCCGTGATCGTGAATTAATTTCTACTTTGTACGTGTTGAAGAAAAAGAAAAACAAGTCGTCTGACTGGGGATTCAGGCGACTGATGAAAACACTGCATGTACATTGATTGGTTAAAATTGTTTTATATAAACTGTGATTGGACCAGAGCTTGACAAGCTGTCATGTCAAACATACTCTCGCAACGCCCCTTACATGAAAATCTGGAAAACACGGCACTTTTGGTTTATTTTACCAACTGTTTTTTTCGAAAACAAGTCAAATCAAAACATTTCCAATGGATTAGAACAGAAAATCCAACCATACCACTAACACTGCGAAAGAAATTACACCCATGAAACAGGGAATTTGGAAAATATGGTGTAGTTGAAGGAATTGTTCGCAAACTTGGCTTTATTGTTGAATGGCGGGCGCCGAGGAGATCGAAGAAAAACAAGGGTAGGCGAACTTTAGTTCCAGTTGCAAGAACAGGTTGAACTGACTGAACCGAATTCTTTCGAGCTACAAATCGAGCGATAGTATGGGATGACTCGAATAGTTCTACGGTTAGTCGTGTACTGTACCACTGGAGCGATTTATCATTTGCGTAGTTTATCGTTTTTGGCTTGGAAAAGTTTCTCAACCGGCAGCTTTAAATACAAGGGGAAGTGTACCTTGTGCAAAACCAGCCTTTTTGCACATTTCAGTGGGGAGATTTTCAAGAATTTGATTGCCCAAGGGTTCGTAACTTTTGCTCACCTCCATGCCAAAAACACCAGCAGCTTATTTTGTTGATTTTCTGTTTATCCGGAGCTACAATTGCGACTAGCTACTTTAAAATTACGATGTCACTGGATTATAAAAACGAGTTTGTTTGTTTTCCATGGAAATTAAATAAAGAAAACACCGAAGACTGAATGTTTCCGTTTCTTAATTGTGATCCAAAAATCGGACGACAAATATCGCTTCGGACGGGGGTTATTGCGTGATACCCGTCCTCCGATTTTTTACCACGTGACTCAAAATAGCCAATAAAATTGCTCAAAAATTAATCGGTGGGTTATAACAGCCGATAATCACCTCGACAAACAAAATGGCTTCCAGTCGTTCACGCGCTTTTGATGAAAAAAAATTCTGTCCTGTTGTACAATGCTTTTTCTACTGTTTTTTTTTTAAATAATCACCTGTGTATTTATACTAAATAAAAACAATTATTCGCCTCAGGCTCAGTGATTGTCGGTGAATATTCACCTCGACTTCATGATAATCACCGATAATCAGTTCACCTTCGACAAAATAATAATAATTGTTAATTATTAAGATGTACTGTAATCAATGTATAAGGATGTATAATGATCCTGAAATCCTCAAGTAAATCCTGTAAGAGGGTAAGTTACCTGACCAACCAGCAACCATATTAAATTCATAATATTAGCACATGCGCAAGGATACCAAAGAATCTTACAATTGAAAATATGGACTTTTAAACAGCATCACATGCATTAACAGTGGCTTTCCAAAGTTAACTGCATTTTTTTGCTCAATGAGAATTTCATAAAAATGGGCAGCTTTTCAGAGTCATGTAAGGATGATAAAACATCATAGAACCACACTGTGATCTTGGATAATAATAATAATAATAATAAAGTTCATAAGAAAGGTACTGTTCAGTAGCTTTTCAATGAATGCATGCTCACATTTGATCCACAGATGAAAATGTTAGAACCACACTATAGTAAAACAAACAGTACCACAGTACAGTACTGTTCAGTAGCTCTCCAATGAATGGTCATGCTGTATGTTTTGATTCACTAATGAGAACGCATATTACCTTATACTCCCTGGCGACCTGTGATACTTTACGTCTGTCAGCACTAGATTGGGTGGCCACACACTCACAGGAATCCCTAGCAATAATACAGAACCATCATACATCTCAATACATAAAAAAGATGTAAATACTATGTACTTAATGCTCTTGTTAGGAAATTGCCACTCACTTTAAATTGGCTTTACTGCCAGGGACAAACCTTCAACAGCATTTCTATCCTTAAGTACGAACACTAAGATAATTACATTATTAATTTAGATGTTGTTCGTAATATGGGTGTATATGGTTCACCTACTCGCCTGCTTCTATGCAGTGCAGTTGATTAGCTAGCTCTCCTGATAGAGCATTTCATTGGTATTCGCAAGGTCATGGAGTCATATCAGTGCTCGACCTTAACTTTTTAAATCGCTGGTCCTTGGACTAGTTGAACTGAAAATTTACTAGTCCTGAGTAAATCTGTGGTAGTCCTGTGGTAGTTGGAATATTGCGAGGAACGCATTGAAACAGCGTTTACAAGACGTATATTTTGTTTTCACCTTGCATTATTTTTTAAACATTACAAACTAAAAAGTAGTTACTGGTCCTGTGACTAGTGGTTCTAAGTTTCTACTAGTCCAGAAGCATTTTGCACTAGTCCAGAACTAGTGGACTACCGCTAAGGTCGAGCACTGCATATTCTGTTCCAGCTAACCTGTACTTTTCTTCAGGCTAAACCAAATAAGCTTAAAATTGCATTATTACCACCAGGGCCAACTCTGTAATGATACACTAAAATTAACTACAGTGAGAAACAGAAACTTACCAGCTCAGAATCTTACAGTTGGATGCTCCAATTCTTCCATGTAATTGATGAAGAGAAGTCACATCCATGGGAGGAACCAAGTTAACAAACAACCTGGGCACCTGATGGGTTAGAGTGCATGAAAACAAGAGCTGCATGATCCAAAAGCTGGGAGCACAGTTACTATTGATTATGATCCATTGTGTAAATAACGTCATCATGTGTGATGTCCCACAACGAAATGAAAAAAGTTAAAGGGCAGAGGATGGGTTTCTAAGTCGTGATTTATTGTTGTGTATCTCCTTTCATTTAAATACTCACATTAATCACAAAGAATTACAATTAAATACATTCTCTATAATACACTGCTTACACTCAGATATACCGTGATTACTAAGGGAAGGTACCTTTTTTATTATTCGCTCCGACGAAGGGCTAACGCTCAAAATGTCAGCACCTCCCATTCACCATACGGTGGTATAACTTACTTAATCAACTCGTTTGATTTATCCAATTTCTTTTGTCTACCTTTTTTATTAGGTGAGTGGATGGGCCGGGGTATTTTAGAATTTTTTGGCGAAAAAATTTGTGGCCCTTCCACTTCCTGGAATGGATTATTGCATGATCCTTCAGAAATACCCAAACAAAAACATCTGACCCTCCCCCCTACCTATCCAAATCAAACATAACCGGAAGTGAAAATAATGAACTGGAAGTGTTACTCATATAACTGCCCTCATATGTGCACAAATTAGTTAATTGCATGGCATGTGATTGTATAGCCGTGTATGAGGAATAGAAAGAGGGAAATGTGCTTGTGGTGAAGGCAAGGATTTCATTAGGTCAGATGGAGCAACTTGTAAATACAAAATAGAAGCAACATGGAGTAATTTTTATCTTACCGAAACTGTTATGCCGAAAAATAAACCTTTCAACAACTGTGTTATAATCTTCATGCACACAAGCATCAATACCCTAGATGCATCTTGAGCCTTACCTCCTCTTGAAGGTATCTGAGGGTGTGTATCACATGCTTTATGAAAAGACCAGGGCTGTACAAAGTGTCCTAAAAATTTCCATATGTGTAAATGATTAGTTAAAGATTAGGACAACATAGCTAGTGAATAAAAAGCGCTTGCCTTAGGGTTCTTCTTGTAAATAAAGACCAAACCTTTTTAAGGCATCACTCAAGTTTCATTTTACAGTATAATCATAACTATAACAAAATTCTCAAATCTGATTGCCTATCAACTGCCCTGATTTCAGCCTTAATAGGACAGTTAAATAGGACAGTACGCGTCATGCCTGAGTAATTGGACAGTACGAGCCATCACGCGCGCTTAAATGGCTTTTCTTTTTCATTGCTGGCACAAAAAATCTGGGAATTTCATGTGCTTTGATTAAAAAAAAAGAAGTTTATACTTCACATATTTTGTGAAAGTTATGATTAATTGGTAATAAGACTTTGTGTTGTCCAATTCGGTCTGCAATCATACTCGTGATTAAACAAATCGGACTCCTGCTACGCGGTCGTCCGATTCTGTTAATCACTCATATGATTACAGACCGAATTGAAAACTCCACTCAGTCCTATTACCATTACTAATTATCTACGTTTTTTCTGACTTTCTGAGGAAAACACCAAATCTAAAAAAACATATATCCTAACTTGTAGCTGACAACACTCATCACCTGCCTTCCTTAGCAGAAAAATATTAAAGTAGTTCTTAGTGAAGGAGAAAGACCTTGACATTGAAGAGTGACTCATCTAAAACAGAGTGATATATATTTATAAAATTCGAACCCACTTTTTACTAGCCACTTTTCACCAAGACTGAAAAGAGCATACTAAATGTTTTAATATATATGTTGTGGTTTTTATTTTCCTTAGTTTCTAACACATTATCATACATTACCATACCAAAAAACAAAGGAAAATAAAATTTAAACCAAGGAACAAATTGAACCACAACACAATACAGTGCTCGACCTTAACTTTTTTAAATCGCTGGTCCTTGGACTAGTTGCACTGAAAATTTACTAGTCCTGAGTAAATCTGTGGTAGTCCTGTGGTAGTCGGAACATTGCGAGGAACGCATCGAAACAGCGTTTACAAGACGTATATTTTGTTTTCACCTTGTATTATTTTTTAAACATTACAAACTACAAAGTAGTTACTGGTCCTGTAGCTAGTGGTTCTAAGTTTCTACAAGTCCAGAAGCATTTTGCACTAGTCCAGGACTAGTGGACTACCGCTAAGGTCGAGCACTGTAATATCATAATTATACATGTACTAATGAAGCAACCTCTGTCAGACTTGGAGCCACCCACAAAGCAAGCATTGATGCTAGCCATTCTTGTTCAAGTCAGAACTGCTATTCTGATCTTGGGATATTGATATATGTTTTAGTTGTTTGCCAAGTTCAATTGTCCAGGTGTAGGAAGTTCTAAAAATAACTGTTGATGTTGACTGATGTTTCAACAACTTTAGCAGATGTCACCATCAGAGTCAAGTGAGTTGCAGGTCATCAAGTGGTGGTATTCATGTGTCTATCCGATGTTCTTATTAGGATATTCATTGGATGATTGCTTTCTCTTATATTAGTTCACAATGTACAGCTGTATTTTAATAACAATTATTGTTTTAGTATAAATACACAGGTGATTATTTCAAAAAAAGAAAAAAAAGGATTGTACAACACGAAAAAATTTTCTTTCATCAAAAGCGTGAACGACAGGCAGCCATTTTGTTTGTCGAGGCAATTATCGGCTGATAATCCGAGATAGCAAACCAATCAGGGCACGCAATTTTGTATAATACCCTGTCAGTGAGTATTTATACTATTAGAATGTACTGATCAAGAGTCTCAGCTTGTAGTCTTATTGTGAGCAGTGTACTAAACAGTGGATCAGAGGGTTTATGCACTGTGTGATCAGTACCTTATCTCTACAAACATGACACAAATCATCTGTGCCAATCCATATAGTGACCAGCTTCCAGTCATTCTGATAGTCAACATCCTGTCAAGAACAGAGTATTGAAATTCGGTCAATCAAAATAAACAAACAACAGACCTGTTAGGTTTAAATGCGGTTTTGTCTTTTGCGTTCACTATTCTAAGCATTAATGTTGTTTTATGTTACGTTTCGTTAGCTGTCAATTACGTGATGTAATTTAGCCCTTCCGTAGGGTATGTTTCTGTTTTCCTACCCGTGTTAGGTTTCAGTTTCGCTACGTGATAGGGATTGAGTGAGAGTTGCTATCGGCTACGAACTACATATTCTCATAGTAGTGCGAGCTATTGTCTTCTCTAGGAGCTAGACCAAAGTAAGTTCCCATACTTATTTTAGTTTTATTTTATCTTATTGTCATTTCGTATTATCCATTTATTTTACGCCTTTAGTTTTCTACATAGTCGTTTCTTTGTTTCTAGTGTCACTTTCTTATAGCATAATTATTATGCTCAGGTTAGTTCTTGTCCTATTTCGTTTTTTAGTTCAAACCACAAAGTCCTAAAGCCCTACTACACGATTCCAAGCCATTCTCTACAGTAGTTATTCGCTAAAGATTGTACCCGTTTGTGGGAGTAACACTGTACGTGCGTTCGAATTCAGCTCCGATTCTACCTACAATAAATTTGCCCTGACGGATAACCTTTAAAGGTTACAAGACCATGCTCATTAATTAGGTCTAAACCACAGTAGAATCAGACAGATATTTCATTTCAAAAAAATAAAACCAAGTTAAATAGTGGCAGGATAAAAATATTTATAGATATAGTCATGTACAGACTAACCTTCATGTTCTTCAATCTTGAAACTAAATCAATTGCCTGATCTTTCAGATCTCTGGACAAAACAGAACAATATGGCAGTGAATAATCTGTTTATTATACTATTGATGAAGTACCAGTTTGTAAATATTTTCAATTAGTTTAAAAGGAGGAACAGCAGAGTGCAAAGAGAATGGCAGACCTGTGAGCCCCCAAAAGGAATGCTTCACATCTCGTTTACCACAGCTTTGTCATTCAAAGCAAAAATAAAAACACTATTTACACTGGCAGTATCTTGCATTTTATTTGATGCATCATGTTGTCCAGACAACAAGTTTGATTATACAAGTCATGTAACTTTATAGGACATTGGCTCAATGCAAGCTGGATTTATTAAAGGAATTTATCTGGCAAAGATTTCATAAATCAAACAACCCCTTTAACTTAATATAGCTATAAAGCCAAACAAACACATAATCTCAAAACAAAAATGTAACTTGAGTTGTTGAACTGCACATCTCAACTATGAGTGTGCAAGATTTCATGTAGTTACTGTGAAACGTACAGTGTATTACTAATAAAAAAAACATTTATTTCTGTTAACTTAACAATCAATTCACATTATTACTACCCACACAATGCTATCTATGCATCATGATTATACTGGCATGTAGTATGGTATATGCAGTAGCTATGTGGCATTTGTTACCTAGAAACTACTGAGCAGATAAAACAACTCATAACCTACTTTGCAGAAGCACCAACAAAGGCCACATTTAGATCTGGGATCATGCTTCTGCCATGTTCTTTAGAGGCACCCTTCAACAATGGATTAAACTGCTTCATAATATCTGTAGGCAATGCAAATTCACAAGAATAATTCTCTGTTGAATTATAATCATTATTATAACAATTGTAATTAAGTTCCACGTACTAGCTCTTTATTTTATCATGTGCAATCATTGTAAAATTTAGAATTGCCATTAAGATAATTACTCAAACAAAGTAAGGTAGCTATATCTATAACCTACGGGTATAAAGTAATGTATCTGACATTATGGTGGAACTTTGTAATTGTTGCTGGGGTCAACAATTCAGCACAAGCGTTTTAAACACAAACTAAGTTTTCAGGTCTAAATGAACACTGTACATGTATTAAAGACAAAAAGCTGACAGGGAGGTTTATGTACGTACTTGGTAATGTTATTGATTGATTCAAGTGACTGTATCCTCCAATACTGAAAGGGAAACAGCCTCATGCGTTCATTAACATAGAAAGTCTTTAAATAAAAAATTACTGCCACAAAAGTCATTTGCAGAGTGAACAACTGAGGGTAATTAATTCTCCTGACCACACACAACTAATCAAAAAATTTTGAATTGACATGCATATATATAATAACTGTCTTTCCTAAGAAGAATGCTCTTCAAATTTGGTTGCCCACATCCCAGTACAAATATACTCCCATATTTTAAGGCTCTATCAATTTGCGATTCTGCTTTTCTCCAAATGATGTCATAAGATTATAAGACCATGTTAAATGTTGTCACAATCAAACTTAGTTTTGAATTGAAATAAAAACATGATACATGTACAAACACAAGCCGATACATCACACAAAATATTGCCACTACAGTCACACAGTCAAAAGAGTACGAGTTTGTGATATACTTAGTCTGGTTAAAATTTAGTTAATATATTTAATCAGCCAATAAGTCATTCAAAACCTATTAAATAATAGTTCAACGTTAATTTTCATGTATATTTTAAGCTCTAGAATATTAACTGGACTTATAATAATAATTACGAATGACATGTAATTTATTGTATATAATACATGTATTACAATTTACAAAGTAATTTAATGAAGATTTCTCAGTACCTCCATGACACATCTTTGTATTCTGTGAAAAAGTCATTAAGTGCCATGGCTCTTGCACCAAGCCCCACCTAAAAAGAACTCATAACCTAAACTCACTCTATTAAACCTGAGCATATTGTACAATACAAAGTTAAAGCAAAGTGTATTCAGACTCAAGCCATGTTTTAAGAGACAAGAATTTTTAGTAACAGTAAAATCAGGAAACTGAAGAAAATTACAACATTTGTAGCTGGCCCAAATGCTTACAGAGAATTGAAGGCCCAAACAACACTGTTGGTAGTGTTTCAAAATTCAAGATAATTGCAACAAACATTTTATGAATTAATGTTTGCAGAATTACAGTCAGTGATCACAGTGTGGCAGTGACAAGGATCTTTAAAGGACTCTCAAAGATTTCATGACGATCTTCTCAAGATCTTCATCAGATTCTGGCAAAGATCCTTGTTAAGATCTTTGTCAGAATCCTTTATAAGGATATTGCTAGGACCAAAGATCTTTAAGATTCCTACAAAGATCAAAAAACAGATACATGTTTGCAAGGATCCTTGAGAATCTAGGCGAGGTCCTTAAGGATCCTGGCAAGAATTTTGAAGATCTGCAAGGATCTTTTGTTAAGATCTTCAAAGATCTGCACAAGGATCTTCATGCAGATCTTCAAGGATCTTCAAAGATTTTCACCAGGGATACTGAGTAATACATGTATATGATATAATTCACACTATTAAAACAATCATTCAAAATTCTATCAAGGTTAACCCTTTAAGCCCCGATAGTGTCTTTACATATTTTTACTCTCTAAGCTGAAATTGCACTCGCCGAAAGAACAATGTGCAATCTCAGCTATTTGAAAAACTCACTCGTGCAAATTAATTCCAAATTTAACGAGAAAAACTGTTATGATTACCTTTACAAAATAATATAAAATTACAGGTCATTGGTAGTCCTTACCGTAAATGTATCACCCATTGCTGCAATCACGTTTACATCTGAAATGTGTAGCTGATGGACTAGGAAATAAATATGTAACTATATTTAAAATGTGAAATAAGTGGAAATACAACTCCCACAAAACCTCACAAAGCTATTTTTGGAAGAACTTTATACAATAATCTTTTCTATCAGGGCTAAAACCCTATTACTGTATTTGTTTGTAACCTGTGCATCTTTTATGTAAAATAAGTGACACTTTGTGAAAATTAAAGGTACAGTATGTGGTGAATTTACAGCTCACCATACCGCTGTGTTTAAAACTGGCCGTCAGGTTGCTGTTTAAAGGTTAGTGAAAGTGCATTATTAAAGTAAAATAAAAGGGGAAAAATGCATCATCTAATTACTTGGAATACAGAGTTGGAAGTAGACTATTTTTAGTTGTTTATATTCCAAGGAACATTAAATGACCCTTGTCAATATTAGTCCAAACTGAGCATAGTATCAAAAAACAATTCCACTTTTAGTGTGATCAAGAAGCAACTTCTCCATATCTGTAAATAATGTCAATGCAATATAACAAAAACAGATAACCAAATTGCCCAAACATAACTGTGACACCAAATTGTCCCAGCAAGCATGCAGGGTTGTCAAAAAGATTTCTCTTTACTAGAGAATGTAGGAAAGCAGACAGCACAGTAGGCCGTGTTAATTGTTACTCATTCTATATTTCTTTCTTTATTTACTTTTTTTGGAAATGGGACAGGCCTGACAAACTACTCCCAGTGCAAACACGAAAGCAGACAGCAATATAGCAAGTCACGGGTGCTTTTTGACAACCCTGATATATACACTGTATGCCACTTACGTCCTAGTAAAATTTTGATCAGATCACCAGTGAAAGTGAAAATGTCTATTTTTTCCACAGCAAAGAGTGTTTTCTCACACACCACTGATAGCCATGCCAAGCCGACCACACAGCCTGAACTTTATTTAACATTCATAAAAATGCATACACATTGTAACACCAGAACAGTAGGACAAAAACCAAAATGACAAAGTTGCACCTTACATTCTAACAGTGTACAAAACTGAATTCTTAGGTTGTGTGGGTGGGCAGGTCAGTAATGAACAGTAGGACAAAAACCAAAATGACAAAGTTGCACCTTACATTCTAACAGTGTACAAAACTGAATTCTTAGGTTGTGTGGGTGGGCAGGTCAGTAATGGTGGACACAACAATAGCAACTGCCTGCCTTTCAGTCACAATATCTATAACCAGCCTCCCAGTGATGTGTGAGAAAAACATTTTCCAGTTATTTTGTTACACTCGGCCAGTGGAAAATTACCCTTATTCACCAATATAAATGGAATGGCTCTACAAGCTAACCTGATGTTGAAGTTTGATGGGGTTTTTCAATTCCAGAACACACATCCCTTGTTCCAACAGACTGTGTACAAAGTTCAAATGTTTTAACAGGGCAAAAATATTATAATTATAAAATTGAAGTTACTGTATGTGATAAATATTAAATTTTGAAACCACAAAATTTTCAAAGACTTTCAAATTCTCTCCATAAAATTAATTTATGTTTAATTTAGTCAAAAGCAGCCACCATTTGAGTAAAATAGCACCCATACCAACCTTTGGTATGGTCATACTTTATGGACTTTATTTCAAAGAGGGTAACACCTAACAGTGAAGCAAATAAACTTGTGGCCTTCCCAGGAATAAAAAAAATAATATAAAGACATGTGAGACTTTGTGAGTATACATTTGTACTAGTAGACTAATGCAAATGCCAAAATCTCATTGGCTAAGATACTGCACACTACCAACCATTATAGTTCACCACTAAATTTTCTGCTATTCTTATTGGTTTAATTTGATCACCTGCTGCGATAGTGTTTGTCTGCAGAGAGACACTATCAGCTCATAGTGCCCTTCTGACGAAAATACCCGGATAGATAGTGCCTGTCCATGACAATTTTTAATAGGTGTTGCCACTCGCTTTGCCGAGCTCAGCAAAGAATATGCAACTACCTCTGTCAATAAGCACAGGAAGAAATTCCAGAAAAACATAAATGGTAAACTGAATGGGAATATTCAAATTCCCATGAGAAAAAAACATTAATGGTAAAGTTGGACATCTACCATTAATGTTTTCTTTATCAATTTACATTAATGTTTATAGGAAATCCCACTCATGGTTAATGTAAGATTACCAGAGATGGTTATATCCATTTAAACACCATGTAAAATGTCCCTTAAACATTAATGGGAAACTGAAGAAACATTATTGGCTTTTTGTTGCTTAACATCGTTGTTATTTTAAATTACTACTCTTGGGAACTCCTCAATTCCCATGAAAAGAAACCCATTAATGTTTTCTTGGTAAAACCACACATTCGTGTTTACTTTAAATTCCATGCATGGGTAGAACCAAATTACCATCTATGGAAGTTAAAAAAAAAACATTGTTGGGAAAAAAAGGTCTCTTTCCATTTATGGGTTTTTACTTTTTTCCATTGAAAGGAATTTATAAAAATCCATGGTGGTTGGTGGCTGGTAAATAAACCTTTTCCATTAATGTGAATAACTGGTATCATGAAAACATTAATGGTAACTGTTTTTACTCCACAAATGGAATTATAATGGTAAACCGCACGATCTGTAGACATTCTGTGAAATGTCAAGAGAAGTGTGGATCAAGAGTTATAAAATGCTAGTAAACCTGACATTGTTATGGCATGCTAATAACCAGAGAAAATGCTGCATTTGAAGTCAGTAATAATCAATGACTTCAATTATTATTAAAATTACTGTAACAGAAAAGAAAGAAATAGCCACATAATCCATGTACAATATTGAGCCTTTAATTCCTGAATAGCAAAGTATATGTACACGTAAATTATCTTTAAACTCATGTTTAGGTGACTTTCTTGTAAAAATTACTGGCAATGAGATTCAAATAGTTTTTCTTTCAAAACACTGCTTGTTTTTGACAAAAATAACACAACATTTTGCATCGAACAGGTAAGCTTAAACATACGCGGCGGCCATCTTTGATACTTCTGCACTGCGTCTTTCTGACAGGAAGTCCTGCATGATTCCTAACTCATGTAATGTTAAAAAAAACTCTGAGAAAAGTGCTTCTACTCGATGTAATCGAATGTAAGGTTGAATAATTTTGTAAACAAGCATAAGCTTAACTTTACAGCACTTTTTCGACGTACAGTACCAGTATCTCTTATTTTCGCGCCAAAACGAAATGAGTTTCAATGAAACGGATAAAACACCTCAATTACTAGTTTTCGCCGAAACAAAGCGGTGAAAATTCCATCAGGTATATGATACGTTCAGGTAATAATCTAATTGAAACTTATTAGGCCTTATTACAGCGGGAGGCTATGAAACATAATCGACCTCTGCAGAATGGCGCGAAGATTATTCAAGGAAAGTGTTACCTTCGAACTTTTGTGCCACTTCTGAATCTAACTCTTTTTCCATAATTTCCTTAACCTCCTGAACAGTAATTTCGTTAAACGGTTTTCCGTTCGTTTCCTGCACCGAAGTCATTATTTTTCTCAACCAAAAAGTGTAAAAGTCTAAAAGATCCACAAGCGACAAACACTACGACGGACGCGAAAACGGAGACTCCCACTTCGCCCTCGCCTGAAGCATTGCGGGTACTACGATGTGATTGGTCGGCGTGTAAATAGGGATCGATATGATTGGTACGAGAAATCATTGCGCGGGAAATTTGGCATTAGCGTTTTGCCAGTCGTGGCGGGTCGAGTTCGTGGTTCAGCTTCTCAAAATTATAGCAGCTAAAAGGCGAAGAATTAAGCCTGTTCTTTGGACGAGAGATGACATCGTCTGCTGCAAATGTGCACAGTTGAAATCTAGACATGTACATTGCCCCTGTTCGAACTGTAATGGTGCTGCAGTTGCACGGTCCGTGAAATATTCTCACTGGCAGCGTCAACAACAAGAAATTGCTGATCTCGTGCTGACAAGGTGAGATTGTACATCATAATACTCGTCTCGATATAACAATGTAAATGCCTTTTATTTTGCGCTCGCCTCCTATTATTCGTACAATTATAACTATACTGCATCATGTGCTTTTGTAATAAAATGTCATGGGCAACCTGGGCGGGCAACATTCAAAGTCATTTTATATGGTTTTACTTCACTTTTTTATGAGATACCGTAAGCTAAGTATAAACTTAAGCTTTAATGTTTTGTTTTCAAACAGAGAGGAAGAGCCCAGTGACCCTTTAAATGACTCGGGCATCGATGAATTTACCTCACCTTCATCTTTTGATGATATCCTCACTGTAAATGGCCAGGATAGTCTCTGTGATACTGGTAATGATCACTGTAGTGATCTTCCTGAGAACCATACTAGTACAATAACTTTAAGTAGCAGGCCATGTTCACCTGCCACAGTGGAGTCTAACACTTCTGAAATCCTTGTTTAGCTTATGACAAAGTATCCTGGAATGCCATTGTGTGTTTGGCTCATGGAACATGGAATGAGAACTTATGGGAAATGATGGATATGTAACAAAACATCTTACTTTGGTGATGGTTTATTATTATTACATTTAATGGTTTTAATCTTAACATTAATGGTCTAGATTTAACTTTTTTCATGACTGGTATAAGTTAGATTCCAATAATGGGAAGTGATTCAAGTCCACAAATGGTTTTTAATAACATTGCAGAAAAACATTCGTGTTTTCAATGTTACATTAATGGTTTACGACTTATGTGATTAGAATTACTATGAATATTGATGGTTTTAACCTTAACATTAATGGTTTATCCTTAGTGTTTTGTACCAATAATGTGAAATACCGTTTTCATCAATGGTTGGTAAGATACACATTGATGGGAAATAAAGATACCAAAAATGGTTCAGGTTAATACACATTCATGGTTTTTGTAAATGACAACAATGTTCTAAAGTTACTGTAAATCCCATTCATGGGTTTTGCTGTAAAACCATCCATGATTTCTCTTCTCTTCATGTTTATTGATAGATAACCACTTTTGTTTTTAAAATCACATTAATGTTTTTCCTGTTTTTAAAAAAAATCCTCATAAAAACCAATAATGTTTTTGCATCAAGAATGGGAATTAAGAAAAAAACATGGATGGTTTTCTGAAATTTTTTCCTGTGAAGGGGGTACGTTGCAAATCACTGACATTTGTGACAGGCTGTATTAAAGTATGAATAAATATTTGATTGCTCTGCATTTAGTAGGTTTTGACTGTTTTTCAACGGGCACACAGAAGAAAATTATCTTAATGGTGAACAATTAAAACAATAGAGTGTTTATGTCTCAGAACTATCAGTCTGATAGTTAATTACCCCTTGGAAATTTGATGTTCTTAAAACTAGCATATTTCTTTTAAGAAGGTCGCATTTCTGCAGGGCAACTATCAGCCGATAGTTCCTTGACAGAAACACTCCATTGTTTAATTAGATTGCAGCACTTTTTAATAGCTGAATGGCAACATCTTTGCACTTAAGCAAAGTTTCACAGAAAGATTTAATATTGGTATTTTCTCCACCGACGATTCGTTTATTATAATTTTTACTTAAAAACAAATCGTTTATTTGCTCTCGATTTCTACGAGGTGATAGTTGATTCCACCTTCAGCCTCAACAACTACGTATCACCCCATAGAAATCTCGAGCTCACAATCTAATTGTTAATTAGTTCCTTTTGCAGTTACAGTCTTACTTATGCTAGCTAGTGTTAGTCTAGTGTGTCAATATTAGCTTACCGTTAAAAGCTGTGTTTGATCCTTGGACCAGCCATCAAGCCCTGACTTATCTTTCATGAATGTAACATAAGTCTTCAGTTCCAGTAAATTTCTGGGTTTTCTTAGAGTTGCTGCCACTTCTATATTGGCCACTAAAGGAAAAAACAAAGTACAGTATACTGGCAATACCACTGAAGTAATTAGGTATTCCTTTTACCATAACAATATTTCAACCTTGTATATGTTGTAGTTCAATTTTATCCATGGTTCAAATTTATTTTCCTTTGTTTCAAACTCATTATCATACATTATCATACCAGAAAACAAAGGAAAATAAAATTTGAACCAAGGAAAAAAATTGAACTACAAAATATAGAATCTTTAGTCTAATAACTACAGTATTTTCACAACAGATTTTGCTCAATCCAATAAACTTCCAAGTACACAATACAAAGGCGTGTCTGGAGGATTTCCAAAAAAAAAAGATTTATATGTTAATCATAACTATAACATAATTCTCAAATCTGATTGGCTATCAACTGCCCTGATTTCAGCCTTAATAGGACAGTTTAAATAGTACAGTAGCGTCATGCCTGAGTAATTGGACAGTACGCGCCATCACGCACGCACTTAAATGGCTTTTTTCCACTGCTAGCAAAAAACAAATCTTGAAATTTCATGTGTTTCGATTTAAAAAGGAAAAGAAGTTTACATATCACAAATTTTGTTGAAGTTATGATTAATTGGTAATAAGACTTCGTGTCGTCCAATTCGGTCTGCAATCATACTCGTGATTAAACAAATCGTATGATTACAGACCGAATTGGACTCCACTTAGTCCTATTACCATTACGAATCTTACAGGCACCTCTGCTGGCTAGAGCCATAGCAAATCAATAAGAAGAAAATTTTACAATTATTTTTACTATTTTGCTCTAATTTACATGTAAGCATTTTATTAGCTCAGGTATAATCAAAATTTAATAATGACAAACAGCAGAATATATTAATGAAAGGCTGACTCCGCATTGGGAAACAAGGAATAAACATTTCTCTATATTTCATTGAAAACATGAACAATTTAATTATCACAAAACTATCATATAAAATGTCACACAGTATTCATATTCTTACCTAGAACATTAATGGAGGCCGACAGTCCACCATATTTACAAGAATATGTCCCTAAATCATCCAGGGTCACATTGTTAAGTGATACAGCAGTTTTGGCCATGTCATTTGACCAGTAACGTGCACCGTGAACCACCTCATACTTAGGCTTCACTTTCACCCATGTAACAAGTTCATCTTTTTTCTCCCAGTGTTCTTCATCTTTTGGCAGAGGTGGTGAAATAGAACAGAGCAAGTGAAGCACTCCATTGGCTAGATTCTTATCCATAACTGCCTCAGATGAATCAATACTCTCTAGCCTCGGATTTGTCCACAAATAGCCAACTTTAACAGATGTAGCATTTACTATTGTACAGTACACCAAATCTGTAACAGAAAAAAAATAATACGTAATATTACTGTTCAATATTATATGTGACTTTGTTGTCAAAATGTTTGTTACATAACAACTGTTACTATCATTGTACAGAAATGCAGATAACATCAAACCATGACATTACTGCTACCTAAAGAGTTTACAACAGTGTATGATCACGATAGAGCAATTGCTAGCAGATCTCAGTTTTTACTTTTTCCTTTTCCTAATTAATACACAATCTCCCCTTTCCATTTGTGAGGCAACAAGTGTAAATTCTTTTAAAGCCTTAGTTAAAAGGGTTTTTAAATGATTAGTACATTCTCCTAGTGTTTTTCTTATTATAATATTTAATATAATTATTTACCGCCGCAATTTAATTTGCATCATTATTTTCATTTCCATGATCTGCTTTAATATGGGGTCTTGACTCTTTTGCATTTCATCCCTTGGCTTCTGTTTTCGTATGCAATAAATTGTCAATAAATAAATAAATAAATAGATAAACAAGCTGTACATGTTCCGTTCTTCAAAATCTTTGAAACGTTAATTTGAACGAGTATACTAGCCTAAGCAATTCAGCTGCAGCATGCATAATGTAATGCGAAAATCTAGCCAAGACTTAAAACAGGGTAAGAAAATGTTGACCTCGAATTCCTCTTAGCACTGTGTACATGTATTTATCGGTTCGCCGCTCAACACTGCGTGGTAGCAACACACAAATTTTTACAAACACTACAGTACTTCTTGATCACGTATTCACACCACAGGAATTTCTAAATTCTTTGAAACATTTATGCAGATGATAATACAAGCTTATAATTATTGCCAAGAGCAGCAGTAAAATACTTACCATCAGAGATAACAACAAGAAGGTAAGCTACAAAGCTGCAAAGACTACTTCGATACGCCATGTTTTATCCAACAAGCCGTTTTTTTCAGAAAGTACTTAATGTAAGTGTTACTATTATGTCCCCAATCATTTTGTCCCCGAACCTCTCACGGTAGCGTCCCCAGGCACAGTGGCCTTGTCATCCACTCCCTTCCATCCCTCTAAATGGCACTTAAACGGTTTCTGCTCACTTGTCCTCACTGGAGTTGACGAAAGAGCAAGTAATGAAGTCATTCCCTGACAACCATAGCTGTGAACCGCGGAAGTTACCAGGATCTCAAAATACGGAACTGTATTGAGATAGTCAATTAATTCATTTTGTCATAGATGTTGAGATCGAGCCTTTAATAGCTCGTAGAAGATGAAATTAAATCGGGGCAGTCTCAATTCTCTAACGACAAGGGTTCCTTTTCGTTTTGAAAGGAAACTCTGCGGGAAGTCGGATGTTTTCAGGTACGTATACAATTTGATAGTATGTTCCCTATGCTGGTTAACTTGGGTTTGAGTGAAATTCGAGGACCAAATTCGATTGTTATGAACCTGGTTCACATCTTGTTAAAAAAAAACGCGTTACAGTTGTTTATAACTAAGAGCAACGTCCGGTTTTAAATCGACGATCGGCATTTTATGACAAAGGTTATGGCATTACGAGACATGATTCCACGGAACTGTAAACACTAGAAAGCAGTGAGCAGTTTGGAAGTGCCGGTTTTGTTTATAAACTGTAGCCAATTGGGATAGTAGTTGCAAAGGGCCGATTCTGGGACAAAAAGGGCGTGGTTAATTTTGTCGGGGGACTGGTTCGGCTCGGCCAGAATTTTTTGGGTGTGGTCAAATTTTTTTTGTGCATATTTAATTAGTAGTAAATTTTCAGGTCGATGATTTTTTCAAGTCTCTCGATTTTCAGGTCGAGTGATTTTTGGGTCGATCGATTTTTTCGGGTTGAGTGATTTTTGGGTCGAGTGATTTTTCATTTAGGCGTGGTCATGGTGGGTCAAAATTGTATCTTTGTGGGGGGTGGGGTCGGGGAGTGGTGGAGAGGGGAGGGGAGGGGTGGGGTGGGGTCGGTCTAGATTAGATCATATTTGTTACTTGAACCGAGTAACAAATACCCAAGAATTAGATGAAACTCTATAGATAATATTCTTAGATTCTACAAGTATTCATGTAGACTGCATACTAGAAAGTCTCGATTTTTGTTGATATTTCTGTGGACTATTCTAATTTTTTGTTAAGCATTCTAATAGATGATTTCCTAAGAACATCTATTTAGATTCTTAATAGATGATTTGCTTCAAATTTAAATTCTGAATACTCATAACCGCATCAGAAACCAAAAACATATAACATGTAATAATTCCAGTTCCTCCTTTTTCACGATCTATTTCAAGTGTCACACCATTATAACTATCATTTATAGAATAACCATTCCCATGAATTTTATTATCGGGATAGGACCTCAAATCGATCCACAAAGCGAATTTGTCCATGTAGAAATCTTCCTCTTTGATAGAATCATTCAATCCAAAGCGTTTAATAGCCGATCTCCATAAATCGGTTGGATTCATCCCCTTGGAATAGAGTTGGTTTGGTATCCCATCCAAGTTAATTTTGATGGATGTGATTTCTGGATTCACAAAAGTCTCAGAATCTCTATTTCCTGGTGTATAGCTATCTGTGAATAGGCAAAGGATACCCGTCATTGATCTTCTGGGAACATTCACATTTTTAAAAATTTTATCATCATTAGGTCTTGAAATTTTAAACGTTTTGTGTAAGATAATGTCTTCGTAAGTGAATCCTTTCCCCACTCTATAGGAAGCTATCGCCTGAGTCGTCAAATAATCACTTGAGATGCATGAATACTCCAACTCAATGTTAGTCATTCTATAATTTGGAGGTTCTTCAGCCTTCGAGTAAACGACAATATCATCAACTGAGGCTAGTTTAATTTCAAATTCTAATGAGTCATTAGTAAACGGTCTATTACAAAACACACCATGATCCTTGAGAATGGGATGATCTAGAGGTATTGCATACTTAGTGTTATGAATAGCAGCAAGATTAACCTCCTTTCTATTTGAAGTGTTTTTATCACCCACATTTGTTCTAAGTTTACGCATATTTTCAGAAGAGATGCCTTGCCTCAACCTATCTCTACGCTCCTTCTTTGGTAAATGCAAATCATGATACGTCTGGAATACATTGAATCTCTCAGTATCTTGTATAATTTCTCCACCGAATTTAACTATAAGTTCGGAGATGAGATTTCTCCCCACATTATTGACTAGAGTATTGTTTTTATGTCCTGAGACATTCAGATTGAAGGTGAGATATACACTGCCTGGAACGAACACAAGATTCTCTGATAATTTCGGAATTTCAGTGTATAGTGTTTCACCAGGATTAGCAGATGAAGGATTGAATGTGATTCGATTCAGTGATGTTTGCGCTCTCAAACCATGTAATTCTCTAGGAAAACGATTTGGTTCAAGAATTTCTGATATAGTAGTCATTGTATATATATAATCATAATAATCTTTAAATGTTTATAAACATTACTTATTCTGCCACTCTTATTAGACTTAGATGTATTAGGAAATCATCTATTAGAATGCTTAACAAAAAATTAGAATAGTCCACTGATATATCAACAAAAATCGAGACTTTCTAGTATACAGTCTTATATGAATACTTGTAGAATCTAAGAATATTATCTATAGAGTTTCATCTAATTCCCTCTTAATTAATACTAAGTCTTGGGTATTTGTTACTCGGTTCAAGTAACAAATATGATCTAATCTAGACCGACCCCACCCCACCCCTCCCCTCCCCTCTCCACCACTCCCCGACCCCACCCCCCACAAAGATACAATTTTGACCCACTATGACCACGGCTAAATGAAAAATCACTCGACCCAAAAAACCCGAAAAAATCGATCGACCCAAAAATCACTCGACCTGAAAATCGAGAGACTTGAAAAAATCATCGACCTGAAAATTTACTACTAATTAAATATGCACAAAAAAAATTTGACCACACCCAAAAAATTCTGGCCGAGCCGAACCAGTCCCCCGACAAAATTGACCACACCCTTTTTGTCCCAGAATCGGCCTTTTGCAACTACTGGGATCAATATGTTACAATTTCATCTGGACAGCAGTCATTACCTACAAGTTAGGAATAACGATCAGGACCAATTTTGAACGTTCAATCATTGAATTGTTTTCGTGAAGAATAAGGATGCGAGTAAATTTGTTAGAGCAAGCGCTTCTCTCACTCGCACACACGCGCGGGTACTTGCCTGCGCTTCAGCATAGTTAGTAGAGAAGACTGGTTAGGAAACTCGGCGAATTTCACAGAAATATGTCTGTTTACGATTTTCAACGTCACGCCTCCTCTACTAACTATGGCTTCAGTAAGGAATCAAGAGTCCACTCTTAAGTTCGAATTAGCTGCCGCCCGGCCAGCTCGAACCGCCGCCTGGTTTGCTCAGTTGGTAGAGCGGCAGCAGCCTAGTAGTAGCAGCCAGGGGCCGGGTTGTTCGAAGTAGGGTTAAGGTAACCCAGGGTTAGTGCGGAATTTAAATGACGATATGCGAGCTCAAAAAGCATATTCAGTATTATTCTTTTTGAATACGATTTGATGAATGTATGCTGTGAAAAAAATAGAGAAAGTTATCGGAGAAAATGCTTTTAAACAAGAGGAAAAGAAACCCGGGATAAAATTTAACCCTGGGTTAGCGCTAATCGGCCTTCGAACAACCGGCCCCTGAGCAGTAATAGTGCAGTGGTTAGTAGAGCTCTAGATCTTCACTCTAATCAATGGGGCGTTTTGATCTTAGTTCAGCCTATTGGCGTATCTAGTCTAAGGTATCAATAATATAGATTTTTCCATTTTAGGTTTGCACAGCGACAAAGCTTTTTAATACGCAATTTTTAAACACAATCTTATGCCATTAAATGCACTCAACTTTCAAGAGTTCTTTTACTCAGTCAAATTGAAATATTGTGGGGATAGTTTCTAAAGAAACTGGTGCTGCGTCGGTGGGCAGTTGAAACACAAGAAAATGGGTAAATCAAACGAGTTGATTAAGTAAGTTATACCACCGTAAGGTAAAAAGGAGGTGCTGACGTTTCGAGCGTTAGCCCTTCGAAACGTCAGCACCTCCTTTTTACCTTACGGTGGTATAACTTACTTAATCAACTCGTTTGATTTACCCATTCAAATTGAAATATGCCTATTTCTTATATGGCTACAATAGTACGCGCGCTCTGATTTGCTGCAGAGTAGGAGAGATGTTCTTGTATAATGACCGGGCATTATGAAAATTTGTCAAAACAAGTTGTCACATTTTCAAAGAAACTGTTATTTCTGTCATCAAGACATTAAGGCCTCAGACCGAGATTTCCCTGTGATGACCTCACTCTCGGTTAGTAAGAAATGTATAGTGGCCCAGGGGAACAAAATTTACTGTCCATAATTATGATCGCGCGTGAATTGTAACGAAGACTTGTAACACGTGGTCGTCGCTTAGTTTTCAATAATTTGACAATCACTTTTCCACTCTATCTAATTACGCTCAATTCTGCTCCCTTTTGTAGGGTAGAAAATCCGTTCTGGCATCAGCATTCTTTTTTACCCCAAAAGATTTGTATAAAGTGCCGTTCATTTCCAGGAACAAGATTTTCAAAGACGGTCAAAGTCCGATTAAAGGCTCTCGAAGTTAATAAACGCATAGATTTTGGCATTTGCGCACGCTTCGAACTTTGTAGGCATATATATGTTATGGTTCAATTTTATCCTTGGTTTAAATTTTATTTTCGTTGGTTTTTTTGGTATGGTAATGTATGATAATGAGTTTGAAACAAAGGAAAATACAATTTAAACCAAGGATAAAATTGAACCACAACAAATACATCGATGATCAAGTTGTTGTTTTGTCTTTATGTGATATTTTATTGTTTTCTGTTTTGATTAGCGTTGCCAGTCTGTAAAACGGAAAGGGAAAAAACGTTTTATCACGACAAATTAACAAAAGCGTTAGAAATGTTGAAGAAAATAGAATGTCGTTTGGGTGTTATTATCCTCATCGTTTTTATAGCCATCACTGTCATCGTCCAAATTCATCAGTTGATTAATTAATTAAGCGACGCAGTTCGCTAACTCAAATCCTCTCAATACCCAGGATCCCCCGATGTGGTTCAAAAGTTTAATTCCTCCTCTCCCAAGGTCAAACTTTTAGTCGCGAAATGAGGTTCACAAGTATACAGGGCAGTGGTCAAAAGCTCGAGTCATAATAGATTTGATTTATTTCACTTTTGAATGCAATCAAAACTGGAGTCTTCCAATGTGTTTCGCAAGCCATTGTTGAACTTTAAACGTCTCAGTACAAACTTGTCGGAACTATAGATCTAATCAAATCTTAGGTACATTTGGTGATTCTTATTTGAACTCTTTCACTGGATTCTCTGACGACACCTTTTGTGCTATAATACGGTTCTATTTTCAAGCTTTCATTCCCCATGACCCAGCAGCGTTAATATCCCCCTTAAGGTCAAAGCTACTTCATTTTCACCAACAAGGCTATTTTCCCAATACCTATGTCCAGTGACTAAGTAACGCGCGCAAAAATAGCACACGGGAGAAACTGTGACGAAAATTTAGGAATGGAATGGGGTGTTCTAAGTGGAGACATTTTACGACCATATATTTTCTTCTCAGACAATTTAGACTGAGATAGTATGTGAAGCATTTCTTCAAGAACACTGAACCTTAACGTCTTCCATTCTCGTAATCTTATAACAAAGAAGTTTAATTTCTTCATTTCGAGAGTGATGATAAAAGGATCACAACAAACCTTAATTTTCGTCAACTTCTTAGAAAGATCTTTTAGAACTTATGTTATCTAGTCATAATCTGATGTTCTTTGCAATTTATGATACACGTTGGCTGAAAGTTCAAAACTACCCAGGATTGCTTGTTACTGAGCTTTCCTAAAGCTTTTTTCTAAAGCCATGATGCGGTTAACTCCCTCATATGTCTGCATTTCCGACATATTTCCCGTGCAAGAACTGAAATGCTTATTCGGTTCCTCCTATTTCAATACAGCAGCTTTGCGGCTATTTACCACCGCTGATATACATGTTCAAAGACAAGTGCACTCTCTAACTGCCATATTTGGAAGCTCCTCGATCTTGGGTTGGCCATCCTTTAAGTACAGAATCACCAGGGGCTCATACGCCTTAGGTACACAGCAAGGCTCCCCTGGGGTATCGGGGTTGATTCTGTTGTAAAGAGCCATGATGGACGTGTGATGGGTTGACTTCTCAGACCCCCACATTAATGGACACTTTCCAGCGCAGTAGTTTGCGTAGAACCCTTTTGGTGCATGAATCCAAGTCCATCGCAAATCCCTCTCAAAGTCAATGTAAACTGAACGAAGACAGCACCGCGGTTCTTTGGGACGCTTGGTGCAGTATTCCCAGTCCAGAGATCGTCTGTTTCTACTTTTTGCAGTTTCTGCTCGTTCGCGAGGCACGTACCAAGCAAGAATATTTGGCGATAAATCTTTTCTTTCCTTGCCGCCATCAGTTGAGGGTCCACCGAGGTAAATTGGAGAAACATCGCGTTTTTTATTCAGTGAAGCAGGACCCGTTACACTAACTACAAGACCTCTGTTGGAATCCGGGTTGTTCACCCACTTGCGAACTGTTGAAGTGACATCCAAAGAAATCCAGCTTTTCTGGTTTGACCAGCTCAATTTTGAATCCTCGGGGCTGATGCAACTAGAGTCCAGGACTTTGTCTATCAAAATCGTAGATTCAGTGTTTTCACAAACGTTGATGCGTACCTCAGTCCGAGGTACCTCGTAGTTTGGCGTCTGATAAATGCGAAGCTCAGCTAACGACACCATTGAACTTTCTGAGAGAATAGTGCTGGTGTTGAAATGCAGAAAATAGACATCCTTGTCTCTGAATTCATCAGAATCTAGAAAAATAATGTCACATTGTCCACATTGTATCAGTGTTAATCATCTTGGCTTAAGGGTTAAAGTATAAGACAGTATAAGATTAAAAACACTTAGTCATTTCACAACCTAGCTACTGAGTAATACTCTGTTGTGGTTCTCCACTAAACAATGAGAAGAAGTTACTTTAGTAGTAGTAACTTTTTCATCTGTGGGCAAAACAAGAGTTCACTACAGTTTATTGGCCTTCTATTTAAAGATTAGTCACAATGTAGTATGGTTTTGTAATAAGATGAAAACATTGGACCCCTCTTTGCCACATGGCATGGTACGCAGCTAGGACCACAGAGTAGTATTTTAAAGACTTTCCAAGAGTACTAGTTTTCATACTCAGATACATGGCTTTATTAACGGACACGCTAGAGCCACACTGTAAATTTGAAACAGTCAAACGACATCACAGTAATCTTCACTAGCTTTCCAAAGAATGCCGGTCACACTTTAATACTGTTGATAATCTTTCCAAGAATCGAAGAGTCTCGCCGCATTGCTGAGTCAAGATGAAGTTTTGATTTATGTAGAGAAGACTAATTGTAGGAAAACGTTTAAAGACTTATCAGGGTGACAAACACAAGCGAGTCGTACTTACTCGATGAAATCGTTTTTGCGTATTCGTATGTCAATGGTAATTTCGCAACCGTCTTTGCAAAGTCTCCATCAGCTTCCGCTTGAGCGAAGCAACTGTTAGCCGCCGTTTTCAATTTGTCTTTTTCTTCAACGGCACTGCGGTACGTTTGTAGAATGTCTTCACTGACATTAACAGACTTGCCGTCTGTTGGTGGTTCTGTCAGACCAAGCTTTGTCAAAATCTGTCGATGGACGGTAAAAATCGTATTCTCTCGAACTACTCTAGGGCTGCAAAGTCTGCATCCCGCAATGAAACAAACATTTGCTAAATTCGCAAAAATCGGTAACCAAGGGCAAATCAAAAATATCAGACGCATCTTGCCAGGTAAGACCTTAAGCCTTAGCATTCGCTATTTCAAAGAAACAAAGATTAATGGTGAAGAGAAATGCATGGAAATAAGAAACTGAACAATAGCCTGGAGAGCTTTTTTATGTGCTTATCTTTGATTAAACAAAGTCTCTTTTCAAAACACCGCATCTAACAGTAATGGGCTCCGAGCACTCATTAACACTATTAAACTAACAAATTCACTTTTCTACCTGGTTAGAATTAGGTCTAAAAACAAAAGGTGATTAACTGTGTGATAACAAAATCCACAAGGCTGAAATGTAATTAGCAGTTTTGGACTGGCCGTGCGATTAAATCTTTTCATACCAGTGATATTTTCTTTTAGCCATACTGAAGACTTCCAAACTAGAATTATTTTAAAAAGTAAGCCTGTTATAGGGCGAATTTTGTTCAGAGAGTAATTAAACATTCCAAATAATGGCTTTTCATTTTACATTGATTGAAAACGCATACGAAAGAGTAATTGACGCCAAATATTGAAATCATTTTCCGTTCAGCGGTGGCAGGTGCAAATGAAGAAAACTCTACTTGCAAGCAATCTACCTTTTCTTTAGGGAGTGCTGTTTATTATTATTATCATTATTATTTTTTATTTATTTATTTATCATAGCTAAGACGCTGACCGCTTAAACTTCTAGCCTCTCAGCTTTGAACATTGCCAGAGCACAATTTCGCCCACCGTGTTTAGATTTTTGTTTAATTAGGGAAGAGCTGCAGACTGTTTTGAAAAACAAAAGCATAAAAAGGAACTTGCCCAGTCAAATAATTTCACTAGGAAAGGAACGAGACCATTTCCAAGCTTTCAGCTTTCAGATTTATTCCTCACGGTTCTCTCTTACTCAGTTGTCTGTTCGGAGCCTCAACAGTACTAGTGTAGCACCCGGGGGGGGGGGTACTCCCATTTATGGGCTATATGGGTACGTGCCGCGGAATAGGGTATGGTTTTTGAGGTTCTCGGTCCTTAAATAGGGTATCTTTTTTGACCCTTTTGTTTCTGTGTCCCTGGTGTGGTCCTTAGATAGGGTAGCTTAATTGTATTATCTAATACTGGAGTGTGACATGTATATTATGCTTGATGCATACATCCAATGTTACAAAGAAGAAATAAAGTTTTTCTTTTCATGCTATTAATAATTTTGTTTTTTCCTTGAATAGGGTGTCATTTTTCGGCTTTAGGCCTTAAAAAGGGTATCCGTTTTCGCTTTCTTAGTCCTTAAATAGGGTTAGGGTTCACGAACCTTCGCGGCACACCCCTATTCAAACTTCGCGGGAGTACCCCCCCCGGGGGTGTAGCAGCTCTTCTAAACCGCTTATTTGAATGGACCTCTATGTTTAACTCTTCTATTTTTTTAGGGCCAGGGGCATTGTTTGTTTTGTTTGTTTTATTGTCCTTTGCTTGGGTATCGAAACAATAATAGTACCAGACCCGTGAACTTGAATGAGGAGGAGTGACGTAACGGCTAAGGTTAGGACGCAGGTTTAACTGAGTTCAAAACGTCACATGAAAGTTCAAAACGTCACATAAAAGTTCAAAACGTCACATGAAAGTTCAAAACGTCACATCAAAATTCGAAGTCACATGACCTGACTCTTATCGCCTCTCAGTGTCTCTTTCAAAAGTCATCAAAACAGTACAATGAAAGACTTGTTTCGTTTTATTTGCAATCCAGGCGGACGATTTCCGATTGATTATCGTCTACGCTGGTATACATTTGCACACTTAAATTCATTCTACCGAAACTTTCCTGTTGTTTTAACAATATCGAAAACGTTTCAGCCTAGCACTCTCAAAATTTCGTTCGTTCATTCGTGAACATCATCAAATTTTTGAGCGGATCAACCCGCCTTAGCGACTTCCAATTCTAAGGAAAATTTAATAGTTAAGATAATTCTTTCTTTCCTAATCTGCGGTGCTCTCTTTTTTCATTTCATCCTTTTTTTTTGGCTTGCTTCTTCTATTCAGTTCATTCTATTCAGTCCTTTTAATGTTTCATTTAGACTAATGCATTGTCTTTGTCCTTCAGTCCGAGCGGTTATTTAATGGCAAGCACACGTGGTTATAACGGTCACCGATTTCCCGCCAAAATGTCTGCTTGTGGTGGATTCTGGAAAACAACTTCTTCGTCTGGACGTGGTGCGAATGGCGCAATGCCTGCTTGTTGTACCAGTCTCTGTTATTTTATTTATCCTATCAGAAAATCAAACGCAAAACAATTAATACATGCTTCGTTAAACTAGACAGCAAGGAAGTTTCATATGGAAACCATTACTAATGAAGGGAAATGAAACATTACTCATGTTTCATACCAATATAGGCAGTTTCCCTTTACGTGTCCTGTGCAAGTCCCGATGCATTTTCCAACATCAATGACCTGAAAAATGAAAGCAAAAGAAGCCTTAACCTTCGTAAAAAGAAATTTTTTGATTATATTTGGTTTTACTTTATGATTTACTTATACTTTTATAAACCCGGGCCGTATGATGTAAGAATACATTTATCCCACATCCCCTCTGGGGTTTTCAGTGAAATATTACAATTCTTTCTCGGGTGTGGAATCGGCGGTCAGACTATAAAGGCGCCTCTGGCAGCCACTATCAATCCATATTTGATCTCACCCCAGCCAAACCACAACACCGGGAACTACAACCCCTACTCTTAGCGAACAGTGTGTGGGTTCTTTAACGTCCCACGAAGTTATTGCGAACAAGGGTTGTGAGACGGGACCTATGGTTTATCGTCCTTATCCGAGAAGACTAGAAAGTCTAACCATTTACAGATGTCACTGTAAAGGCAGCACTTTCTCCTCACGACTTCCCGCACGACAGTCCCGTGTTCTACCAACTGAGCTAACCAGTCAGCGGAAGAATGAACACCTCTTGCTTTGATTCTCGCCAACGTCGTCCCCATTTACATGCACGCACGACGCAATGACACAAGAATGATCACACACTCAAGAATACTTTTTTTGTTGTTGTTGTGCTTTAGCATCAGATCTCGAGCACAAACCGTGCTAAAATGCAATGCTTCTGCGCTTATACATCCAACTCAAGCATGAGCACGAGCACAAGTATAAGCACAGGGACGTTTGCGTACGGTGAAAAATTCTACATGCGAAACCACAAATACCCTCATCATCATCATCATCATTTGTCTGAACTTTTAACCAATGCAACGCCTTGGTAGCCAGTCAGCAGAATCGATGGGTGGAATGGTTGGTATACAAAGAAATGGAAATGACTTGCATTGAACATAAACACACATCTCTATAAAATGTATTTGCACTCTCCCGCGTGGTGAGTATTTTTTCCGCTTGTTTCCACACAAATTCTGCGAGAGTGTCCTCTACAGCCATAAATTGTTCACCCTCCATCACAGGGTTACACAAATATTGTAACAAAAGGCTTCCCTATATTATTAACGCATTTCTTAATGTCATTAGTTAGTTCAGTAGTAATTAACCCACTCACTTCACTGTAACAAACCATAAACTGTTGTGAATTTAGCCATAGTGCCCTATGCGGTGGCCATGTGTACTGCAAACCTTCCAGATATTAATGGTAAATAAATATGCTTGGCACATGAAATGCACCAAGGTTGGTAACACAGTATGGCTACTCCACTGGGCCTCACCTTTGTGAGGGCACTAAACACCCACTGTAAAATGTTTTTTTTTGTGTGGGTGTGTATATGTGTGTGTGTGTGTGTGTGTGTATGTATGTGTGTGTTTTAAGCGCCCTCTGCCCGGTCAAATAGTGCAATAACCGGTGTGTGCAATGACAGATCGACATGTGATACTTAGTAGAACCCGTAGAGCAATGAACCCTACCAGCCCAGTACACACCTTAGGATGAAAGATGCCAGGCCACAAGGCCGTCGGCAAAAGCCCCCTAGATGGTAGGTGGGGTGTAACCGGCCCAAACGGGGACGATTACGAGAGGAAGGTGCAATGTTCATGTCACCATCCCGCGTCAGGGATCTATGAAATCGTATATTTTCTTTAGAAAAGTAAAAAAATGTTTTTGCCATAACCCTCGCTTACCTTAGTCACAGTGTTGTTATCATGCAGCACGTGGATCGCTTCCATGTGGGACGCTCTATAGCATCTCTTTTCACACGCACATGATTGAATCACTGAAACACATTTGGCTCCTGAATGCAATAAAACAAAGTGAATTTCCACTGGTACACTTCCTTTGTTTCAGACAACAGATACCAAAATAGCTGTTTCGATATAACACTGAAATAGCGTTGTCACGTGAAACAAACCCTAAAATCTGCTGACCTTATTTATCAACCCATGACTCACCGTTTGGTCCTGTTATTGACACTGTCTTTGACAAAACAGGTTTGCATTGAATGCCATGGGATCCTAAAAGCAATGCAAAAATTAGTTGTTAAGGCGGTCGTGAGTGTTTTGATTAGATACTACTATCGTGTTAAATATGTATAGGGCGCCAAATGTTCAAAAATTATTTTTGGTAATTATATCAAAATTATTTAAAAATTATTTAGACAAATGTAATTATTTCAGACCATGCTTTTATCTTTTGTATCCTTTGTCTTAAACAATAACTTTAACAATGGCATTTAATACAGGATCAACCTTTACTAAGTGAGATATACAAAGAGCCTTACATCATCTCGTACAAAAGAGGAAAATCGCTCAAAGACATACTCGTGAGACCCAAACTCTAAAGGCAAAGAAACCGTACACTTGCGAACAGCGGGAGTCGTGTAGGCCTGTCACAACTTTTTTAAACCAAAGAGCAGAGGCCATTAACGGTATCGCTTATTATCGACTTCCCGGAACCGGTTGGTAGAGAAACGAAGATATCCTTCCTTTCAAGAAACAAATCGATGGCTTTCTGCTGTTTTCCATGGTTTCAAATAATTTTGCAGGTAATGCCGCATTGTTTGAAACAAGGAATTTGCCTGGCAATCATTGTTTGAAAGAATATAAACAGGGGAAGTCGGTTGTATTAAGTAACGTGTGATAGAGGCAAACCGGCAGTGGTTTTAAATAATGTAATGCATCAGTCAATTCCAGCAATGCCCATCCCCCCCCCCCCGGGCTAACCCCCGGGCATTAGCATTTTTTTAAAAAAATGGGCAAATTCCCCGGGGTGGGGTCACAGAAGCTGTCTAAATGCCCCGGGGTGGGGACGAAGAATGAGGGCAAATGCCCTGCCCCCTTCGCCTGTATTCGCAGGCTACTTTTTCTGTGAAGAATCAACACATTTTAAATGATGATGCATTGCATTTTATAAAGCTCGCAAGATCTGTCTTGAATATCCCATCATTTGAATTCGCAAACCTTAAGTATTTTAACTCCACTTTCACGAATTTAAAAAAATGCTAGGCTAGTTTTGAATGCGAAATGCGAAATAGTCGTGTTCACGTCAGTGATTGTTTTGTGATATTAAAACAAAATATAGTCCACCTTGTCGCTTATGTTTATATGCTTACAAATAATGAAGAAACATCCAAAATTGAGAAAACATACCTTTAAAAACATCGACCAGTTTTTCTAGTCCCTGACGGACAAGCCATTGCTCGACAAACACCTCGTCTTTTCCGCTGAATTCATCCATGGCACTTTCAAAAACACGTGTGTCAAATGCCCGGGGGTCGCCCCGGGGTACGCAAATGCCCAGCCCCCGGGCCGCGAGAAAATTGCGAATGCCCCACCCCCGGGATTGACAACGTGAGCAAATGCCCCGCGGTTGCCCGGGGGGGGGATGCTGGAATAGCCCATTTCCGAGTTGCTACATGCCTCAGTTTCATAGCGAGTCCAGGTGCAAGACCATTCAAATGGAAATGATAGAGTATTCTTATGCAAATTAAACTCATTTCCATTTGAATGGTCTTGCACCTGGACTCGCTATGAAACTGAGGCATGTGGCAACTCGGAAATGGGCTATTGACTGATGCATAAGAGCAAGCTCAGATTGTATGAAAGATATGATTAAAAGGGAAGTTATTGTTTAAAACAAAGGATTCAAAAGATAAAAGCATGGTCTGAAATAATTACATTTGTCTAAATAGTTTTCAAATAATTTTGATATAATTGCCAAAAATAATTTTTGCACACTTGGCGCCCCATAAATATGAGGCATTAAGGAGGGAAACAAGATGCCACCTAAGAACTCTTGGATCAATATCAGTACCTGGGCAACTTTTCCCTACCCCTCCCTTAACCCAACATTAACATTGGCTTTTTAACTTATTATAACTTGCTGGGTTAGGGGAGGGGTAGGTTCACAGTTGCCCAGATACTGGCATTGATGATTTTTAACATGTATTTTGAATTAAACTCAAGTTTGGTCAAGGCCTTTCTAATTAAGAATTGCAAAAAGAACCAGCACCTCTGCCCACTCAATCAATTCCAGTTTCACAGACACATATTGCTGATTTATTCACTTAAACACCACAAAATCACTGTACTATAACCAAATCTAGTATAGAATGGATATATCGTGCAATTAATTTTGAATCATGGAATTAAAATTGGAGCCCTGCACAATTTCAAGATTTGGGCAAAAAGTTAGGAAATGAAAGAGTTTCAAAGGATTCTTTCTTGTCGAGTCAAAACATACAGGAATGTCAAAACGCGGTAGCTTTAAAGACGAAAATCACTGGAACATAGTGTAATGTTTCTATTCACCTTGTTCACGACACTGTCCTATACACTGACCAACGTCCAGTGTCTTCTCGTATTTCGTCCCTTTGAAGAACAGACGCTTGCTTGGCATTCGACGACAAGCTAAATCACGTGGAATGCACGTGCAGTTAACGGCACTAGTGACGTCACGAACACCGTCTGAAGTTCTGATGGTTAACTCCAATGTTAAGGTTGCAGTGCATACATCATCTCCAGGGCAGGCCTGTGGAATATGAATAACGATTGATTTACAGTGTACAAGGAACAAGTACTGTGGGTTAAGCGCCTTTGTTATATACCAACAAAACGAGCATTGTCATTGATTGATTCCAGGAGCCCATAGTAATGGCTCCTCTGTTGATTCTTGGTCACCTGCCCCTGATCAAATTCAAATGTATCCGCGCAGTTGTTGCCTGTGCGCCAGGCTGCCTGTGCGCGGAATACCACAGCACGTGATCAGTGCATGACTGAATTAAAAATGATGTGATCTTCTAACTATAACAAAGCACTTAATGTATGATCCCTTGGGAAACTTATTAGTTTTGTTTTCCCTCGATTCCTGATGTTTCATCAGGACTCTCGGGAAAATAAAACTAACTGTTTCCCTCGGGACCATACATTAAGTGTATAATGTAGATGTTTCATCCCTCACATCCAACGAACCGGAATTTAGAACACCGCTCTAGAGTGTGTTTGCCTTAATCTTGGTTATAAATGCCTCTATGATGAATACAAACGTTAACTGATTTCAGCAGTTCAAGAGAATGTACAGTGTACTTGCAGTTTACTTGCAGTTTTTCCACTCTTTGTAATTTAATGGGGCAATACCACCTCGTTTGAGTTATGGCCGTGAACTGGGTTAACAAAAAACGTTAACTGGCAGAGGAACATTTTAATATTGAGGGAATGACTGAAACATGCAGTATCGCTTACCTCATATCCTGTGTTCAACTCGCCACCAGTCTCAATTAGACTGATCTTGCAGCTTCCCACTGGAAATTTTTCTCCAACTCCTGCCAATGGTTTTTAACAGAGGTAAATTCAGCTAGCTTAATTCATTCGGTGATGGCTGCTTTTACAGAAATTGTTAACAGACTTTTTATTAAATACAAAGTCTTTATCTAAACTGTGTTTGTTGTATTCTATCAGAAATATCAGTAAAACACAAGATAAAAAAGATACATTTTAGGTTGAAAAGTGCTTCTATGTTCTATGATTGATTTCTAAAAAGACGCGTTTACAGCGGTTTCGCCAGACCGACCAAAAGTTCACTGAACTCCAAAACCAAGTGGTAATATAATCTGATAATGGTGGTGAAATGCCGCACAGAGTTAGTATCCTAAAGTTTGAAGGCGGCCACGCCGGGTTACCGAAAAGAATCATCAACTGCCTCTCTCCGCCGCCCGGGGACTGCGGCCAACGCCCCAGAGGTCCTGGGTTCGAACCCCGGCCGGACCATCACTCAGGGTCTTTACGTCACTGAGGAGAAAGTGCTGCCTTTGCAATGATATCTGTAAACGGTTAGACTTTGAAGTTCTAGACTTCTCGAACAAGGACGGTAAACCTTAGTTCCCCTCTCACAACCCTTAATCGTAATAAGGGACGGACCATTAGAAAAGTCACAATTGGACCTTCCTTCTGCATGAATTTTTTTTTACCTTCTTCTTTGCATGAATTTTTTTCTTGGCATTTTCCCTTGCATGAATTGTTTTTTGTTTTGTTTCCCCCCCCCCCCCCATCACTTTTCTAATGGTCCGTCCCTTATTTTGTTGGACCTTAAGAACCCACACACTGTTCGCGAAGAGTAGGGGACGTAGATCCCGATGTTGTGGTCTGATTGCAATTTAAGTGTTGTAAGGCGCAGTTGAATATTTTAATAGAAACTGCGCGGTATAAATCAATAATATTAAATAGATTTAGGCAAGCCTAAAAGCGGAGCTCCTCACACAGACCCTCACACATTGAAAATGCTGTCACTAAAGTTATTAAATACGCTCGGTGTACGCAACTACTTAAAGAAGATTCGATAGCTGAAATAAATCGTCAAAAAAAAAAACATCTAGCTCGCGACTCAACGGAAGAGCCATTGCGCGAAAAACAAAGCCTCATTTCGGTTTAAGACCTTCTAAATATCCCGGATGACTATGGCCGCCATGTTGGGGCAACGTCGTCGTCGTCGTCGCTAGACGCACGCGCCCGCGAGCCATGCCGCTAGCCACGATGACCATGAAAACTCAAACGCATGGTTTTCTCAATTTCTATCCTCGCACGGTAGTTATGGGGCTCCGCTCTGCGGCTCTTCGAGCCGCTGTGGAGCTCCGCTAATAATAATAGTAATAACAGTAGTTTAGCGTTTGTTACGGATATTAAGAAGTCGGCCATACCATTATATTCTTTAGTTATTTCCCTGTGACAAACTCTTGTCGCCAATTGATGTTGTTGTAGCCACAGACCGATTGCACTTTCCGTTAATTGTCTTGGTCCTTCTGCTAGGAGATAAAAATACCTATGTTTTTCACTCCGATTAATGAATGAATAAAAAAATAATGCACGATGATGAGTATTGGGAAAATTATTGAAAGGCAATATTACTACATCGATCTAATCTCTCCAAACCAACTGATCAGACAAGACGTTTGACGTTCTCTTCGAAGAAATGTTACTTAGCTCTTGGGAGTAAAAGGGTTGAACTACTCAACCTGTAACAGAGAAGAGCTTCGAGTAAAAGTTCTTAATTAAGTGAACGATGTTACGTCTTTTATATTCAAAACATCATTACTGTTGCTATTTTCATTAAAATCGTGGTACTATTTACTTTAATTAATAAACTGTGTAAAACGGTTAACCATGAAGTGAATGTGACTACTCTTTGAAAGGCTACTGGACAGTGCTGTACTGTTCTACTGTTTCTCTGTAGAGTGTGGTTCTAACCTTTTTCATCTGTGGATCAAACCATCCAGTGTGACCATTCTTTGGAAAGCTACTGAACAGTACTGTACTGTGGTACTGTTTGTTTTACTATACAGTGTGGTTTAATCTTTTTCATCTGTGGATCAAACCATGCAGTGTGACCATTCTTTTGAAAGCTACTGAACAGTACTGTACTGTGGAACTGAGTGTTTGATTTTGAGGCATGGCTTTCCGCACTCTTTCAAAATCGGTTCACTAAAATAAGCTGTAGTGTATTTACTACCATTCTCTAGAAAGGCAACCAAATAGTACCGAATCGTTTGTTTTGCTCTTATAACTGTTTCATCTGTCCATGAAACCGACATGCAGTGTAAATATCCTATGCATGGAAACAATCGAAACATAATATTGTGATGATCTCTCGTACTATCATAAATACTGTTAAAAACAAGTAAAAAAAAGCTGTTAAATTAATTACGATTACATGATACAGTACAATGGACGGCACTGATGATGCCTCCAAGACATGATGTGGGTTCACATTTGAAATATACTGTTGTGGCGCAGAGAGTTCGTTTTGCTAATTTTCGTGCAGTGAAAAATGAAATTTGTAAATGGTCTACTTTTAAGTCAATTTTTCAAGTCAGTTAACGGAAAGCACGACCTATAGTTTTCAAATGAAGTGAAATTGAATAAGATGAAGTTTTGCATTCACTTATCAAATTATGTCTCATGCAGTTGCCTTGGGTGGAAATGGACACGAAATGGTCAAGGACTAATACACTTTAGTTGCAGACCAAACTGTGGGCACAAACCACTATTATCAATTAAATACAAGCAGAGAATTGAAGCTAACTGTTGCTACGCATGACCACAAATTATGTCTGCCTTTTTTAACCTAAAATGGCGCTTTGCACAAGATTTTTTTTTGGGCATCAAGGAGCCAAATAGTCTGCTACACAGCCGTTATTAGTGTCGTCACGCAACGCTCCTCCCCACTAACGGCTGCTGAAAACCGAACCACATTCCTTTCCTTTTGTATTTGCGGTCTAACGAACAAACCAATCACGTATCTAGAAATTGACTGTGACGTCAGTTTTCGCGGGAAAAGCCAGTCGATTTCGGGCGAGAGGATATGAACATGTTTTCCAGCAAGTCATGGCGGAACTCCTAAGAAAATTGTCGACAGTGATTCGAAATGCTTTACTTGCTCTTCGCCGTCAGCAAATGCAGAGAAAATTTATATTTTTGGTAAAAAATCGATCGACTTGCAAGGGATTATTAAATCGTCCCTTAATGTGGATGTGAGCTGTTTCGCAAACAGCGGCAAGATAATTGTTTGCAGGAGCGTTTGCTACAAACGATTGACGAAGTTTCAGCGATCTTCTGAAAAACTGAACGAAATTCTGCAAGAAATCGAAGAAGTCTTCAAAAAAAGGGATGTACCGAGAACAAAGCGCCTTCAAAGGGCTTCAGAAGAATTACACGGCAACATTCCTGAAGGAAACCATCAGGACCAGGTCCGCGATATGTCGCGGACACAGGAAAGTTTAAATCGACAGAAAGTATCCAAATCGCTTCAGTTTGGCACAGGCGAAGCTACCACTTGCACTTCTTCTGCTAATTCGAGTTATCAGGATTTTTCTTCATGGAAACGGCCTGTGCCTGCTTACCTTCCTGGTTTTTTTATCCCCAATTCAAAGTCAGCTCAGTCATCTGTTGAGTGCTTTTCCAAATCAAAATATGGCAAGTCCTCGAAGTGCACATGCATTTCTTCCCGGAGTGACTTCAACTCCAAGATCATCCGGCGTCCAAGAACAGAGTCAAGTGCAACTAAAAATTCAGTATCCCAGTGAAAAATGTTAGCAAATCTCTAACTGGTTCATATCAGTCCATTGCAAAAGCCTTAGCACATGGCGTTCCGTGTCAAATTGCGGGAGCTGCTATGAACTGCCATTCAGTGCGAAAGCATATTGTGGAAAAGGTGTTGAAGATCGTCAACAAAGAAGTTGCCGAATTATGTTCAACAAGAAAGCCATCAATTTTAAGGAAAATTGAAAAGGAAGATTTGGAGAAGTTTGACCTACAGTTAGTTTGTGATGAGTGGCGTGAACGAGCTCCCGTTTTTTATTCATTCCTTCTCACTTCGGCTATAGCTATCAACAAAAGAACGAAACCTTTCGGCTGGTTTGGAAGCTTGGCTATGGCAGGATCTATTCTGTTGAAACAGCGAAACAAGGACATGAGCGCTGCTGCATCTGTGATAGGTATTCTCCTGAAAAGCAAGTCTGTCGAGGTGCGATTCGTTTTACTGATCTTGAGCTTATTTTACTTTAGTCTGTTACACAGCCGTTATTAGTGTCGTCACGCAATTACTAATAACGGCTGTATAGCAGACTAATTTTACTTTCGTGTCATACGTATCTGAAATTGTTCAAACTAAATTGCAGGACATTTATTATTTTAAGGTCAATCTGTATTAGATAAAACAATACACACAATAAAGTCATAAAACTGCTTTATTATCTAAACGATAAAAATAATGGTGGTATTTACAAGAGAGAGAAAATCATGAATATCCCCACTGATCTGACCGTAAAGGTTTAACATAATTTAACGAGAGATGCTCGCACAAAAATAGCAACTTCAGTTAAAATTGGTCTCTGGCAGACACTCCCTATCTAATATGATATTTAATAACACATTAATATAGTTTCAACGAGCAAGTTACATGCGAAAATCGAGAAAATACTTAAACGTATGTCTGATAACAGTGAACTTTGATCGCAGCAGAGAAACTATTGTTTAAGCTGACGGAGAATCTAGAAGGCTAACACTCAGACTTACCACTGCCTTAGGACATGAGCTTCATCAATTGTCACCGCGCAGAGCTTATTCGAATAGACATGGTTGTCTAACATTCTTCGCCAGCGATCATTCATTAGCCATGCTTCAGGTGAACCAAAGACAATAGAATATTTTCCCTTTTCAATCTTTGTAACACCTAACTCCTCTTGTAAACTGATACTTATTGCAGACAATCCAAGATCTGTTAGAATTTTAACCTGATCGTCCATAAGGCTTACCAATGGCGACACAACTACAATAATGTGACCTGCACTCCTGTTTACATGGTCAAACACGAACGGGAGAGCTTGATAAATAAGCGATTTTCCGAATCCTGTCGGCAAGTTTACAAAGACATCCTTCTTATCGACCACAATTGCTTGAATTGCCCGCTCCTGATGCGTATTTATTTCCAAAATCTTAAATAAGGAAGCCACTCGAATAAATGCTTCCTCTAGCGCGGCCATTGTGTTTGCTTTCTCCACATTTGGGGTACCGATAAAAGCAAGGCCGTGATTGGATGAAACTTCTGGCGCGAACACCTTCCAGAAAATGGGAGCTGAATTCTAATTGGCTAACCGCGGGAAAGGAATGTGGTTCGGTTTTCAGCAGCCGTTAGTGGGGAGGAGCGTTGCGTGACGACACTAATAACGGCTGTGTAGCAGACTAGGAGCCAAAGAGCCTAGACTACTACAGAAATGAAACAAAAATAAAGAAAATTAATTAAAGGAACTGTACCAACCTGGGACGTCTGAACGCGCGGAAATAGAATCCATTCCTACGGTCAGGATCGGAAAAATGAAAGACACACCCAGGATTTTAGCTAACATTGCTTGTATTGACTGCCTCGTGTTAAACTAACAGAACTGAGAAACATCAATGTCTTACTGATGTTGAGTTAATATATAGTCTTGAGACCGGTATTGTGTTTTCTCAGAACCGTCTGAAGTCGCCTTTTGTAGTCTACAACTAGTCGGCTGTAACAATACTGTCTGGCTTTTATTGTCAACAATTATATCAACTCAATGTTTTAATTCAGCAATAGACGTCAATCGATATTGTCCAACATTATGTGCTTTCTTGTTTATACACATCATGGTGTTTAAGTCTAAAACCGTTTAGCTTTCCTTCACATTTAAGATCTTATTGCACCAAAAAGGGGTAAAAAAAAAACACTAAGAAATTTTCCGACATCGAACTGGAGGAGTTTAAGGTTAAAAATCTCAAATATTCACAATTTCGCACTGCCCCTTGTGACAAGATTTAATCAGTGCAGACAACAAAGAAAAACAGACACGTGTGCAAAATGTCTGTCCTTGTTTTTTATTAGCTCTTTAACACACTATGTAATTATGTCTATATCATACACATTTGAAAAAAATTGGCTCCTGACAAAAACTACTGCTAAAATTTGGAAAATGTTAGAAGTTGTTACTACTCTTGAACTCGCTTTACACTTAAAAATGACTTGAGTAAGCAAACTATGTCTTAATACAATGTTTTTCTTGAAAGTTTAGCTCCAAGTAAATAAACAAATACAATACTCTATGGATATAGAACTTGGAACTGTTTTCAGTCAGCTTTGAAGCTACTCCCGTACCATTAAACTTAATGGGCTACTCGTCTTGCCACTTATCAATGCTAAGTGGAGCCCTCCTATTATGAAGTGCCACGGTACCGAAGAAAAATTGTTCGTTGTACAGGTAGCGGAGTCTTCGTTATAGCGAAGACCCCGTTATTACGAATAATCTGGTTAACAGCAAAAAATATTCGTTATAGCGGAACAAGTGAATTAATAACAATTATCAAAAACTCGATACTGTGGGTAGGGAACATTCTTTTTATTCTTTGATAAGTGTACACGTGTTTGTCAAAACAGAAATAAAGCAAACTGTGATTTCTGCTCAAATCTGTCGTCTCTACTGACGTCTGCGAGCGACCGGACAAAATATTCGTTATAACGGAGTAAAATGTGTGTTGGGACCGTCAAAATCTGCTCTTTATAGCGGGGTTCGCTTCCACATATTTTACTGGAATTCTGCCGGGTTTTCAGATTCTGTTCGTTATGAAACGGGGTCTTCGTTATAGTGGGGTTCCACTGCAACAGATTTTATACGCGTGCATTTCTTCAAATGCGGTACATTATTAGAAAAGCAAAACAGATCAAGTAAAAATTGGATTTAGATTATTTGTTTTGTTTGTAAATTTAAGACTGAAAAGAAACGAACTTGACTATTATATTTTGGGTCGAAGGAATGTTTCATTTGCGTAATGTGTACGTGGTGTTAGACGAGGAAAAGTTCGTTGGTGGCCGCAACAGACTCCATGGCAGACAACATGGCAGGGCGGAAAGAACAACCATGCGTATATGCGTCACCTTGAGCGACGACAAAAGATGGCGGCGGTGACTACAATCGTGACGGTATACTCTGATTTCCTTTTCATATGAAAAAATCAATTAACGCTTTTATTCCCAAGAAAACACACGCGTCACATGTTTTGTCCAGTAAACTACAACAAATATTTTGTTTCCAAATGATTACTGATTTGCGTAATGATTGTGTTGTTAGTTAAGATTATCATATTCAAGCTGTTCACGTTGTTATATTGGTTATTATTGACAACATGTTTTAAATAAACACCAACCCGCCTATTATTGAGTATTATTGAGTATTATATGTGTTACATTGACCCTGTTCCGCATTGACGGACTCGGCCCTTTAACAGTTCTAAATTCTTCATTTAAAACACTTAAATTCGTGAACACTTATAAAGATGGATATAACTACGTACTTGTGGCCAATTTTTTAACGAACCTGCATTAAAAAGTTGATGTTGTTTGTCTTTATGTATTATATGAATGAAGTTTTGATATTTTTCTCTTTAAGCATCTTGGAAATTTAAATTTTCGAACTGCTCATAAATCGGCTAACCTTACGTAGAGGGCGAGTCGTAATTTTAAATGTATTTACGGTTTGGAAAGTGCACAATATTAATTATATAAATGTTTTGACCTTTCGCACAGATTGCTAGAAGATAAAGTTGATCGACCCATAGAACCCACAATGACTGACGTTTTTCTATATATATATATATAGTTTCTTTTCAGTTCTATATCACATATCAAAGAAAAATAGATACTCAGCCATTTCAGGTCCGTCTATTCCAAATTTAAACAATGAAATAATTTAAAACTATTTGGTGGTGATATTAACTTCATAAGAGTGCAAACTCAACTTGCCATATTTGGCTTGTACACGAAACTGACAAATCATAGGACAATATCTGAAATATTTTCATTTTTGTGTGAGATATTTAACAATTATTCTCAGACATCGAGGTAAATATTCCTTGAGTCATTATTCACTGAGATTGAAGAAAAAAATTGTCTTAGAATATACCAATGAAGCAACCTCAGTAGAGAGCTTAAGTAAACCGCACGACGACGAGGCCGTGGAGAACACAACCGGTGAAGAAATCAATTGTTGACACGTAATTCGTACGACAAAGAAACTTACCGGACTTAATTTTGCACGTGCAGTTTTATTGTGTCGTACATTCGCGCTATTGTTTGGTCTTAACCTGGTCAACGTTTCATCGTGGTAGTGTTTTGCTTATAATTTCCCTAGTAAAACGTCTTCGAAAAAGCTGAAAAGCGCAAATCGACGGCAGCCATATCTCGGTAGCTTGAACGCCATTTTGTTTTTTCCCCAAACAAACAACTCACTCGGCACAAAGATTAACCAGAAGCCCCTACATTATTCACCTCCCAGGAGGCGTATAGTGTTGAATATCGCGAGGTAGAGAGCCAATCAGATCGTTCAAAATGTCAAGGTGGCTGAATTTGTATATACTAATTAACAAACTAGAAATTTCATTGTGAAAGTGAGTGCTGGCGAGGGGAAGTAGTTTTGTGGGTCTTGAAGTCATCAAGGCTGAGGGCGAAGAACAATTCGGATGTCGCGTATCATGATTTAGATTTATCGATCGCTGATGGCGTTTTCCAAAATAAATATCGCATGTCGAGACCACCGACGAACATCTCGACACAACGGTCGAAAACTTCTGCCTGCATGTTTGAAGCAGCGGGAGACGAGCATTTTGACTCAACGGTCGAATATTTTGCCAGAATAAGCGAATAATATTTCCACTCTAAGATCGAATGTTGTGCCTCCTCGGGCGACAGAATTTGTGACTCAACGGTCAAATATTTTTCCTCAACGGGCGACAGACTTTTTGACTCAACGGTCAAAGATTTAGCGGGCTACGGACTTTTCGACTCAACGGGCGAGCTAGTAACCTCGTGCTTCCACTTGACGCGCTCTGGACTCACTACAACAACAGATCTGTTTGTGTGATGAAACGCGCAGAAGAAATCATTGAGACGTCACACAACGAAAACACCAAACTGCGCATGCCCTGAATCTGACATCCGAAAAATAGAGATTTTTCACCGCTTATATGATATGGAACACCGCTGACCCTCTCAAATAGTGTGCTGTCTCGCTAAGGCTCGCCAGCAATTATCTCACACTGTTGCTATTAACCGGCAACTAACACGCAAGGATACCGATCATTAGCCAAAGCTGTTCCACAGAGAGCGGACCAAAACAATTCGACTGAGGTCGAAGATTTTTCGATGGAAAATTGTGAGACAATACACAACGTTGGAATGTACATGCGTGGACGGACACGAGGCTCATCAAGCTAGGACCGAGATGCAATCGACCGATATGTGATGCCACGTGTTTTTCTTTGAATAGCCTACGTAGCAGTTTTTCCATTTCCTTTCAGGCAAGTGGGAGTCGCGCGAGGGCTTGGTTCTAGAGGAAACGGAAAAGACTGTTACGCAGGCTATTCTTTGAAGTGCTCATTTTCGCCATTGTGAAGTGTTAAATCGCAGCGAAGAGTTTTACCACAGAGCTAAAGTTTTCGATTTTTGTTCCTTTGACTAATCCGAGTTTTCGTAAAATGCGCTTGGCGAATTTGCCAAAGGTTTCCGAGTAGTATTTTTTCATTTACAGTTTAAAACTGCCAAGGTGGTCGTTTAGATGATGAGATCCACATTTCGAGGCCCATTTCGCTGCCGCTAATACTTCCTTTTCGGAAGATAGAAAAAAAAAAATGCTTCCTAGCACGTTTAAATTTGAAATTCACACCGCACTTTGGTTATGTTTTCGTTATGGTTGAGCACCATGAGACAGACGCTAAAAGAATATAAACAAGCTGTTCCCTCCCTTATTATACCTCTGATTCATGTCTTGGTGTTGTGTTTACTTTAAATGTTGTTCATAATTCTAAAACTGACATGTACATTTGTTTCAATATCGAAAAAATTACACCATCTTGTTTAATTGATGATCAAAATAAGAAATTCCATTTAGTATGTACTGACAAGCTGAATATTACTTGTATTTCCTTTACCATACCACAAGTCCACCTTCAGTTGAAACATAATAACTGAATGATCCAAAAACATCCCTGCTGCAATCACGTGACAGTTACACCTATGATCTTCTCCATCAACATGAGGAAGGTTTACTCCAATATATGGGCTAGCAAGCTGTGTGCCCGTGGCAGATCCAGGAGGAGGGGGGGGGGGGGTGGATTGGGTGGCTAGCCGCCCCCCATTTCAGGAAGTCAAGTCTTCGTATTTGATCGATTATTGGGGAAAAAGCCCAAAAAATATAAAATAAAGTAGCCGTGTCAGTTGCAAAATATATATTGTCAGCTATATGTAAAATTGAGGTGCATAGTAAAAGAACATCAAAATTCCCTTGTGGAACTCTTTATATTATATATATATATATATATATATATATATATATATATGGCTAAATACTATGTCAAAGAAAATGGCCACCCCCCCCCCCCCTCCCTCACAAAATCCTGGATCCGCGCCTGGTGCCAACTGTATGTGCCGTAATTTGCTTTGAGCTGGAGGATGCCATTTTTGTTGGCACTGTTTTCCCAGTTTTATTCTTTGATAGCGTGCCTAAGTCGTATAAGTTAAGAATTGAAGTGCCTTAATGCCTAGCTACATGATAGATATATCATGTGTTAAACTATCCCTAAGAGTACTGTGAAAGAGTTTCATGAATAAAGTTATATGTGTTGCTGTGCACCGTTAGCCGTTATCCGGTTGCTTCCTCAAACAGGGGCAGGGTATAAGGAGCTGGGCAGCGTACACCTATCCAAAATTATTGGGAGTGTCATGTAACCCCCCCCCCTCCCCCCATGTGTTACTGTAATATCCCACAGGTGCAGCTCTGGACTACCTATTATTGATGACTTGGGGTGACGAATGGTCTTTTCGAGCGTGCAAGCGCTGCGATTTTCTGTGCAAGTGCGAGCAGTGATAAAAATTAGCCTTGCAACCACTCGAGACCAGGTCGCACTTCGATTCGTATATTTTCACTTCTCGTGTGCTTTCCACCGAACTTGAAAGCCACGTTTATAGGAGTTAAACACCATAGAAAAAGCTAAAAAAACTACATTTACAAAATTTCAAGCAATCGGGCAATCCTGACAAGAACGCGAGCAAGCGGGCAATGACAACAATTTTGCGATCATGAACAAGTGAGTACCCGCCTAAATCTTGCGAGCTATTCCACCAAAGGTGCGATTGGGCGAGCACTTAAAATTCTTACAAGAGACCATTCCTCACCACCCCTTTGACTATGTATGGGAGCCTCAAGCGAAGTGAAATGGCCCCTTATAGTACCATAATTCCAAGATAAACTTAATTACAGTTAGTATGTTGTTGTCAGGTGTTCTAAATGTCATATGGCTGTTCAGTTTCTGCATGTTCCTTTCAACTCGTAGTTGATACGTCATGCCAGTATGTCATATAGTCTTTCTCGCCCATCACAATGGTGCGGAAGACTATATGGCATACTCAGGCATGAGGTATAAACCCTACCGTTATGCCATATAGTCTCCCGCACCAGTGTGATGGGCGAGAAAGACTATATGACATACTGGCATGAAGTGTATTCCTTCAGTGTACATCTTTTCCGTCTAAAGACCTCTTAATCCATTGCCTAGAACACAGTATAGTAGCAATCAAATTCTTATAGTATTTTCTGCCACTTTTAATGGCATACTTCTCTCATACATGCAGAAAATGAAAGCTGATGCAGTGTGACCATTCTTTGAGAGGCTGACTGAACAGTACTGTAATGTGGTACTGTTTGTTTTACTATACAGTGTGGTTCTAACGTTTTCATCTGTGGATCAAACCATGCAGTGTGACCATTCTTTGTAAAGCTACTGAACAGTACTGTACTGTGGTACTGTTTGTTTTACTATACAGCGTGGTTCTAACTTTTTCATCTGTGGATCAAACCATGCAGTGTGACCATTCTTTGAAAAGCTACTGAACAGTACTGTACTGTGGTACTGTTTGTTTTACTATACAGTGTGGTTCTCGTTTTTTTTATTGGTGAAGCGAACCTTGCAGCTACTGAAAATGCATGCAGCACTTTACTGTGTCATATTTGTCATATTTTACAGTGCGCGTAAACGTTTTCACCTACCCTGTGCATGGATCAGGTACAAAGTTCTGAATGGAACTAAACTAAATGCAGTAGGCTCCTTCTAAATGAGACAATTAAGTATAAAACCTAATTGACGACAGGCTTTGAACGTTTTCATTGTGCTGGATTATTCAGGTAATAATAATAATAATAATAATAATAATAATAATGAACTTTATTTGAGTGTCAACTGTATTTAGCACTGCTGTACTAATTGGGGACACTGTAAAGCGCAAATGAAATAAATTAAATCAAATCAAATGTTGGTTTTGTGGAGAGGGGAAAACCGGAGTACCCAGAGAAAAACCTCTCGGAGCAGAGTAGAGAACCAACAAACTCAGCCCACATATGACGCCGGGGCCGGGAATCGAACCCGGGCCACATTGGTGGAAGGCGAGCGCTCTCACCACTGCGCCAACCCTGCTCCCCATAAAATTATGCCGCGTCTTATCTGGGACTCATAAAGCGTGCAAAGGGTCCTTGCCATTGATAACTGGATTGGCTCGTTGTTCATCGGGTTTCTGTTGGAGATCGTTACATCACGTGTCCCGTTTCTGATGCCGGAAAGTTCGCCTATCGGCAATTAATTTTACCGCATTTTAACCATTTGATCCAAATTTAAAATAGCTGGTAGTCCTTTATGTGCCAGCTCGGACAATTAGAAGCTTTATAACTTGTTGTGCATGGCCCGTTACTTTCAGTTTAAGAATCGACGGTTAGGACCTTAATTAAAGCAAGTGTAGCAAGGCCGCTTTCTCTCGTAACTTGTAGTAGTCTAACTGACAGCTATCAAAATCAGATAAGAAAAGATAAGAACAAGTCCAAATGCCCAAGGTCTGTTGCTTAAGGACCCGTGAACCAGGAGTGTCACGGCTCTTACCAGCCCAGCATTGAGTTCCGTTAACGTTCGTACGCCCACTGCTGTTTTCCAAAGGGAGGGGTTACTGCGTACATACGTTTGCACCAGTGCAGGGTCTGGAAGGGGGGTCCTGCATCCCGCACTTTTTGGTTTGATTAGTGTTCGCCTGGCTGATTCGCTTTCGCTGCTGGTACGTTTATTTCAGGTCGTGAAGATTTTCCAAATTCCCGATAGACAGGCAAAAAATCACTTATCCCGTGCAAAAATTTTTGGGAATCCCGCTTTTCCTGAATCCCACACCATATTTTGATCAAATCCAGGATTCCGGGAATACCCCTCCAGACCCTGTTTGCACGAGATTCTAGACGGGCACAAAACCAAATCAGCGAAACCCTGATTCTTCCAGACAACCGGCTCTAGGAGCAAAATTAATCAAGTTATTAAAAAGTCGTCCTTTGACTGTAACATTCCATTATTAGCAAGCCAGCCGTGCAAGTTCATAGAGACATTGACCTGTTTCTGGTTATCCCTGATTTGTGAGTACGAAGCGTGGGCTCGAAATGTCAAACAATGTGTCAACGAACTTAGAAGAATTTTATGACTCGCGGGCGGACTACTCACTTTTGTTTACGTTAGGGTTTGTAGACTATAAAGGGTTTATATGCATGGGCGTAAACACGTCGATTAAAAAAATATATATATATCCGGATGAAACCAGCCGAAATCGGATAATGACAAACCAAGATAGAACACTAGTTGGACCAAACATTTTTCATTAAGTCTGTTTTCTACTTTCTTTGTTACGTTACTGGCTCAGCTCATTCATAAATATTTTTTAAAGTTGAATTGTAATGGTCGTCACGGTATTACGTAATGTGCGTTATAGTGCATTCGACTGTCGACTGTTGGCGTAAGCCTCTTTGTTATGTTTCTAGATCTAGAGTGTGTTAGAAGTCATGTCTTGGTTGATTAACCGGCCGTGACGTGGTTGTTTACTCTGAATCCAGAAAACTGATGCGTCAGTTTTTGCAGCAACGAATGGCAGAAACAAGAAAAAAACTCATGTATGATTCAACCTGCAACTTTGGTTCACTGTATCTTCCACTGACGATAACGGCATAATGCATGCGTGTTGATGCTTGACCAAGCTTTAAGAATCTTCATGTTCTGGAAGGCTATTTCATTAATGTTGTTTATTCTTCAATTTAATTAGCAACAGCAGGTCAATATCGAGAAATATTTATTGATATCATTAGCGAGTAGTCAGCCAGACTGGAGCTACTGTAGCATTCTCTGGAAGGAGACCAAAACACTTTTCCAAGCCTCTTATTCTACTTATCGACTAATGTAAATAGCTGAGATGCGCTTAAATTTTGAGGTTTATTAAGGTCATTATGGTTTTAAGGTAGAAACCTCTGTGCATGGCAGCGGAACTGGACACAATTACAGAACAGCATTGACTGTTTTCAGTATACTAAATCTTTTTCTTTTTATTTACTTATTATTTCCGAGTTATTTTTCGAGCGTGGAAGGTGAAAAACACGCACATTCTACTTTGTCAATTTATTTGGAAAGTTCAGTGTCGCCTAGATGGCGTTTAGTTCCAGCACTTAGCGTCATACATGAGTTAAGTTTGTTATTGATTCTTATCTACTTTCCGAGAGTTTTGTCTTGCTACTGTTTTTTGCCCCTACAAAAATAAACGTATTAGAATACAGAATCTCTCTAAAATGTCTTCTGATTTGAAAGTCTTGAAAGCCTAATGGGAAAGCTAGATTTGGCCATGGTTTAAACTGAAGTTCTTGGCATGTTGTTATTTTAGAAACAATAGATGCAATCGGTAAACGGTTCAATTTTGCTCAGTGCCTGGCTAAGCCCTTTTTAAGTTTCTGATAGCCAATCAGAATAAAGGAAGCACTCACGTTCAAATATTCAGTGGTAATGATGTCAGTTTGGGCACTAAAAGCGAGAGGTGTTTCACATCATGGTTCTTCTCGCCACCTCATCACTATCCCTGCATTCATTTTGTTCCACTACACTTGTACTACTCGTGCGCCCAAAACCATAAGAATTTCAAGAATTTCCTTGCGCCAGCTTCAAATACGTAAATCTGCTTTGTTTAATCTAATTCCTCATGTTATTTCTTCTTGAATAGAGTGGTTGCTTTGTTCCGGCCTAGCCTTCAAACGAAACACTCGAGTTTTCCTCGCCTTACTGTCTCCAGTTCACACTGTGAAGCGACTCCAGAATGGCGGTATTTGAGCGTTGCCGACTTGACTTTCCACAAAGCGGGCCGTGTTTATTTCACCGGTTTCAACGAAAAGTCGATTTCCGCACTAATTAAACGCAAGGTTTTGCAAACATGTGTGCATGACCTGGCTACAAATGGCGCCACGATGTAGTTACGTTGTTAATCTTGTATTTTCAGCAATAGAAACCATGCCTTTTCTTCCTGGAAGCTTCGCAATAATAAAAAAAGCCTTCACTTCTACCAATAACCTAGCTCGCTTTTTTTACTTAACTAATTTCCGGATGTTTTTCAACACTGAGAAACAAGATGAACATGCGATTAACTCCTTCCTCTTTAGTATTCCTGTATCATTAGACCTTAATTTTGTTATCGTATATGATCGTAACTACTTCTTTATAGCTATTGAGTGCACCGAGTGTGTGCCGCGGCAACTGATTTTACCCGCTCCATGGAAAGGCTGCTTTGTCAGTGTTTGCAAAGAGGCTGAGTAAACGCCAAAGTCAGTTGACGCTATTTTGCCGTTTTGTACACATGAGAAACCTCAAACCAACCTACTAAAGTCCAGAAATCTTGGTGATAAAAACATTTATCTCAGAATCTCGAATTTGCTAAACCTGGGTTTGGGTTTCGAAGCTGATTCTCAGAATTTGCAAATCTGGAAGTACTGTTATGGTGTTTGATTTTAGGATGACTCTCCCAGCCTCGCAAAGTATTAAAGGCTATTCTGAAGGTTACGCCATGTTATTAGTATTAATTATCAAGTCTGTGACTTCAGCGCTACTGAATTAATTAACAATCACTGTTAGCCCTTTCAGTCAGTGAGAATCCAGCTGAAGCGATACGGCCGAGAAATGACAAGCTGTCAGCTTCAAACAAACTTTGAATGTTTATTGCGTCACGCTCGGTGTAGCGTGACTCGTTCACTTATGGTTTTGTGGTCATCAGCAATATTGATCATTGGAATTTAGATTCAGTGCAATATTAAGACTCCATGGATGCACTTAAGTTTTGGCTCCCTGGTTAACTTTTAAAGGCACGAAATGCCAAAAGTATTTATATAAATGTTGTAATCATAGAAGGCAACTGCTAGTTCGTCATTACTAAACCTCAAGGAAAATATGTGTACCAATGTACTATTTCTCTTGCGTCTAATGCATGACTGAAGTCTTATTATTGTATACAAAAATCCGTCACTGGCGCCGGCCTGCATACGAAGCATTCCTGTCTACAGAAAAAAAAAAATGTCTGTGGCAAGTCACTAAAAATTGTTGTTCTTTTTTTTAGTTTCAGTCCAGGCGGCAGTTTTGGTCGTCAGCAAGGATGAGTGTTTGAATGCCAAGCTAAAGCAACTGCATGAATTCTTTTCGAATGCAAGGAAAATTTTCTTCACAAATAACCGAACCCGTAGCAGTTTTTTCTCACATCCACCTCAGAAGACTTCACGGAGGCAAAAAGAAAACCTCTTGCATACGAAGCGAACAAATTTCCGTGGCCTCAAGGGAAGAGACCTTAACATCGGCCCGCAATCTACAAAAGAAGTTTCCGAGGAGATAGTCGCTCATATACGAAGACAAATGACACACCAATGCCATACTTATTCCAGGTTTATTTCGATTTATCTATTTTTGCACCTCCAAAGGGACTCTGTGAACTCCACACCTCAGGGAAAACCCCTCCAACTTAATGACTTTACGACAGAGCTATTTCACGGGGTGCCGCCAAGTTAACGGCCTAATCGCTCTATTGTTTGGCCGGTAATGCTAGAAATTGCATGAACATAATTGTTTATTTTAGATGGCGTTTCGCATAATTTTTATGCTCAGCTGAAGTTCATTCTAATCGCTCAATGACTTTTGATGTGTAACAATGATGTAGAACTCGTTCGACACTTGAGGAATAAAACAACATTTAAGCTCCAAATATCTCGCTTAGTTTAAATGGGTATTTTTAGAAAACTGTATTTGCATTATTTTGTATTCGTCGCTTGGCGTTAAGCAATTACGTTCATTCGCAAACAACGATTTCGATTGCAACCATTACTTCCTGATTAAAAATATCGATTACAGAATTTTTCTAAACTTGGTTTCTTATGTCATACGACTTCTTTAAGTCAAGTATTGCCCACAGAAGTGATACTAGAGCCTCGAAGAAAATCGGGAAATTTTTTTTGTGGTTGCGGGTAGATGGGTTTTGAGTGGCAATGCCACTGTTTGCTCCTGAAACTCAAATAATAGGCGGCTCTTGAACTGCTCATTCTAAGAAAACGCTTGGCATGGCGTGAAGGTGTTGACGAAAAAATACTCGACTCCCACTTGCACTGTCTCTAGCTAACCTCAAAATATATGGAAGAAAGGAATTTTCAGCATTTTTGTTTTGTAATTCTAAGGCTCTGCTTCCTGTCTGTCAGAAAAAAAATTGCTACTATTGAGACGTTAAGAGCAATTTGTAGCAACAAAAATATTTTACCGGCGGAGTAACCCGCGAGCGAACGACGCCCACGGTTAAGCTCAACTTCGGTTTTCCGCTCTGTAAAAACTTAAATAGACGAGATTGTATCCGGAGCATTGTATTCTTCGTCGTATTACGTGCCTAAGATTGATCGGAAAGGTTCGGGTGTGTCGGGTCGACAGGAGCATTGTTCCGTCTATTAAAAAAACAACTTCGTTGTGAGCGACGGGAACTCGACTTGATTTCCGTGAATCGGCATTTTTGGCACTTAAAAGCATCGTCGTCTGACGATTGCGAACATAATTGACTGGTTACGCTGGTACATAAAACGGCGAACGCTTGCTGAGATTTCTCCAGTTCAACACTGTCAAGGGGTAACAGCTTCCGTGCAGCATTCTCAACAAGATGGCTAATGGAATATTGAAAATCTGGATTATCTGCGTTATATGGGTGTCACAGTAAGTACAAAGTCATTCTTATTTTACAGCCACCAAAATGAAACTCATTAACGTTTGTGCCTGAGTTCTTCATTCTACTGTTTCTTCTTTGTCGGCACTTTCTAACAACTCTGTGTTATTTACTTGCAGATGCTTCGCAAGGCCAAAAAATGACCCGCCTTCGTCTTCTGGCGTAAGTGTCACTTTATGTTTTGAGTTCAGTCTTTTTACTAATTCCCTTCAGCAAGGCCATGTTTGTATATTGAAAATGGTCTTCAACCTGACAAACGTTGTTTTAACAGCTACGTCAAGGGTATCACCGGTACTTTTCTTCTGTATAAAAAGACATAATCACCAAATAAACTCAACATCAAGTTTTTTTTTCTAACTTATTGTTTTCTAAAAGAAAGTTCTTTTTTGCTTTTAAAATTGTCCCTAGCATTTGCTTCAATGCTAAAATCAAAAATACAAAGGCAGAATATGCGTCAAATTCCACTGAAGATTTTACGGTAGTCAGACCAATATCGTGTGGATACCTATCATGCAATACTGTCTAATCTGTGCTAATGCAGAGTAACGAAACGCGTTCAAATTCTTGCTGGAGCCAAATCTAAGTCAATTTAAACAATTAGTTCGAGAGGAATCTGCAGATTAACTCACTCTTGGATGACAGACAATGCCAAAGGTCAACAAAAACCTGAAAAACAAACTACTCTTACGTCTTTGGAAATGGGAAATTTCATTGTTTTTCTTGGCAACGTGCAGGGAGATTGTCTCTCCTGTCAACGCCAACTGAAACAAGATGACTCGACCCGTTGGGAACGCCCACAGTGGAAACCACCTAAACCGAAATAATACAGACTCGATTACCTCGGTTTGACTGTTTATATGGCGCGGCGGCGGTAAAGAATCGGAAAGAGAAACGATTCTTGCACAAATCGATGCCCCCCCACATTCACTAACCCTACTGCATACAAGCGGTACACTGCAAAGGATAACGCCGCTACCGATCTGTACACAATCGTAGCGGCAAGTGGCTGCTACATGAACTCACACATTCTTCTTTGCATTTCAGGATAATCAAGTGCTTGAGAACAGCGGTATCAACCCCATCCATGTGATAAACCATAATGTAATTAGCATACAGAAATATAAAAAGTTGTACTCGCGGAATAGTGCAATGTATGTGCGGATCCATGGCAATCAAATCGACGGCTCCAAGAACTTACACGACAAAAATGGTGAGTCAGTCGCGTAATGACGTCATATGGGTTCCGGTTCCTTGTCAGTCGCATATGTTCTATTCCAAAATAGGAGCATGAGAAGAACGATAAAAGTAGAAAAGAAAATCATATTAAAAGTTTAATCTTGACAAAGTGCGATGGTTGAATTGGCGTGTGCGGGTGTGAAACTTTGTACAATAATCGACAAGTGTCACACAATAGTACAACTCGTGCCAAATGTTAATTAAATTCTTTTGTTCTGTTTGGCAGTTAACATCTTGTTGGAGTCAACTGGATTTTTCAGTCAAGTGAGAATCAAGTCCAACAGTGGAACTGAGTACCTCTGTCTTTCTAGTTCAGGAGACGTTGTTTTAAGAGTAAGTACAATAAGAAACATCATTTTCTTGCCGGGGTCAAACTCTGTGACCCGCAGGTACACACGTCGCTGTTCTTGCATCTTCGAAAACGAAACTTAGAATGTTCAATTACTGAGTGATTCTGCTTACTAACTTGCTGGTCTTCATCAAGATCGGATCATTATCTTGGATCCAAAATTAGAGGTAGGGGAGCGATGGCGATGCAAAATTATAGAAGGAACGTAGACTTAACTGAGTCAGCAAACAATGTTCGGTAGAAAATGGTGTTCATAGACAGACAGGTGGTGAAGGCAGGCAAACCTCAAAAACTAAATGATAAGTAATTAATAGACTGCAGGTTGCCGTCTCTTGTTTTCATAGACCACGAACGTGAAGCGAGATAGGAAAAATAGCCTAGTTCCTTATAACCTGCACGTGATCATTCCCTGATTTTCAATATTCACGTACTCAGCTGTCTAAAGCGGCGGGGAGCAAACCATGAAGAAATTGACACCGGAAAGAAAGACTTTCGTGATCCTTCCCTTTCACTGCCAAATATTTCATTGTTGGAGATATCAAGAAACAAACAATCCCACACGAAAGTGTTGCTCAATAGTCACGCGTGGTTTACATATTAGTGTGCGTGAGCGGTCACTACCATTGTTAACCCTTTAAGCCCCAATAGTGTCTTAACAGATTTTACTCTGGCTAACGCGAGACGATTTTACTCTGGCTAACGCCAGACGATTTTACTCTGGCTAACGCCAGACGATTTTACTCGTCCCACGGAGACCCCTCGGGGCTTAAAGGGTTAACAGACTGCCGGGCCGTAAGGTCTTGAGTTGAGTTCTAAACCAACGACTGAGATGCAAAGTGTCAGTCTTTTAAAACAGGGGTATAAATATTGTTGTGCTGTTTAAGAAGGCCCTTCAAATCGTTTTATCTTGCTATGTCTCCCTTTCTCCCGGCTCCCGTCTTAAAAACAGGTAAAACAACCCGTTTTTGAACAGTTGAAAGAACCCTTTCACTTGCTTAAGTCAAAGCCGCTGTGTTGGTACTCACTTGTGAGGTCCCTGATAGAAAGCATGTAATTTCACCACTTCCTGCAAAACTTGCAAAGGAGGCGAACTTCTGGTTTGAGAATTGTCTCACGGCGCTTTTTAATTTGACGATAATGCTTCAATTAGTGAAATGCAATCAATAGCCAGATAAAAAAAAAAGATTTATCGAGTGACAAACCAGAACACCAGATGACCAGAGCGAATAAATACTATAAACCCTAAGAACTGGAATACGAGTTCGCGGAGTTGATTATTCCCGACGTAACTAATTGATGAAATTGATAATTGGCATCAATTGATAATCAATTGATATCAATTTACTAATTGATTATCAATTATTATCAGCAATTGATAACAGTTGATAACCAAAATTTCAGTGAGTGCAATTGATAATAATTGATAACAGTTGATAGAAAGCACAAGCAAATGACAGCAATTGATAATAATTGATAGAAGCCGCAAGCAATTGATAACAATTGATAACGTGGAAAATCTGAGTGAATATCAATTGTTATCAATTGCTGATAATAATTGATAATCAATTAGTAAATTGATATCAATTAATTATCAATCCTATCAATTGGCAATTGATAATCAATTTCTATCAATTAGTTACGTCGGGATTATTTCACTCCTAGAAAACGGGAGATTTGCAGTAGAATCCAATTGATTTTTTGCTTATAAAGCATGTTATTTTGTTGAAACGTATTAGCTATCTAATCGTAAAGTACTAAAACCAATCAGACTGTAGGATGCGTTAGAGAATGCGAGCTGGCTTCTACTAAATGGGCTTATAAGTCATAATGGATGACGGTCTAACTATATACTCATCTATGTTTATTCTCTGCTTGCAGTCTGTCACACAAGGAAAGAGTGATAACGGATGCATCTTCTATGAGGGCATGTCACCCAAAGGCTACACAACTTTTAGATCGAAGCTTCGCAACACGTGGTACTTAGCAATAACAAGAAGTGGAAGACCGAAGTCAGCGAGGAAAACACACGCGGGCCAAAGAGCAGTTCACTTCATCAAATACAACTGAATGTGCTTATGGCGGAGCTAAGCCGGAATACTACATAACAGAACTTATTACAGATTTCTTAAAAAGATTCGCATGAAAAGATATTTATTATAGATTATTTATTGTATTTATTAAGAAGAAAAAGAAGATACATTCCTTAGCTTCTAATCTAAATGCAAACAAAATGTGTTGAATCACGGCCGATCCCTTTGCATTTAAGGATGAAGTCAGGCTCAAATGAGCAGTTCCACGGTTACAAATTCCTTAAAACTTGTTTGTGGGATTACGTTAGTTAGATATCTGAGAAAATAGCTAAATGTCTAATGAATCATATGCGCCAAAGGTCGCATTCTAGTTAGTGGTTACTTAGTGGTAGACAACTAAGATCAAACATTTCTGTATCCAGGAGAGTGCAAACCCGTATAGTGAGTTTTAGAATTCTAACATCAATTCAAATGTTACAGTAACTATATGAAGTATTCGACATTCGAAACTTAGTGAGTTTCTTTCTTTAAAGAAGGCGTTTTGAAGTAAGAGTTCAAAAAAAGTAATTGTCTCCCAAAAAACATATTTATTTTGTAAAGAGTACATTTGTATTATAAGACTTAAGTTATTTTGTCATATAAACCATAATATATAATTTATTTATCTATCTGAAATAACAGTCAGACGAAGCTATAAAATGTTTTAAGCTTAAAAGTACTATTTAAGAAAAAATTTATATGAAAGATTATTTATTTGTTTACCCAAAAACGTTCCAAGAACTTATTTTAGGGATATTCATTAAAAGCAATGTTCTCACGGCTGGTATCATGATGCAACTTACAAGCATCATTATCTGTCGTCGTAAAAGATAAAAGTCCATGTATCAAACTGTAATCTAGCATATTAACTAGGTAAATTTCATTGGAAGAGCTGTTGAATTAAATAAAAATGCATTTTTATTCTACTCACCCGGTGTACTGCTTAAGAGGAAATATTGGTAGTATTCACGCGGTTTTGAGATAACGTTTCATCGTTACCGCTGTGGATTAAAGAAGATAACCATAGACTGCTCAGAAGCTTAACGACTGAAGAGTGGTCACATTGCAAAGATAGAACCACAATGTATGGTAAACCGAAAAAAAAACAGGACCACAGTACACTGCCTTTCAGTAGCTTTCCAAAGTAAAGTCACACTGCATGGTTTGATTCACAGATGAAAAAGTTAGAACCACACTGTATAGTAAAACAAACAGTAACGCGGTACAGTACTGTTCAGTAGCTTTACAAAGAATGGTCACATTGCATGGTTTGATCCACAGACGAAAAAAGTTAGAACCACACTGTACAGGGAAACAAGCAGTACCACAGTATAGTACTGTTCAGTAGCTTTACAAAGAATGGTCACACTGCATGGTTTGATTCACAGATGAAAAAGTTAGAACCACACTGCATAGTAAAACAAACAGTTCCACAGTACAGTACTGCTGAGTAGCTTTCCAAAGGGAAGTGACACTGCATGGTTTGATTCAGTCACAGATGGAGAAACTTAAAGCCACAAAGCATGCATAGTAAAAAAAAATAGTACCACGGTACAGCACTCCTCACGGTAGCTTAGTTCCAAGGAATGGTTACGGTAGCTTTACAAAGAATGATCACTCTGCATGGTTTGATCCACAGATGAGAAAGTTAGAACCACACTGTATAGTACTGAAAACAAACAGTACCACAGTACAATACTGTTCAGTAGCTTTACTAAGAATGATCACTCTGCATGGTTTGATCCACAGATGAGAAAGTTAGAACCACACTGTATAGTAAAACAAACAGTACCACAGTACAGTACTGTTCAGTATCCACAGATGAAAAAGTTAGAACCACACTGCATAGTAAAACAAACAGTACCACAGTATAGCATTGTTCAGTAGCTTTACAAGAATGGTCGCACTGCATTAAGTTTGATCCACAGATGAAAAAGTTAGAACCACACTGAAAAGTAAAACAAACAGTAGCACAGTACAGTACTGTTCAGTAGCTTTCCAAAGAATGATCACTCTGCATGGTTTGATTCACAGATGAAAAAGCTAAAACCAAATAGTATTAAAAAAATGCAGTTCAGCGGCGATACTGCTTAGTAGCCTTTCAAAGGATGGTCACATTGTATGTTTTGTTCCACAGATAATAAAAGTTATCTAGAACTAAACTGTTTAGTAGAATTCACTCCGTCGCACACGATATGCACGGCAACCTTTGTGGAACTTGGTTTTAGAAGAACAGGATTCGTACTCTTGTTATCCCGGGGTGGGAAATCTTAGAAGCCGGCTATAACAGTCAGAGACACATCTGGTGTTGCCCTTTTGCATCTGAGCTAGTAACATTTGATTGATCCCGTTCTCGTCTACTCATTGATCAATGATAGTTCTACGCTTTGTGGCTGTCAGCTATGCCGAAAGTTTATAATCACTACGAATACAAATGAATGACAACCAAGTCCATTTTCTCATTTCTTATTCCATTATGCCGAATTACATAAGGTTGAGGTGCAGGTCACGGCCGAAAAATTTCGGAATTTTAGGGTCGTTGATTAATCTCAGTTGCGTATCTCTCGCGCACGTGCACAAGATCACGTTTGTCACAGAAATATCAGCTTTGGTGTGGATCCTTTTCTGTCAGAGCTTTGGCCATGACGACCAATCAAAAGAGCTGCGGGTACACTCATGTAAGTTTTATTAGTTGTGTGCATCATTTCGGTCAAACATCGTGACGCAGTCAAATCATTCAATTCTGGAACTGCTTTCGCCTCCGGAACTAGCCTATGGCAATGTCGAAAAGAGGTTAAGAGGTCTAAACTAATCCTTTCCCGTTTTAACCGCTTCACGGTTAAGCTGCTTCTAAACTTGGCACAGTCGCGAGTCCTATTTTGACGATCAGATCACGGATGATCCCCATACTTTCGTAAAACATCGGTGACATCTATGCCTCGCATCATTATTGTCGCTTCCTATTACTAAGAAGTAGGATCTATTCTCAGGTTGCTATGACTATAGCACAACTGATATCTCGGCAATCTTATCATTGAAAGTAAGTAAGAACTCACGATATAATTTCGATCAAATAACGGCCCTCTGATTTGATCCATCGATCGTCACGAACGAAGAAAACATTGAAAGATCGATAACTTGCCGTGATATTGCGGCCACATCAAGAGTATTCTAGCTAGTGGCCTTTCGCTTTCATGTTTTTTAAAACTTGCTTCGGAACTTCATTTTTAAAATAGCTTATACCTGAATTCAGTTTTTAAATCTATCCTGTGTAACCTTTGAAACGGGGGAGTCTTAACCTTTGGTTTTAGATTGTTTATCTTACACCTTTACTTGAACTGAAGTTATTTCTATTTATCATCGAATATATGCATTATTTTAAGCGTCGTTGCAATAATGCTACATGCATCTTAATTGCGATAATGAGAATTATTGGTATTATTACATCGTACTTTCGCAAATCGAGAAAATCTTGGCAGGAAAGTTGATATCGTCCCATACTTATCTGGACGACTTAGGAAAGTGGCCCGAAAGGCTGATGTAAATTCAACAACAATTTTTACAAGTGGTAATTCACAAGTGCAGCTCTTGCTTTAGTCTTTGAAAACAATCATTACACTTGTAAACTACGCTTGAAAAAGTGCTTTTGAATTGACACCAGGCTTAAAAGAGGAAGGAGATGGAATATGAGAAAAAATGAAAGTTGAAAAGATATAATGGTTGAAGTCATATCAAATGCATACATGTACACCAAATTTAAGGACGACTGATGGAGACTACAACGATGATTAAACGCTAATTATAAACAAGTCTTCAGGGATGAGGGTCACGTGACATCAAGAGCTTTATAAAATCAAGAGCAAAGTAGAGATCAGAGCCTTGATAATCTTGAACTCCTGGGATAACATGAAAACCGAATTCTATGATTATTTTGTTAGAAAGTAACTCACGAGCAGAAATAAGAATGAGACAAGCCACCTTTGTCATAATGCAGTAATTAAATGGAAGCGGGTGAAAGAGAAAGATTGTGGTGCACAGAACATCTTCTTGATCTACCACAGCAAACCTTCACAGAGGTCACTTGGTACAGTTAATCGATTCCAAAACAGGCCCCAGGACGGCTCCTGCTGATTCATTGTTTAGGCAGTGTCATAGAAACTAATTCTATGTATGACAACAATATGAAAGCCCTCTCATCTTCTTTGTATCTCCTTACATATATGCCATATTCCACATATCGGTCTTTGCGATGAATTGTCTATGTTTAGCAAATCCGTTTTACAACAAATGACGTTGAAGAAGTCAAGTTGGGTCAATCTCAAACATAATATATATAGGTCAATTCGTTTCTGATGAAACTGTTGTTGCGTCGATCGGAAATTGACGGACACACACACACAAAATATGGTTATCAAACAAGTTGTTTAAAAAGAAGTTGTGCCGGCACCGTGAGCTGACATTTCCAGCATTAGCTCTTCATCAGAGTTCAAATGAGGGACTAAAACTCGAACCGTCAATCTCAAACAACCTTTTTTGTCAACCGTCAAGGGCACCTAACGACTATATTTCGGTAAAAACTTCAGTGATCTGTTCGGAAGAATATCGAACACACAGGCCCTCGGATTTTCGAACCGTGTATCTGAATAGATTTTCAGTCCCTAAAACATCACCTAAAAAATTCGCAACAATGGAAAAGTAGTCCCTTACGTTTCTGGAAAGGATATTTTTGCAATTTTTGGCATTTAAAAAGGTCACCAAGTAATTTCGGATGAGCAAATGGTTCGTTGGGAAGTTTTTAGAAGGTGTCGCCCAGCTAGCAATGAAGATATCATTCCCTAAAATTTCGAACACTTCAATTTTCAGCTAAGATATCCGAACAGATCAAATTCTTCTAGGTGATAAAAACATCTATTTAGACAGTATTTAGACATCACAAGGAGCCTAGAAATGCCTCTCAAAGGCTTTTCGCGCAATCTTCTCGTTGTGTGGCACTGAACCGTGCTTTGACCACATCACTCGATCTGCTACTCCAACTGTTATCGATCAGGGAAGCCCTGCATGCATGTGATAACAGAGTATTACCGTTGTTATCACTGCACGAAAAAATGGATTTAAACAGGTTTGCAACAGAAGTAAATATGATGCAAATTTAGCCCTCTAAATTTGACCAAAATTTTCACCAGAAGTAATTATGATGCAAACACAGATGTTTATTCTGTTGAAATTACGTGCAAATACGACGTAAACCTGAAATCTACTTTATATTTGCTTCGTATTTGATACCTCCGCAAATCAACAAATCCGGTGTACATTCACTCCAGATTTGTTCTCTGTGGAAAAATAATGTTTGCTTTCTGCAAAAATCTAAGCAAACATGTTGCAAATTTATATGTATGCATCACTGTTTTCCAACGTTTACCCAAACTACATCCAAAAACTTTAGCGTACGTTTTACTCATGTAACATGTGCAAATATTTACTTTTGGACAAAGTTTGCATTACTTCCAAATAACCAGATTTGCGAGTGTTTTTGCACATTTGCTTTCGGTATACTGATAGTATTCGTTATGATGAGGAATGAACGTTCGAAACGCCATCTTTTTGACGTGACAATGTCAACCTAGTTGACTAAACAATTTTCCAACTTCCACTCCGCAACCGACAGAGCATCAGTCCACTTTAAAGGAAAAGTAACCCCTTAACAAATTTTGACCATGAACTGAGGAATTGCAAAGGCAATAAGAAAGGAAAGAAGGGTAATCTAAAGTGTGTATAATGAACACAAGTCATGGGGTGGATAAAGATCCCCCCTGAAAGCATAAACTTTATTTCAAAGAGAATTTGGAATTAACACTATTTTACATCAGTTCAATTATACCATGTGATAGAAAATACAATCAATCAGAGTACAGATCGACTAGTTGACGGTTTTTAAAGAATCGGTTTGAGCAATGTCACCACCAAATTTTTCCACTCGCATTTATTAGTCTTGTTTTGTATTTTCTTTATAAAACACTGCATTACACTAAAAAAGAGTGACATTGGGTAAGCCATTCAAACAATTTTTCTTTCCAAAACGTAGAAAGCACGTCAGCAAGATAACAAAGTTTTACTAAATTTCAACGAATTAGTAAAAAATAAAGATAAATTCAAGTTTAAGGTAAAAATGATCTTAAGAAACTTGAGAATTATGCCCTATGAAACAACACTTATTGACGTACTAGCAACAGTCATGTCTCTGTTCTTGTCACACAAAATTCAAGATTTGAATTAGCTTTTGTACTAAGTAATGGTAGGTACTAGCTCAAAGTACACGAAAGAACAATGAACAGTAACTAGTTGTTTGATTACAATGTAGCCTTCTCCTTTGGCAAAGTCCACTGTGACTTAGCATGATATATTTACTAGACTGGACTAAGGTACCATTCATATTACCACATGCTCATCATGCACATGAGCTCCTCTATTTGCCGTACACTGTCCTTTCCCAGTCAGTTCTCTTAGGCCTTCGGTTCATTCACAACAGCGTTTTTCCCTCCCACCCACCTTTTGTTCTGACTGGAACCTTTGTTTAGCTCTTTCGATTATCAATTATGTTCACTATATATTTAGCATGACCAGAATGTATTTCAAGCAGATCATTATTTTATTCTTCTACATCTAAATGTATGTTGAAGATTAATCATTTATATTATGGTGTTATACTGGACTAGGTCTTATTCCTTCATTAAGTTCCTGGGATGTGAAACTACTGTCTTGCTTCCCAATAAAAGTAGTGGCAGGGAAGTGTAACCCCTAGCTGCACTTTACCCCACAGTAAGGCTTAGCCCTTGGAGACAGGTCTGGAAAAATGTCCACTCCAGGGTGTGGACCCCCGGTCACACCTGATCTGTACTCCACCCAGAATGGCCACCGCTCCTGGTTCCCCTTAGTTCCTAGTGACTGGGGTATATGGGCCTCACCCCCAGAGACTACCAGGACTCCTGTCTAGGGTGGCTTCCCCCGGTACCACTCAATCTTGTCTCCCCCCAGGAGGGCTTCTCTCCTGGTCCCCTTACCCCTAGATTTAAGTGCTTCCCTGCCACCAGAGTTTTGCCCATTACCTATTGTGTGCTTTCTGTGTGGTACCTGGCATAGAGCCTTTATGCAAAAACACTGCAAATTGGAAGAGTTTATTAACTCAGTTATTAAAAAATGATAACTACAGTGTTCATGTAGTGCTACTGTTGCCATGGCCAAAATCTCAAAAGAAGAAAGAAAATCATAAGAGCACAACATGCTAAATCCTTTGTTAGAAGTCTTCCAGTCTGGACCAAAACTGATCCCAATACAAAAACGTTATCTACTTTGTGAGTGCTGATACACCAGGGATTCACCATCAGGTCTTGACACCTCATTTCACTGCCATTTTAAATAAGTAAAGTGACGTTCAGCAGTGATTAAAAGCAAAAGAACCAGATCCACTCTGCATCATGTCTTTTGGGATCCAGAGCTTCTCTTTCAAATGACCTACACGGGAATGGTATTTACTGCAGAAATAACATGGTCCATGACCAAAACTTGTCGCCCATTATTTGTATTCACTACAAAGTTTGCTTCGGCTAACTTAACAGATGAAACATCTGTCCTGTCCCGTTTCCGGTGCGCTGCCTAAAGATGAAAACATCTGGGCAACTACAAGCTTCCACCTACTCTGCAGTCAACACACACTTGTGAAATTTAAGTGATTGACCAATGTTGAGTTTAGCCTTTGGTATTTACCTTTCTAATCATGATGATTTCATACAGTGAGTCTGGAAAAATTACTACCTCCGCCAATCATTGAATTTACCTTACAAGGGAAGCTTCCGCTAACTTAACAGATGAAACATCTGTCCTGTTCCGTTTCCGGTGCGCTGCCTTAAGATGAAAACATCTGGGCAACTACAAGCTTCCACCTACTATGTAAGGAAAACTGAATTAAAGGTAAATATTTCACCATCACTTTTCTGTAGTTCCAAGCTCGCAAAGGAGGTCATTTGAAAAAAGAAACCCTGCTAGTATGACCAGAAACAGTGGTTTTGGCTTTCAGTTGAGCCTGAAGTAAATAACAATTCTCCTACAGAATGTGAAATCCTTACTTGTGCAGTAAAATATGTCATACAATAGTCAAATCCACCTTATAAATTTAAATTTATAGCCAGGTCATTTTAAAAACAGAAGAAAAATAACCTAAGATCGGACAGAGTGGACTTGGCTTTCAGTCAAGCTAAAGCAAAACTTCAGTAACTTATCAGTAATTTTATTAGAAAGCTATTTTTTTAAAATAAAGGTCTCAATATTAAAATCATTAAAACACTTTTACCCTTTAAGCCCCAATATTCAAAGACAAAATTTCCCTAATAATCTCCACGCATTAGTTGAGAGAATTAATTTGTTGAAAGATGAAACCCTTCTCCTTGTGGTGTTTATTTTGTTGTCATAATCTTTCCTTTAATGAAGTAATGATGTTGTGAGGGGAAAACTGTTTTGGGTGATTCTTGGGGCTTAAAGGGTTTGTAGCCCTGCCACAGTGTCCTTGACAGTGTGATATAAAGTTTTAGTTAGTGGTGGTATGACAACCAATAGAGAGAAGGAGTATGATGTCACTTTACCATGGTAGCAACATTTCTGGATCACAACAGTGGGAAGCTTAAGCAACAACCACAGCGATGGCAACGAACGGCAGAAAAGAAATCAGTTTATTATATAAACACCAATGAAATACTAGGTGAGCTTTCTTGCAAAAACTTGATATCTTCACAGGTGAAAATAACATGTTATCTTCACATGTGAAAATATCACCTTTGCTATGGCTTGATAATAAATTGGGCCTTTCACAAAACTGTTAAAGTGAAATGGCTTGGTATTTCATTGGTGTTTACATAATAAATAGGACATTACATGGCTGCTTGGAGATACAAAATTTCTCTTCTTGTTCAACAGTTGAAGAGAAATGTCTTATCTCTGCGCGGCCATGTAATATCCTCTATTTATGTTAGCAAAACAACAACTTTGCATGTGCATCACGTTTTTTTGTACATTTCTTATCCATTGTTGCAAGTCTGCAACTAGAAACTTCCTAATTTCACGTCACTGGTTTATGGAGTTGGTGAACACAGCACAAGAATTTTCTTTTTCTTTTTCTAAAGTCAGATATGGTCCTTTTGGATTCAACCTCAGAAAATAATTTCTCCACAATTTTACAAACTAAAAGAAACTGAATAAGATCGATAAGTTTGAAACAGTGTGAATTCACTTTTTAAGTGACCTTTTCACTTTGTTGTCATCAAGAAATTTGACATAACGACTTCTCCTCTCTATTTAATATCAAGAACCTAATCATGATGACAGAGACTTGACACTGACCAATAGGTGATCCAAAGAAGCCCTAGCATTTGGGTCATTCTTTAGGCTGCATTCACTAAGGGAGAGAAGTGGCTTGCTACCAATCTTGGTTGCAATCTGCCTTAACAGACGGCCAAGGGCATATACATCACTTGCATAGGATGGAGGGTGAGTTCCTGCAACAACTTCAGGGGCAACATGTGTGTACTTCTGTTTGTATGTTTCTTGTTCTTGTTTGGACAAAACTTTTCTACTGGCTTCCTGTTTTCTAATGCACTTTCCAAAATCAATGATTACTGGCACAAACAGTGTATTTTTGTATGTAAGCAAGATGTTATCACCTTTTATATCCTGATGAATCAGTCCAGAGTTGTGCAACACTTTGAGTGCTTCTAGAAGTTGCAAAATAACATGAAACCACTCTTGATTTTTTAAAACCAAGGTATGGCTGTGTAAAGTCCTGTGAAGAGTGTATGCTTTGCCTTCCACATTGCAAAACTGGAGTACTAACAGGAAAGGTTTCCTTTGTACACAAATACCATAAACGTAGGGAAAACATGGGTGATCCAACTGTTTCATCAGTGATGCTTCTTTGATAACATTGGACTCTGATAACAGGTGTGTGTTAAATTGTTTAACAGCAACTGAAATCCCTCTGTAATACATTTTATAGCAACGTCCAAAGACACCACATCCCAGTAACAGAGGTTGGTCAGTAGAACCACTTGGATCTTTCACATGACTGAGATGACTTCTCTTTACATGTGACACCAGTTGATCTGCAGAAACTGAGGCATCTTTATGTGCCTGTTTCTCATTCTCCATAGCGTTTGATTTATCCATTTTGCTAGTCTGAAAAAAATTAATACCATTCTTGCCAATTATGAAATTTTATTGCTTCTCAGTAGCCCTTACATTTCTTAATTGCTTAATTTGGAATGATTTCCGCACAGGTCCCTACTTCATTATGCATGCTGAAGCTTTCTTGTCTGGTGTAATGCACGTGCAAATATTTCTTGTGCTCGAAGAACGAAATAATACAGTTACGGAATGCATAATGAAGTAGGGACCTGTGCGGAAATCTTACCCTTAATTTTGCTGACGCACCCATTTCATTGTAAACATGGTGTAAACAAATGACGTTCCTACCCTTTCACGAAGATGTAGAGCATGCCATTTAGCGTAATACTTCCTCGCAAGATGGAGCAATCTTTCATTCTTCGCTAAGGTCATCGCTCGTTCATCTTCAAGGGCTAACAAAGCTTTTCTTCTTTTATCTTCTTTGTTCGCCGCTCTAGCCTTTCTCTTTCGCTTTCTTCTTTCGTTCTGCATTGCTGCTCTTTCTTTATGGGTATTCTTTCTCCAAGAAAATGGCTGGTTTGTCTTCATAATATTTATACGCTGCTTATTGCTGCCGTCGATATTTCCCGCCTCAGAGCCTTTTCCCGCGTAAAATTGGGTCAGCAATGATGCTCAATTAGATAATTATTTCATTTATGACACGCGAAATCTCCATAACGGGTGAAACTTTGGCTTGGTTGGATTAATTGATACCTTTTAGGGAATGCAATCGTTCATCAACGACTTAATTTGTCCAACAATTCCAACATTTGACATATTTTACTCTGTAATACAGTAGCTCTTACACATTTCAAGGAGCAAGGATGTGTTCTTTAATTTATATTAACTTTTGCATAGATTTTTACATGATAGAAGAAATTGTGTGCACTAAAACTGGTCTGAAAAAGATTATGCATAGGCTTTATGTCAAACCTGTGCATTAATAATCAAGTTATAAGAAAATATTCCAAGGGTAGGGTGACTCCTGATGTAATTTTAATAAATTTATTTGATCCTGTTAGCCCTTTAACCAAACAAAAAATAACTAGTTTCCAAACCCTGGGCCTTACAAAATACTTCAAAAAATTGAATTCCAGCCCTTTCAAATACCTGAAGCCTGAAAAATGGTACCCCTAAGCAGATCCTTTGATTGTGTATAAAGGAGATATCATTCACTTCTCCTCCGTCTGCTCAAGTCCTTTATCAGAGGCAACTGGAGCATTGTTCTGGCACCCATCCACAATGCACGGGTACATTTTTCAGTTAAAATGTATGTGGGTTTATTTCATTCTTGACTGAAAGTAGATTACTATGAGCAGGATATTTTTTTGCCAAGATCACCTAATTGGATTTGAGTAAGATAGATGCAAGGTAGGTTTCAAGAACTGAAAATCGTTCCAAACCCACAATTTGGCAACATCACACCCCCCCCCCCTCCAACACACACCACGGCTACCTTCTCGCCCCTGGTCTGCAACCCCATTCACATAAGGAAACAAGAAATCACTGCATTCAGTTTCTGTTGAATAGCTTGAATTTATTATCACCAGATCATGATCATAACAATAAATACACATGTATAGACTACTGTAAACATATTATTATTCACTCAAAATATTTCCCCAATTCTGATTGGCTAAAAGCACATGTTTAATTCACCATAACCAGTTACTGATGACCAAATTTGGAAAAACGTTTGTGTTTAATGAGAAATGACGTCAAAAATGTAGCCTACAGGTTAATGAACAGTTAACTGAGAAGACCTGGGGACAAGGTTGAGTTGCTTTGGTTGTGAAAACAAAAATGGCCGACACTTCACCCGTTTCCAGAGTAATAACTACAGCTGGAACTAGGCAAAGTAATAGTTAAAAACATAGCAAAAACAGCAATAAGACAACTCATTCATTCAGTAACTGCTTAATATTAACTATTAACACTTGAGAATTAAATCATGCCCTTTTTTAAAATAATAAATTTCAAAATACAATAAGTTTATTTTGGAATTTCCTTTAAGTGTGCAATATGCAGTATAAAATCAGCTTTGTTGTGCTTTAAATGTGCTCATCATTTACACTGGCCATAGGCAATCATTATTGCGGTTCCATTTAAGAGGCTCTTCTCATGTCTTGATCATGTGATCAACTTTTGGTAATCACGAAAGCATAGCAAAAGCTGAAAGAGCATATTAAGATTAGGCAACCTGAAAATTTTCAGCCCTATCCCTCAAAAGAAGCAATAATTCATGCAATGGCCACCAAAAGTTGGAAGCATTGTATGAGAAAAACAACTTTACCATCCAGTCACATGTGCATGGTTTTACATAAGAATTCTGTAATTTCGAAATTTTCAAAACTGTCATGAAATAATACCAAAAGCATTACAGGGCTCAAATATCCTTTTAAGTCATAACAGGCAATTTGAGTCCTTAAATGGGGAAGGAAAATATTTAACGACAGTTTAAACATTTTAGAACTTACAAGGATTTGTATCAAAAACCATGCAAGAGTGACTTAGTGGCAAAAGTTGTTTTTCTCATACAAATACT
>OX453284.1:8616976-8714476 GCA_949710005.1 Ricordea florida
GTTATTACGCAACATTAAACACACTTTTATCAAGTGGGTTTCCGGAGCCTACTTGTAACAAGGTAGAGATTTTCTATTTTAGATAAATCATGACTCGGTAACTTATTTCAGAGCAGCATTTGAATCTAAACGCATAAGTAAATACGTCCATCACGCTTCTTTATATTTATCTTACTGTCCCACTGATTTAAAAATAGTTGTGAGAGGCCTACACGACTCCCGCTGTTCGCAAAAGTGTGTGGTTTCTTTGCCTTTAGAGTTTGAATCTCACGAGTATAAATATGCAGGAATATTTCACAGGCTACTGATATGAAAAAGAGTGTTCCGGAAAACAATCGCGTTATCTAGCTAACCCGATACTGTTGTTTGTAGTGTCAATATAATTAATACATTTAAGCGCGTTGGAGCAAAATTTATTTATGTACTTCCTTCCTTATTTGTTAGAGATCCCTATTTTGGGTTGATTCTCGTTTATTTTTATCTCCATCGCGTGGGCATGCCGGTAGCACTTTTTAGATCAGTTACTTTGACCCCCTGTTTTTAAACTGTCCGGCTATCGTTCTCTCTCAGGTTGCACTGAGGTTGGCAGTGTAGTTCGTTCTCCGTAATGCAGATATTGCAATCTGCAAATCCATCCAAATCTATTTGAATATGACACACCGCAGTATTCAGGGCTTGCTGGATTTCAAATTTAGGAGATTTTAAAGAGTATTTGGGTGTTCCATTTATTTTCTCTTAGCTCGGCTCTTCTTTACTACTAATGATAACTTTATGAACTGAATGTGGATATATGAAAATTTCATAGTGCATTGCGAAAGAAAGAATCAATAAGCGAAAGATCGTCGCGGTTATGCACGCAGCTTGTTAAAGCAGTTGCGACGATAAGACCTGAATAAAACATCAGGCTTGAACGGGACTCGAGCGGCCCATGGCCTGACTACACCGGTGCAATGTTCTAACCAATGAGCTACCAAACCAGCTGGGAGCTCGTCATTCTGTGAGTTCGTAATATATATACCCCTAGAATAAAGTTATAAAGTTATACGAACTTGAATACATGATTTTATATATGTGAAGACTTTCTCAGCCATGTGAGTAGCTTTTTAGATGATAACTTCGTTAATTGATGGCCGAGAAGCCAACTTGACCTTTAAAGCAGTGATAGTCGTTATCAGTATATAACGTGCGGTCTCAGGCTATGCTATGGAGATGTCTGATTGAAGAGGGTCACCATTTTTTTCGCGGATGCGGTCAGATTGCACAACAAAGTTCAAGAAGCGAAAACAATGTGCAGATCACACATATTTTAATCAGGCTACGCTGACTAAAAATAATGAACGCGACTTAAATAGTTACGTAAGAAATTGGGATAATCAAACGAATATATATTCAAACTGTATGTTCTAGGACAAAAAAAAAAAAAAAAAAAAAAAAAAAAATTAAATTGAATTTTTAATTTTAATAAAGCCTTTGTCACACCTTAGTAAAATATTGAATAATTATACAGTCATGCCTTTATCAACTCTTCCCTGTGATCAGCCCTGAGATAAATTTTTTAAAGTATCCGAAAATCCTAAGACAAATTGAAAAAGATATTTAAAGATTAGATAAAAATATATAAATTATGGATGGACAACAAAGAGAACTAAGTGCTGATATGAAGAATTTACAAAGAAAACTAAGTGGTGAACAATTAAAAGAACTTGTTTATTGGTATAACCCAACGAGAAAGTCATATTATAACACTAAAAGAAAACGTATTGATTATCTGAATACTATTCCTGAAATAACTAATAATGTTCAAAGAATCATTGACAATATTAGAGAAATTAGTAGATTATTACGTGATACACCACATAGACCTAATGAGAATACTCCTCTTCCAATTCCAAATACTCAACCTACAATTGAAAATACGCCGCCTAACAACCCTTCAGATACTACCTTTAATCCAGACAGCCCTCCTCCAGGTAGACCACCTAGAGATCACCGCCCCGGAACACCCCCAGGTAGACCACCACCAACCACTACTCCTAGAAAAAGTCTTATACCTAAACCTATTCCAATTAATAATCAAAAGAAAGATCCTATTCTCAAACCTACACCTAGAGTTTCTACATCACAAACAAAACCAAAACCTCAGGAAAAACCTATTCCCACGCCAAGAAAAAATAATCCTCAACCCCAGATTGAAAAAATACAAATACTAAAACAAAAACTACAAGAACAAATAAAAACGCAAATATTACAAAACATAAAACAACAATCACAAATATTACAAAACTTAAATCAACAAACACCACAGGAACAACAAGAACAAATAAAAATGTTACAAACTCTTCAAGAACAAACACAAGAACTACAACAACAACAAAATCAATCATTCACTCAAACAAAAATGGAAGAGAACCCTCAACAAAAATCAAAAAACACAAAAAATAAACGTAGAAAAAATAGGAGAAAAAATAAAAAAAATAAAACTCTACCTAATCCGCAACCTCAGGAACCACCAATCCCCCCACCGAGAAAAAAGAGAAATAAAAAAAAAAAAAAACTAGAAGATTTTACTCCAATAGAAATTGAAACAGCATTTGATGGTTATCTGAAAACATATAGAATATATGGAAAGGAATATAAAACTGATTCAGAAAATAAAGATCTTGCATTTTTAGAACCGGAAAAAATCGTAGAATTAGGACTTGACGAATTAACATTTATAAGAGAAATAAAACCAACAGTTATTAACTTAATTAATAAGCAAAAGAAACCTATAAAGATAAAATTTATTTTCGTCTGTAAATTTGTAGAATCTGATTATATTAATAATACTAAAATTATAAAAAAAAGGTCAGAACCATTTTTTCATAGTGAAAAACCAGAGATTATAACAGTGTCAACAGATTTATCTAAACTATTCGATGAGATGATTGGATATTTACTAGAGCTTTTTAAAAATTATACGAATGGTTTTAGCGGTTGGGAATTTAATGGTGTGGAATACTTTGATATAAAAATTGATCCATTTGATCCACTTTCCGCAAAAAGTTATATTGAATTACCAGAATTCTTAGCAAATAAAAAAGCAATAATAAATCCTAAGAATGAAGATGATGATGATTGTTTTAAATATGTTGCAACCATAGCAACAAATAAAATAGATGATCATCCAGAGAGAATAACTAAAGAACTGATTGAAATGTCTAATAGATTTAATTGGAGGGGAATTGAGTTTCCATTTAAATTAACAGATATTAATAAGTTTGAGAATCAAAATGAAAAATATGCAGTTAATGTGTATGGATTTGATGAAAAAAAGTTAAAAATATATCCTTTACACATAAGCGATAAGAAAAACAGATTTTTAATAGAATCACTGTATATAACAAACAATGAAACGAGTCACTACTACTGGATAAAGAATTTTAATAAATTAGTACATTCTCAAGTTACTAAACATACAAAAAAGATTTACACATGCCGCAGATGTTTTTATCACACTCATGAAGAGGAAACATTGAAAAAACATGAAGAATATTGTAAAGAACATGATTCAGTAAGGATTGAAATGCCAATAGATAAAGATGGAAATCCTGAAATTCTTAAATTTACGAATAATAGTAATAAAATTAAAGCACCTTTTTCTGTATATTGTGATAAAGAGACTTATAGAATTTTATTAGACTATACCAACCCAGAAGACAAAACTAAAAGTTACTCAATTAAATATGATAAACATAAAGCCTCAGCTTATTGTTACTTAATAAAGTTTGCTGATGAAGAATATGAACCTTTTATTAGGCGATACACTGCTAAATCACCGGAAGAAGATATAGGAGAAATATTTATGTTACAATTAGAAAAGGATATTAGAGAAATTTATGAAAAAATTAAACCAAACAAGAAATTAAAATGGATGACGCAAAGAGAACAACTCGAATATAAAAACGCGACAATCTGTCATATATGTGAAGAAGAATTATTAGAAGAGGATAAGGTTAAAGATCACTGTCATTATACTGGAAAATATAGAGGAGCAGCACATAAAAAATGTAACTTAAATTTTTATAATAGAAAATTTATCCCAATATTTTTTCACAACCTAGCAGGATTTGATGCACATCTTTCTATTAAGAGTATCGGTAAAACTGAAGGTAAAGTAAAATGCATACCTAATAATGAAGAAAAATATATTTCCTATACAAAACAAATAATACTAGGTGAATATAAAGATAAAAACGATGTGTTGAAAAAAGATATGTTAGACATTAGATTTGTAGATTCATTTAAATTTATGCAAACAAGCCTCAACAATTTAGTTCAAAATCTTACAAATTGCGGAAAATGTGAATCATGTAAACCAGGAGATTGTATTAAGAAATACATAGAAAATGGAAAGATCATCAACTATACTGGTTTTGGTAGATGTGAAAAATGTAAAAATTGCAAGTTAAGCAAAAGTAGATGTCTTTCCCCAAAGGATGATAAATTAATTGAAACTAAAAGAGTGTTTAAGGATAAAACATATTTAGCGATGAGGAAGGGAGTATTTCCCTATGAATATTTCACCAGTCTTGATGTTCTTAATGAAACTAAACTTCCACCAATAGAAGCTTTTTATTCTAAACTAAACGATGAAAAAATATCAGAAGAAGATTATGAACATGCACAAAAAGTGTGGAAAGCTTTTAACATGAAAACAATGAGGGATTACCACGATCTTTATCTCTTGTTAGATGTATTATTATTAACCGATGTATTCGAAAATTTTAGAGATGTTTGTATGAAAAATTATCAATTAGATCCCGCACATTATATTACAGCACCCTCACTAGCCTGGGATGCTATGTTAAAATTAACTAAAGTAAATTTAGAATTACTCATCGATAATGATATGTTACTAATGTTTGAGAAGGGTATAAGAGGTGGTATATCACAAATATCAAAAAGACAAGCTAGAGCTAACAACCCATATATGGAAAATTTTATGGATGATATGGTGAAAAGTTATATTATATATCTAGATGCGAATAACTTATATGGGGCAGCAATGAGCGATCTATTACCTACACACGGTTTTAAATGGATAACAGAGAAAGAGTTTGAAAATTGGAGAAATATACCTTGCATACTTGAGGTTAATCTAGATTATCCAAAGCATCTTCACGATCAACATAATGATTATCCACTAGCTCCTGAAAGACTTATTGTTAACAAAGTGAAAAAATTAATCCCAAACTTAAACAACAAGGAAAAGTATGTTCTTCACTACAAAAATTTAAAAAAATATGAAAGTTTGGGGTTAAAAATAACAAAGATTCACAGAGCAATTAAATTCAAAGAATCAGCATGGTTAAAACCATATATTGATTTAAATACTAAATTAAGAGCTAATGCAAAGAATGATTTCGAAAAGGATTTTTTCAAATTAATGAATAATTCTGTTTTTGGTAAAACAATGGAAAATATTAGGAAAAGGGTTGATATTAGATTAGTTACAAATGAAGAAAAAGCTAGAAAGTTAATAAGTAAGCCTAATTATCATCACCGCACAATATTTTGTGAAGATTTAGCAGCCATACATATGAAGAAAAAATTTATAAGATTTAATAAACCTATTTACTTAGGCATGTGCATTTTGGATTTGAGTAAAGTAATAATGTATGATTTTCATTATAATTATATAAAACCTAAATATGGAGATAAGGCTGAATTACTTATGACTGATACTGATTCTCTTGTATATGAAATTGAAACTGAAGATTTTTTCAAAGATATTAGTTCTGACGTTAGAGAAAAATTCGACACTAGCAATTATCCTAAAGATCACCCTTCAGGAATTGAGATAGGTGTAAATAAAAAAGTAATTGGTATGTTTAAAGATGAAATGGGTGGAAATATTATAAAAGAATTTATTGGTCTGAGGCCAAAGTTATACTCAATATTGAAGGATAATAATGATGAGATAAAAAAGGATAAAGGAATTAAGCAATGCGTTGTAAAAAATACAATCAAACACAACGATTATAAGGATGTTTTAGAAACTGGAGAACATCAAATGAGAGAGATGAATGTGTTTAGAACAGAAAAACATGATATTTATACCGTTGCCATCAATAAAATTGCACTATCCGCTAATGATGATAAAAGAATAATTTGCAAAGACGGAAAACATACTTTTGCTATTGGGCATTATCGAACTAAGCCGGATCAATCTAAAACGGAATCTGGTGGCAACTCAGTATCATAAGGAATAACCTGTAATTCCTCTCTAACAAATCCTCTCCTTGGGCCATTAAGTAAATAATATAAAACCGGTTGATTAGGCGAAATGACACTTCTAGAAATATCATAAACTTTGATAGTCCAGATGGGGTCTGTGGCTCTCCTTTTTTCACCACCCTCAAGTTCTCCAGGAGATAATAAATATCTCACTTTTACATTTGGTGTTAATCTAACTTCATCGAGACCAACAACTCTCTTATATCTTTTAGTTTCAAGTTCAACCTCTTTCATTTTAATGGCTTTATCAGGTTCTTTTCCTGTTATTCTAGTTGGCGTGCTGTTTAAAGTTTTTATAATAGCTGGTAATCGTTTTACCCACACTCTAGATCTTTCATCCTGCAACATTTCTTGCGCATATTGATGACTAAATAATCGCTCACCTAATATTTTATTTGCACTTTCAACAAATGCTTGAGCTCTATGATTTCCGGCTTCACCTCTTTGTATTTTAACATTATGATAATTCATAAGTTTTGTAACTTCACCCATAAATTCTTTTCCAGGATCAACCATTAATGTTTTAGGGTATTTTAATTTTCTAGAATATATTTTTTCAAAAGCATTTGAAATTTCTCGACTTTCTTTTGAAGTTAATGCTTCCGCATCTTTATATCTTGAAGCAACATCAACGACAACTAATGCATATTTATATGTTTTTCTTCCAACTCTATCATGCGGTAAAAATAATAAATCTGCTTGGTGAATCTGATTAGGTTTATCTATAGTCCAATGTGGCCTTGGAATATATTTTGGAGCCGGTAGATATATTTGCCATATTGCTTGTTTTTGCAACCATTGTTTTGCAGCATCTTCGCTTACATTTGCTTTTTTAGCTAATTTATTAATCGCAGAATATCCTTTCCAGTATCCTTCAGTTGAATAATATATTTTTGAAAGTATCGGTGCAGCCGACCCCCTTTGGGATATCTTTTCGTTATTCATTTAAAGATTAACCAAAGTATCTTATAAATTACAATGACGTCTGAAAAAATTAATCCAAACAGAATTCCACGAGAACCATTTGGGTTGAAAGCAGAATCAACTTTGAATAGAATTACATTAAATCCATCCTCGGCCAGCCCCGGAGAAACATTATATATAAATATCCCTAAACTTTCTGATAATTTAGTGATTGTACCTGGAAGTGTATCTCTACTTTTTGATTTGGAAGTTGATGGGCATGCTAATAACACCCTTGTGAATAATGTGGGCAGTAATCTTGTATCCAGATTAAGGGTTCTTTTTGGTGGTGAAACATTAGAGGATACCCAAAGATACGATCTATTTCAAACATATCATGATTTATTTTTATCAGATGAGGATCGCGGGGATAAATTAAGACAAGGTATTTCTTCAGAAAACATGAGAAAACTAAGGACAAATGCCGGTGATAAGAAAACTCAAGATGTTAGAGAAGTAGCTCTTGCATCAGTACATAATACCAAGTATCATATTCCACTAAATCATCCTATTCTAAAAGATCACGGAGTTTTCTATCCAAAAGCTCTAGATCATCATCTAATCTTTGAGATTACGCTAGCCCCAGTTTCTGATATTGTTGTTTTTTCTGATACTACAAAAACCCCTACATATTCAATCAAAAACCTAGAGTTAGAATATTCTTCCATTTCAAGCGAATACTTGGCTCGTGAGGCACAAGCAGCTTATCAGGTTGGAAAAGGATTCTTTTACGAAAATGTTACTCTACACAAAACTTTTACTTTTTCCATAGGCGGGGACACTGTCATTAACCAGCATATTAATCTACCTAGAAGGTCAATGACAGGAATATTATTTTTGTTTAAATTACCCAACACTGCAGGAGCACGTAACTCTGAATTTTTTTATAATCCAGGGATCACCTCGATCAATATAGATGTTGATGGAGTACCAAATCGTTTATACTCTAAGGGAATGATACCTTCTGATATCTGGGAGTCAGTGAAGAAAAGATTTGGAAGAAATGACATGAAAGAAAAGGATTTTTATTATGACAAGTTTGCATTATGGGTTGATTTGAGAACTCACCCTGATAATGATATTCATGGAGGAGGTTTGGTTTTAAACAATACAAGGGATGGGGTAAAACTAGAAATTAAAAGAAAACAAAGCGGATCTGGCACTGTAACCTGTTATATGTTTGTTGTAGCCGATGCAATGATGGAAATTATGAATTCAAACTTACATTCGATAAAGTACTGAGAATCTAAATTTAAAACCTAATGTTATAATACAAAAAATATGGAAGAATTGAGAGATAAAATCCCTTTTCATTGTATTATAACTGGACCAACAAATTGTGGAAAAACAAAATACATCATAGATCAACTCCGAGGCCCCTTCAGAAAAGTTTTTGAATTCATTGTTTTAATATGCCCAACTTATTCTAAGAATAAAACATATCATAATTTTGCTCGCGGAGATAAGAGATTCTTTGTATTGTCACCTGATGCTAGTAATATAGACGAGATTAATGAATTATTAACTGATTGCCAAACTTTATTCTCTGGAACAAACACATTAATAATTTTAGACGATTGCGCCGTATCTAATGATCTGAAGAAAAGATCAAACAAGTTTATAGATTTAGCATTCTCCGGAAGGCATCATGGTTTATCAGTTTGGGTTCTCACTCAGCAATTAACATCAATTGCAAAACCTTTCCGAGAAAATGTGGCTTGTGTGGTCTCATTTCATAATCCGTCGCAGAAAGGTATGAAGATGTTTTTTGAAGATTATGGAGGCGATTTGGATTATGAATCATGTAAAAAATTTATGCAATTATTAAAAACTGAAAAATATTCTAGACTATGTTTATGTTTACGTTACCCATTCAATTGTTATTTGGAAATTCCAAACGGAGCGTAGCGAAGTGCGGAACTCGACCAAAGGTAGTAACCTGAGGTGATTTAAAAGAATCTTTGTATTATTAGAAAATTATAAGATGACAGAAGTTGAAGATTATATAGAAGAACAACCTGAGGTAAAAGACAATGTAAAATCTGATGATATTGAAATCAAACAAGAATCACTAGCTATTCTAGCAGCTCTTGGAACCGCAAAGGAATATTTAGGTGTTGATATGAGTCTGGGTGATATAAAAAAATTATCAACGAAAGATGTTGAGAAATATTATAATCGATACCAGGCAGTATTAGGTAAGAAAATTAATGGTGGATTGGTAGATTCATCTCTTCAATTAATTTCAAAAGTTATTTCTTACATGGTTCCTGTAGATGATATAGAATCTCTTTGTGATGATTTGAAGAATGATGATTTAGTTAATCGTGAACTGACAAACATTGTTGGTCTATTAGCATTAAAAGCGGGAAGATTGGCAGCACTTGCTAGCGGTCTATTCCAGGTTGCTAAGCATGTTAAAATAGGTAAAATTCAACAAGTTACAAGTACAACTGAGCATAAAATACAAGAGGTTTCAAGAATGACTGAGCAGGTTACTAAGCAAGCTGCTGATGGGTATGATACTGTTTACTGAGCACAACTGATTTAAAGATTCTTTACTTTGAGAAATAAAATAATAATGTCTGAAGAAGTTGTTGAGCAAATTACTAGAGATCCACCTAAAGAACCAGAAACTGCGGATAATTCTTCAAAAAAACGCACTAAAAATCCTAAAAAAGTAGCAGCAGGTAAGAAATTAGCTGAATATAATAAAAAAGCAAAAGAAGCATTAGCTAGAGAGACACAGCGTGCCGAGGAGCAAATGAAACAGGAAGAAGAGACTAATGAAGATGGCGAATCAAAAGCATGGCTTCCAGAATTATCTTTCACAACCGTTTTATCTATTATAGGAATAGGGTTTACAGCATTTGATATGTTTATGAGATACCGACAAAATAGTGAACCTACACAACAACCTCAATCATCAAATATTCCTGTACCACAACCCCAACCAATTCCTAAATCCGCGGGACCTGCACCACCAAAAATAGGAATGTTATAAGATTTAAAGGTTAACCAAAGTAACTTATAAATCATGACAACCGAAAACAAACTTGTGAAAACTGTTACTGATTCAGCGGTCCTTATTGGATTAGCAGCTGGTGTTGGATATGTAGCTAAAAAGGCTATGAAAGAATCATTTATGAACGACCCCTCCTCAAGTATTACAAATTATGCAAAATGGGTAGCTGTTCTATCTGGTAGTATGTATCTAAAAACATATTTAGAGGAACAAAAGATTTTACCAAAATAATCAAACATGGCATTAGCAACATTAGGAATGATGGGTTTAGGAGCAGTATTAAATGCAACAGCTTTTGTTGGTGGAAACTATCTTGCAAAATATTTATCAGGAAATAAAACTGATACAGAAAAAATAAGACACGATAAAGCAATGGAAAAATATCAAAGAGATTATGCAGAATATCAGGAAAAAAGACAAAAACTAATGGATTGGAAAATAAAGAAAAAAGACGAAAAATATCAAGCATCAAAAAATATTTCAACTACAAATGAACAATTTGCATTATATGAACAAATGCATGAACCTAAATTCTCTGATTATTATAGACCCAGCGATAATCAAAAGACGGGTGAAATGGTATATGTAGGTGGTGGTATGTTAGCGTTGGGTTATATAGCTAGTAAATTTTTTTAGGTAATTGTATGTGATTAGTTTAAAGATTTCTTACTGTTGAGTAAAAAATCATGGCAGAATATATACCATTAGATGATCTACCAGAAGAACCCGATGATGGTGATACTCCTCCTCCGGGCACTCCACCTCTAAGTCGAGATTTAGTCGATGATAATGATGATGGTGCATTTTATCAAAGTACAAATACATCTACAACTCGTCCAGTTGGTTATGATGAAGCAGAAACTTCATTTGGGGGTGAGGGGCATCCGTTGTTACGCGAAAAATTTAATGAACAAAAAGAAGCAGAAGAAGAACTTTTAGAAATATACCCAAGAACAAGACTAAATAAAATGATCTCTTATTTTAGAGATATTGGGGAAGGAATTAAAAAAGCAACTTTTCAGTTCAAAGGGGGAAAAGGGGGTCAATATGAAATTTTGGATGGTGAACTAGTAAATGTTAAAAATAAATATCAAAAACTTCCGAAAAAATTAAAAGAAATTATTGGACGCAATAGAAGAGAAATTGTTGAAGATATGAATAATGAAATCGATAAGAAAAAAGAAACATTGGATAAAAAGATTGAGAAGAAAAAATTAATTGAGAATAAACAAATTAGAACACCCGAGGAAAATGCTGAGCTTGAAAATCTAAATACAGAAATTCCTAATGAACAGAATGATATATCAAACATGGAGAGTGAGAGAGATAGAATACAGGAAAGAATGTCATTACGAGAGCGAATTAAAGCAATCTTCAAAAAGTATGGTTTTACAGTATTTTCTGTTATGATTGCTGTGGGTGTTGTTATTGGAGCTATAGTTTCTAATCTTTCAAAAGGTCTATCCAAATTAGGAAAAGGTGTTGGTAATGGGTTGAAAGCTCTTGGTAAGAAACTCGGTGAAATATTACCAGGAATGGTTGGCGCAATAGTTAGCTTTCTATTCAAAACAGCTGGTGAAGTTATTGGATTTTTAGGTAAGAATGCTTGGTTGTTGATAATGGCTGTGGTTCTATATTTTGTGGAAAGTATAAAAAAGAGACCCGCCGGGTTGCGAAGCAAGAGAAAGTAGATCTAAAGATATCATGTTGAGTAGTAAAATACAATATGGATGAATACAACAGAATTTACCCTGTATTACCTAATAATCCAGATCCTATTAATTTCAGATTACAAAAATCAAGCGAAGTATTACAAAATCTTGAGAAAGAAATTAAACATTACGAAGAAGTAAGGAAAAAATATAATAGGGCGAGAGGAATATTTACAAAAATCAGTGTTTGTAGTGGAATTCTTTCTGTTATTCTATCTGCAAGTGGACTTGGAACTTCTCTTACCGGTTTTGGAGCTATTATTGGTGTTCCGTTGGGTGTTGTAGGGGGAATTTGTGGCGGAGTATCTGTTGGATTTGGTGCAGCATCAAAAAGACTTTCAAATAAAGTTAGTAAACACGAACAGACTGTTTCCATAGCAAAATCAAAATTAAACACCATTAACGACTTGGTTTCAAAGGCATTGAAAGATAATGTTATATCAGATCAAGAATTTTCTATAATTTTAGCAGAGTTGGAAAAGTTTCAAAAACTAAAACTGGAAGTTCGTCAAAAATTTAGGAGAGATACAGAAAAAAACTTAAACATGTCGCAGATAAGAAGAGAAGTTCGTGCAGATCTATTAAAAGAGTTAACCGGTCCCACACATTAAAAATTTCATATGAGAAAACTGATGTAGGATGTAATTGTTTTGCAGGTATTAGAAAAGAGGTTATCTAGTCTAAAGACTTTTCATCTTATTACAAAAGTAATAAAATGACACTATGGACGGATTTTAGAAATAGGTATCCAAAGGTTGACCTTGATAAATTTACATTTGTGAATGATTCATATGGAGGATATATTAAGTGGAAAGTTAATGGAACAACAATCATGTCCAATGATGATCCTACTGGGAAAACATGGATTGAAAATCTTTCTAATAATTTGAAAACATTATTATGGCAAGATTTAGGATTAGAAAATAAAGTTAAGCTTGGTTCATTTCCAAAGAGTTTATCATTTACAAATCAATCTTATCCAATACCCGGAGTTAAATTTGATGATATGGCTCCCGATGTAACAAAAATGCTAAACTTTTTAGATATATATGTTTCAGATACAAAGAAATTCACTGCTCCTATGAGAAACATATTTAAATCGCAAGTTATATCATTTTATAGCGGTAAAGAGAGCAGAACTTGGTTGAATAAACCCAATATTAATCATTGGCCACAACAACTAAATATGGCCGTATGGTGTGCAACATCTGGATGCGGAGTTAGCTTAATTGAAAGTTTAAATTACCCTAAAGTTATTAGTAGTTTTATAAAGTTTCATGCATATTTCACAATAAGGAGGATATTATATGAAATGGGATTACCATTACCAGGCGAACAAACTTTTTCGTTAAAAAATAACCCCTATAACAAATTGGCATATAATCGATTGTGTGCAGAATTTGGACTTAGTAATAATCAAGACTTTAAGGGATTAAATAAACCTTTAGCAGACTTTAGATTTAAAGGTGGAACAAACGGTGGATTGGGAGATGTATACATTAATTACGGTAAAGGATACATACCACCGGGAGAAGTTCATGGTAAAGGAGGAGGAGATCAAAATGTTAGAATTATAAGAAATTATGATCCTGAAGCTAATATATGGCCGAGCGATTCAGCAAAATTTTCAGATGATGGAGGGAAGAAAATAGATGGTAATTTAATCTCATTGCTTCGAAATATTGAATTTGAGGATTTCAAATATGCGTGGTTTATACCAGAAAGCGGTCATGGAATAACAAAGGCCGGTTTAGGTAGATTGAATCGATCTGTTGAAGCTTTTGTTTACTGTATATTAGGTGCACAAGTTAATACTAGAAACTCGATTTATGGTAACGGTGGTGGAGCAATCGAGACACAACAAGAATTCTTAGCTTTATTTGAAAGTAGTGTGATTGAGAATGACATTTCGAATTCTGTTAAAAATTATCAATTAGCTGTACAAGAAGCGAAATTACGGCTTGATTTAGCTATTGCACCAGGTTTGTGGTTAATGCCAAGTAATATGATCATAAATACAGAGAGCGTGGTTGGATATAATAACAAACTTATGAAAGCGACTAATGATATGAAATTTGGGGTGAATAATTCGCTAAACATGGAATCAAAACCGGTTGGAATAAGTTATAACATGGGATCTTCAAAGTTAAAGTTACCTCATTCAATAGTTGAGGCAAATCCAAAATCAAAAATCCCCACAACGCAAAATGAAAAGCCGGTCGAAGGACTGGATGTGACTACGCAACATGAAACCAATGCACAAAGCGAGCATGAAGTGCTTATATTAACATTTATAATTATCAGTGGGGGGCTGGCGTGGTATCTATTTCGGTAAATTTCACGTGATTATCATTGTTTTTGGATTAGTGTTCACGTGTAGAACAATAGATTGCATACTTTTACGACATAGCAACAAGCAAAATGTAAAGTGGATTTGAAATCGAAAAGTAGATTTTATGTTTACTTTAAAAAGGTCGGTTTCTAACGTCGCTCAGGAATGTGATTATGTCAATGCAAATTTAAAGATGAATATGTTGTAATCAAACAAAAATGTTAAGCATTACCATGTATGAGTCCGAAACTAGGATTTATTTCGATCCTCCACTGAAAAATCTTCGAGAGATACAGCTACTAGATTGTAATATACAAACCAAAAGATTGATTAATTTCAAGGATCAACAGATATTGTTTAATGTTGAGAATCAGCCTCTAATAATAATACAACCCGGTACATATTCGTTGCGTGATATTCAATCGATCTTTCTTAATGATACTGATAGGTCAAAGATAACAATCATTGAGACAGACACTGTTGACTATCTTTATTCCAATAAGAACTTCAAAATAAAACTTACGAGAGGGTTACAAGTTGGTTTAGGTATACCTGAAGTTATAAATCCTGGTAAATTATACCCCATAAATATACAGATTAGGGAACCGTTGAGACTTATGTGTAGTATAGTGGATAATAAGTCGTCATATATGAATAACACCAAATATGGAGAACTTGTGAAACTCACACCATCAAACCTACTTGCAAACATACCCTCAAAGGATTATCCAACAATTCCAGTTCGAAAATATGAGACCCTAATAAACCACTTTGATTTAACTATCTTAGACACTGAATGGAAAAAACTTGATCTGATGGGTTCTCCCATAACTTTTAGTTTAAGATTTAGGTAAATTACTTATTTTGTTATGTAACCATTATTTAGGTTATATAACATAATTATTTATAATTTTTTATTCTACATTCCTTACAAGAAGCTTTTTGTTTACCATGTTCACATATTTGTGATCCGCCACACTCTTTACATTGTTGTTTTTGTTTATTATGTTCACATATATGATACCCATAACATTCTTTACAATGATACTTAAATTTTTTATGTTTACATATTTGTGATCCTCCACATTCTTTACAGAAATATTTACGCTTACCATGAATACAATTATATTTATAAACTTTGGGTAATATAATTTCCTCAGGTATATCGATTTTCATATCAAATAATTTTTGAGCAAGCTCTTTTTTTATCAATCTGGATCGTCTATAAACTTTATGTTGTCTGGCGAGATAAAGCAATTGTAAATAACTAAATTTCAACAGTACATCCATAATTTATATATTTTTATCTAATCTTTAAATATCTTTTTCAATTTGTCTTAGGATTTTCGGATACTTTAAAAAATTTATCTCAGGGCTGATCGCAGGGAAGAGTTGATAAAGGCATGACTGTATAATTATTCAATATTTTACTAAGGTGTGACAAAGGCTTTATTAAAATTAAAAATTCAATTTTATTTTATTTTTTTTTTTTTTTTTTTTTTTTTGTCCTAGAACATACAGTTTGAATATATATAACGAATTGATAAAGTAAGTTATACCACCGTAAGGTAAAAGGGAGGTGCTGACGTTCGCTCAAACGAAGGGAACGCTCGAAAAATTGGACAGTTGCCAATATTGGATTTAGAGGTAGCTATATAATGAACAAATAACAGGACTCTGTGCTTGTCCAATTAACAAAATGTTGGATGCGAAAATTCCTTGGAACACCAAATTGGACTCGGCCTGCGGCCTTGTCCAATTTTGGTGTTCCTCTGAATTTTCTCATCCAATATTTTCTTAATTGGACAGCAGGGAGTCCTATTATATATATACTAATCAATTCGTTTGATTATTCCAATTTCTTGCGCTTGAATTCCCCACCGACGCAGCACCAGTTTCTTTAGAAACTATCCCCACAATACTTGTTAAAGTTACGATTCACCGACCCGACGTTTCGATACTCCTGCTTGATGTCTTTCTTCAAATGAATTATCCCAGTTTGTCTTTTACTTGTAAAAGTGCAACAGCAGAAGTCATATAGACATGAATACTAGTGTTCCATCATAACGAAACGAGACAGCAAACAGATCATCGAAAATTAAAAGCATAGCCACTGAGTACTAGTTGTACGGCTCAAGCTTGGGCATAGAACATAGAATATACTTATTTTTCGATTCTGTCGATGGGGGAAAGGCGCAATGAGGTTACCCCTGTGTGAAGCGCCAACCCACTGGCCAGACCACAACACCGGGAACTACGTCCCCTACTCTTTAGGAACTGTGTCTGAGTTCTTTACCGTCCCTCTAAGTTATCATGAAGCAGGGTTGTGAGACGGGACCTACGGTTTATCGTCTTTATCCGAGAACTTGAGACCAGAAAGTCTAACCATATGCAGATGTCATTACAAAGGCAGCACACTCTCTTCAATCCTGAGTGTTGGCCTCGATCTATCCAGGCTGGCTTCGAAAATGCAGTTGCATTGAAAACGTCCAGGGGTCCGTTTCTCGAAAGGCCCGTTAAGTTAGCGTGCCCGGCAAGCTATTTTATGATAACAATATTTACAACGGAAATTACAATTTGGTTGGTTTTTAAGTTTAAGTCGAGCAATTCTAAGTTAACTCGCATGTTGGGCTGGTTAGTACGTCGTGAACTACAAAATCATTCGATAGACTCCCATTTAAAAGTATAGCTTCGGACCCGTTAAGTTAGCGGGACCTTCGAGAAACGGGTCCCAGCCTTGCTATTTACCGAACCGTGACCTCGCGCGGCTAATCGAGTGGGCTTCTGGGATGCCTTGAAATAGCATGACAAAGCTGTTTTGACCACGCGTAAGAGACCCTAGCCTTGTGTGATCGTGTAAACATTTTATTTTGTATTCAACACAAAGACATGGCTAAGGGTTCTCCCGCTGTTTGATCTAAGATGAAATTAAACAAATCTTGAAAGAAGAGGTGTAATTTATGGTGGGTACTGGGACTTTTCTGTTACCGGTCGACTGTTTGAATTTTCTGGCATTTTCTAAACTTAGGATTAGAGATGTCGCCAGTTTAGACCTCGTGCCACTTTTCAAACACGCCTTTGGAGTACATAAAAATCCATTATATCCTGCGGAAAAATATATAATGAACACAAAATACCTCGTAAGGATACAGAGAGTTCCTGATTATGATGCCAGCTTATGGTCCTGTTACAGGATTATGATCGTTTAGTGTCGTATGTTGTCCGTAATAGTACCGCACTAAGGAAGGGCAGCTTGAAAATGAGTACGGAATCAGCTGCGTGGGCCAAATATCTTGTTAGAAATGGGAACTAATAACCTTACTACGTGATTGAGCATTCATGACTAAGCTAAAATTTAATAGCTAGGGCAGAATAAGGCGGGGCTGATAGGAGAAGTCACGTATGGCACATCAAGGGACTGAACTGGGAGTGGCTTAAGTCGGAAAGTCACCTACGGACTTTGACAACTCAGTAACAAATACTTTGTATTCATTATAATTTTTTTTTTAACTTATGTTATTTTTCTGGGAGTACGAAATTTATATTTCCCTAAGAAATGGGGGCAGGGGGAAGGTTTATAGGTCATGGTTCGATGAATTCTACGGTCTAAGCTGAAAAGAAAATTTTCCCACCTTTCGTACAAACAAGTTTTACGTGATAAAGAGGGTCTCAATGGGGTTAAACGTTAGCCGTAAAACAGTCAAAAATATTAACCGTTAGCCGTAAAACAGTCAAAAATATTAACCGTCAGCCGTAAAAGTCACCACCCCATTGAGATCCTCGATAAACCCTCACACCATCTCCCACCCTACTATCTCCCAATGTATTGTTTTCTGTCAGTGATGCCAAGGAAAAAGTAACGCCCATTAGCAAATTACTTGGCTGAATTACAGACTGAAGGAAATAAAGTAGGCTCCTTTCCAGGCGTGATGGGCTTTGTTGACTTGGCAGCCCAGTGGTAATGATCTCCTTGTTCGTGTGCTGCCTGTGCTGTAAAGTTCAATTATTCTCGGCACTGTTTTACATTTACCTGTTTGCACGATCACGACGGTCATTATTTAAAAGGAAATTTCACCTTTAATGATGGCCGTGCGACAAGTATATTGGGCCTAAATGGCAGTTACTGTTAAGTGTTATGGGCCATATGTATACTTACGGTTTCCAATTAAATCAGTACATAGCCCGAATTTTCTTGTTTTAAAATTGTCATGTATGGGCTTACGGCTCGTTAACTTTCAAGGGCACCCAACTTCTATTTTCGGTAAAAATTTGTTCGGAAGCAAGGCGAGCTGGAATTTTCAAATATCGAACACACAGGCCCTCGATCGCATTTTCGAACTGTGTCTCTGAATAGATTTTCAGTCCCTAAAAGATCACCCAAAAGCTAAGGGCCCTATAGTAAGTAGTCCCATCGGTTTTGGAAAAAATATATTTTTGGGACTTACACAGGTCACCAAGCAATTTCGGATGAGCAAATGGTTCGCTGGGAAGTTTTTAGAAGGTGCGGTCCAGGTAGCAATAGAGACCTTATGCAACAGGACGGCTGGAAGACTCAGGAAGGCATAATGACGAGAAAATGTCGCACGATACTGTGTTTTCCCATTCTTCCGCGACATTTTTTCGTCATTATGCCGTCATGAGTCTTCCAGCCGTCCTGTTGCGTAAGATCTCTAATTTCTGAAATGAAATGATAATAACATTCCCACAAATTTTCAAGATATCCGAACAGATCAAATTCTTCTAGGTGATAAAAAAATCTCTTTAGACAGTCTTTCAACACCAGAGGAGCCTAGAATGTCTCTCAAAGGCTTCAGGCGTAAAACTGCTCATTGGGTGTCCCTATATTCTAACAACACATTCTAGATAGTGAATGAAACAAGCAAAATTACATAAAACTACAAACGCGACATTTATAATGAAATGGCAATCCGGCATCAGGAGCTCGCACAACAAGGGGTATAGAATGGTAAAATCCGAGACTAGCCGAGACGCCGAGACCCTCGTTAAAAAATCCGAGACCGAGACTCCGCGAATTAAAAATCCGAGCTCGAGACGCCGCAAATTAAAAATCTGAGTTCATTACCAGCTATTACCATCTCGTGACTGTTTTACAGCGAGAGCCTTGTGTTCTGTACGACATATGGTACATCCATTTAATCCTTTCCTTCCAAATACATTTTCGCTTGACTTGCGAGACTCTGAGACTCGCATTTTAAAAATTCGAGATTTCGAGACCTGTTTTTTTTTTTTTTGCGAGCTCGAGATTCCGAGACTCTAGTTTGTGACGCCGAGATTTCGAGACCCACTTTAAATTTGCCGAGACTTATTTTTTTACAGGGACCATTCTATACCCCTACAACACTGAGGCCACTGATGTAGTCTCTCGATATTTACTTGTCTCAGCTTGGAGTGTTGTTAGCTCGTGTAGCTTTAGCTCAAGAGCTATTGTGGGGGATGCTAGCGAAATAAGGATGTCACGCGTAAACAATAGAACATTCGGAACCCAATCGTCTCAATGATCGTCAAAAAGGATCTCATTCGGCGGCCAATCAAATGACGTGACACGTAACCCGTTTTGCTCCACGGGCTTACGATACTGAGATGACTTTGATTAAAGTTGTGTGAAGCATAGAACGAGAAATTAACAGAGGAGACAACTGTGCAAATGAATATATTTGAACAGCGGATAAATATGTAATAACATTAAATGATCATCGCAGTTATGTACACAACTTAAGCAGCTGTGAAATTAAAGCCCGAAAAAAAAAACCCAGGCCCGAACGGGACTCGAACCCATGACCTCTGCGATAACGGAGCAGTGCTCTACCAACTGAGCTATCAAGCCAACTGGGAGCTGGTCATATTGTCAGTTCGTTACATACCCGTAGATGAAGAAGAATGATGCAAATGAATATATGAAAGACCATATATTTGAACTGCGGATTAACATTAAATAATCATCGCAGTTACGTACACAACTTAAGCAGCTGTGAATTGTAAGACAACTAGCAATGATCCTCTGTAATTGGGATCTCAAAGACGAGTCAGACAAGGATACTGTCAGTAGCCAAGAGCCCATTACCATGGTACAAGGCACAAGAGATGATCCTTCACCAATCCATGGACATGACCGTAACGAATTGAAGGGTCTAGCTGTGATAAGGACATCATGACCGCACTATGAACACGAGTTTAAAACGGACACTGTGGCTTGTATATTACAGCTGGGGAGTTTATGACAATGAATACGCTCTTTTTAGCCAAGGTTTCACTATGCCGCAAGCATAAGCTCACACACACAAAAAAACCAAAACGTCTCCTGTGTGGCTTTACAAGACAAAAGGACGGTGTATTTCGTTGTTTGTTTCTTTGTCTTTTCTTTGCTTATGCTTGGTCTTATGTCGATGTCTTATGTCATACGCTTGACCATTTTATTCCTTTGTGTGCTCCTTTGTTTTCTGCTAATCTTTATACTTGCGTCGTGGTGAAAACCAGGCTTTTGAGCTCCATACAATAAACGTATCCATCTCAAGCAGAACATTTATAGCTGGCTTTGTGGAAGCCTAGTAAGAAATGCACTTTGTCGGCCTTAATGTTAGGCTAATGTCGACTGTGCTAGCATAATATCTTTTGGCATAATTTAGCTGCCCAGGCACAGTTTTCAGCTTTTAACTAAATGTAGCTCTACTAGCATAATCTGGCTTTTTTGACCTCCTCGAAAAGAAAAAGGAACGTACATTTGAGGGGTATGTTGGGAACTTGGGATTTTCGGTTTGATCTTAGATCATTATTTAAGTCCAGTTTTTGCACTGAGAAATTTGCTTTAATTCTTCTATCTGTTTCGCGGTTTGCAGTTTATCCGGTTTTTTTTTTTTGGCATTTGGTTCCCGGTTTTCGGCAAAAATATACACGGTTTTTCGGATTTGGTGTCCGACAATTGAGTGGTTGTTTCAAGTTTCAGTCGAATCATATTCACGTCAAAGTTCTCAACTGACTTCGCTTTGGAATCATGTCTCAGAGCTATAGGATAGCTTTTCGCGATCACAAAATCCCCCAAAGTCTTAAACCGCGATTCAATTGAGGATTTCTGAAAGTTTGAACAGAGACTATACGCGGTATGCTCCAGATGTCAACTACCGTTTTTTTAATTAACTACTAGTATAGTATTAACTGTTTTTATCTGTTTTTTTTTGGGGGGGTGGGGGAGCAGGGTTAGTGCAGTGGTGAGAGCGCTCGCCTTACACCAATGTGTGGCCCGGGTTCCATTCCCGGCCCTGGTTCGATTCCCGGCCCCGGCATCATATGTGGGCTGAGTTTGTTGGTTCTCTACTCTGCTCTGAGAGGTTTTTTCCGGGTACTCCGGTTTTCCCCTCTCCAGAAAAACCAAAATTTGATTTGATTTGATTGATTTAATTTAATATGATCTGATTTGAATTTATTTGAGCTTTACGGTGTCCCCAATTAGTACGTCAGTGCTACAGATACAGTTGATACTCAAATAAAGGTTGTTATTATTATTATTTATTTATTTATTATTATTATTATACTGATTAAAGAATAAAGACGGTATGGGATTGATTAGGGACCCTCCTGGTTTTGGAAGTGGGAGTGTGTAAACCTTTGGTTTTTGGTTTTGTTCGAGATCTATATCGGTTTTTCGTTTTTAGGTTATTTTCGAGGGATTTTTGGTTTCTTATAAATCCCAACGTCCCCTCAAGTTTGGAATTTACTTTTTAGTTAATTCTTTACACTTTTTGGACAGTTGGCGAACTTGGCTCCCTGCTACAGATGTCAAAGTTTCGGGGTTCTTGAAGCGCGAAAACGAGGGATATGAATCTCTCGAAACTACAAAAATGAAAAGTCTCAAAATAAGTGGTGCAGGTGAGACCTTGAACAACTGAGGCACCCCGTGTTTACAATGTGCTCACTGTATTGTGCCCTAGGCAGAATCTAGGCAGGCTCCTGGCCCAGACAATTAAATAATCAACTGACTTCTGGCTTAGATCAGTCTTACTGGTAAATTGAAAGACTCTAAAATAGTTTTGATAGGATTGAAGCTTCTCTTTTTCATCTTAACTGCCAGCTGTCATTAATTTTAACTAGTCGCAACTTGTGGCGTTAACTCGGGCTTCTTTAGATGAGCATTGCTAAGTTCTTTCCAAAACTTTCGCGAAACACAGCATGTCCTCCTTTGAAAATATTGTTAAACGAAAAGGCAAACGATTAGTCTGGGACAATAAAAAGCATGCCTTCGTATTTCTTAGTCCAGTTTTCCAAGACTGGGCTAGGAACGCCTGGGACCATGACCCTCATTTTGGCGACCAAAAAAAGAACAGAGGGTATTTTAAGACTCATGCTTTCCTACGGAAGCCCGAGTAATAAAATAACGTTTAAAAGTGGCCTAAAATTTTAGTGTTTATAGCCTGTTCCAGTTTGCCACACCCAACTTTCCAACCAACTTGGCCTGCATTCGTTACCAGGGGTTTGTCGACGCCGCTGCGGCCATGTTTGACGCGTAAAGAGTTCGTTTGCGACTGCTTTGAGTGAGATCATTACCGTACATTTAGAAAATATTCTTCTACGTTAGTCTGAAAGATTGCCTGAAAATGACGAGGTGAAGAGCGTTATGGAACTGTACACGGTATGAGAATTCCGCAAATATGAATACGCATATTACAATCTGTCAAAATGGCCGATCACTCCATAACCCTATTCTAATCAGAGGGAAACACAGAATTCAACATGGCAAATCGCTGGAATTCTAGACTTGATAATTCTCTGAACTCTTACGTCAAAGGCCTTGTGTATGAAAAACAAATAGGGAAAGGCTCGTATGGAGAAGTGTATCAAGCTGTTTGGAATGGTAGGAAGGTTGCAGCAAAGAGGATTCATTCCGAATTGTTTAAGAACGGCTTTCATAATAAGGAACTGAGAAACCACTATGTAAACGAATTCAGACGTGAATGTGAGGTTTTGAGGCTTCTTAACCATCCTAATATAGTCAGAATGCACACTGTGTTGCTTCCACCTGGTCGTTCTCCAGTAATAATAACAGAACTTTTGCACTGTGATCTGGAACACTACATCACAACATCTCCAAAGATTCCTATGATCAAAATATTCAGTATAGCTTCTGATATCCTGAGAGGTCTTGAATACATGCACAGCTTGAGTCCACCACTTGTGCACCGAGATTTGGCTACAAAGAACATATTACTGACTAGGGATGGTCAAGCAAAGATTGCTGACCTTGGAGTAGCAAAGGCTTTTGCTGCTGGCAAAGAAATGTTGGCAACTAATGTGCCAGGTACACCTCTTTATGCTGCTCCAGAAACGTACCCTATCTTCAATGGGTTTAATGTGGTGGAAGATGCAAAGTATGGTCCTAAAGTGGATATATTTTCATTTGGTGCAGTTTTAATGGCAATGATTGTTGGTCATGAACCAAGAGTCTGGCCATTGAGTCCTGTTGCAAAAGGTGTGTTTTGTAATTAACTGGTGTATTGCTTCATTGCTCACTGCTATGTCCTTCAGTGTTTTGATCCAACCTGCCGTGACAGTTGCTGTTGATAGTGATTACAAGTATAGTTACTGTACAATGTTCCTTCCGTGATTTCCTGAAATTCTGTAGTTAGCAAGGAGCGGGAAGTATGTGAAGGGGGGTCCAAATACCTGAAAATGGTTCATTCAAAAGTAAACTTACTGCAAACATGCTGTAAAACCCTCAAGACTAATGGAAGCAGTAGGATCCGTGTGACATGGTGGAAGTGCAACAAGGCATGCATATTTTCATTGATTACCTTGTCCTAAAATTTCAAAAAACCCCAAACGCCTTAGTCTTGCAAAACTGCAAATTTGCACTTTTAAATAAAAGTTACTGTAAAAATGAACCAAACATTAAATGCAAAACTGTATTACCACAAACCCTTACGTCCCTCTCAGCAATCAGGTGGAACTGAATAAAAGGGAAAATGAAAACGTAATACGTGTAGAGCACTAGCTGCAGATTTTTGTAATTTCTTTATAACTTCTAAAATAATATTGAAAGCAAAGAATGATGGCAACTTAAGATTCATGTTTTACATTTGTCCTTTGTGCCTGAGGTAATCAGCAAAAATAATCATCTTACAGTGTATATGTTACAGGTTAAATTTGATGTCACCTAGGTTGTTTTGTAATTTCTTTGGCTATATTTATGATAATGATACCAGACACAAAAGAATTACAAACCAACCTAGGTTAAATCAAATTTAACCTGAAATCAAATTTAACCTGTAACATATGTACAGTACCAAGCATATTAGAGCTATTTTATAACATCATCAATAGTTTGTACCCCAGTTATTTAGAGAAAATAATATAACCTTTACCCAGCCCTTTTCACACATTGCCCTTTTATGATTGACCAGTAAAAGTGATTATTTTTCCTTCAGTGTACTAAAAGTGTTCAGTCTTAAGCAATAACAATATTAGCCTGAAATTTGGCATCTTTTAGGCACTTTGTACCCCCAGCTATTCCATTATGTTATTATAGACTGAGTAAAATAACCATTGACTTTAACGAGCACATTGATTAATGTGTTTGAAAACGTTATGCACATCATGAACATGTTTTCATTTCTGGTTTTCCTTTAAAAATACTGTGTTAAATTGTAGTACAGAGCTGTAAAAAAAGCAGGTGGAAAAGTTACACACCCTGCAAAATATCCATGTATTAACAAATTTTTTCTTTACTTTGTGGTTGGCTTACAGATGGTAAGCGAGTAAGTGAGCATCATCGTCGAAAGAGTGATCTGGAGGAGATACAGGACCAGGCACTGAAATGTTTGGTATTAGCTTGCCTAGAGAATGATAGTGAGAAGCGACCAGGTGCTGAGAACATTGCCAAAGAGCTTAACAGACTCAGGTGGCACTTATTACTTTGCCAAGGTACTTCTGAAGTTGATGAGGAGCTGGTGTTTGAGAAAGTAGAACGTCAGCCACGTTACGATTATCATTTCAAAGTCCTCTTCCTTGGAGACATGGGTGTAGGCAAGTCATGCTTGCTTCGGCGATTCCAAAACCCATACTACGAGATTAGTATGAGCACCACAACACTGGGACTGGACATTGACAATGAAAATATAAGATGTGGCTCTAAGTTTGTGCATTTGCAGGTGATTGATACTGCTGGGCAAGAGCAGTTCCATTCAATGCAGGCTATGTATTGCCGTGGTGTCCATGGCATTTTTCTTGTTGGTGATGTCACCAGACCAGAGACATTTAACAGCATTCCATATTGGGTAGAATATGCACAGAAGCATTGCACCATTAGTAATGTAGTTATGATGCTGGTTGGAAACAAAATTGATCAACGTGAACGATGTTTTTCGTGGGAAGATGGACAATGTCTTGCTGAAAGGCACAGATTGAGCTATAGAGAAGCAAGTGCTTTAGATATAACAACTGTTGAAAGCATGTATAAGAGTATGACACAACTGCTTATTAGATCTGTGGATCTAGGAGCTGTAGAAATGAGATGTCGTGATGAGGGGGAAAAGGTTGAGTTAAGGCAAGTGAAACAAACCTCCAAATGTAGGTGTTGAAACACATGAAGTATGTCCACCACAGTCATGTCAACTTGTCTGAGGCAAGTTACTGTAAGTCATGTTTTGCCAAAACCTCTAGTTACAAAATGCCTTGTAGAAGTGGATGCAAGTTGTAAAACATGACTGCTGTTGACATTTGCTGAATACAATTTTTCTCTTCGCAAGTCAATTCTAGTAGTCATGAGTCCATACATGTACGTCCTCTTTTGAATATGTTTACAATTGTATGTATGCAAAGCATTCATTTTTTATATAGTATGACATTCAGATAAATGCTTTGTATTTGGAAAATTCTAAATAGGTTTCATATCAAGAAACATTTTTGATAAGTCACATGTTGTTATGGCAATGTGCAATAGTACAAAATGCACAGACTAGGATTGCATCATAAGCAGATGCAAATTGCCGTAACAAGAAGGAATCGTACATCCTTATGGAATAGAGAAGTAATTAATGAATGGGGACAAACAGTCCACTAATCAAATAACAAGAATTTGTCCAGGTGCCATATACAATAAAACAATATATTTCTGTGTTACCAGGTGCTATGCACTACTGTTTTGAAGCCATGCTATTTTTAAAATATACAGACTGTATGTTGAAGGGAAACATTAGATTTTGAGGACTTCTCATTACATTTGGTCAGCTTCTGTTGATTGGAGGGTGTTACAAATGTTATTGAGGGTAAATTAGAGATGTTTTGTAATGTATAATAGTATGTTACATGTATAAGAAGTAGAAAATGATATAGTAAACTGTTTTTCCACTGGAAATTGTATAGGAACAATTGGTGTGGATGACATTTTCATTTCAACATAAGAAATATGTAAAGATTACATGATAAAATAAAATTACATACAGTGTTTTTGAAAGATTTATAGTAGTTTCATGGTCTCATGCAGTTGATACTTGAATTGATAGCATTGTTTAAGGACCTTGAAATAAAATAATGTTGGTGATCAGATTATATTAGATAGACATGAATGTTTTACTGGAGAATACACAGCAAGAGTTTGCAATATTCATTTGAAAGTACATCCTGGAACTGAGTGGCATACAGTATTTTCTATATTCTTACATGTGAGGATATATATGTTGTGGTTCAATTTTTTCCTTGGTTTAATTTTTATTTTGGTATGGTAATGTATGTTATTAATTTTGAAACAAAGGAAAATAAAATTTAAACCAAGGACTAAACTGAACTACAATTAACACTTACATGGCATTATGGCTTAGGCTTTTTTGCTCAGCTCAATTTCTTAATAAGGAAATTACATGTCAACTTGAAAATTATGGGTTTTATTTATTTACTTGATGTGCTTCTTTGTAAAATATTGTTTACAGCATTGAAAAATCCTTATCTGCTGCTGTGTAATATCCTCTATGTATATAACAACAGTACTTTCTTGGTTGTACAGTGTAGTACAAGGATGAATGCAGGGTTCTCCAGAGGTTCTGGTGACCAGGAAAACCACTGGCTAGTCGTAATGAACCTGCCGGCTACTCAAAGAAATAAGTTCCTAAGAGGGATGTTAAAAATAAATCCACCATAGTTTGTTAGAGAAAAACAAATCCATGAGATGCACTTTAATAATTTCTGCTCTTAATTAGTGGCATTGTTTATTTAGCAGCCCCCAAATTAAAATTTTCTCAGGGAAGCCCCTCCAAACCACCCCCCCCCCCCCAACCCACACCTGCGCCGAGTGAAAGGCACTCTGCACCTTTTAAATGAACCCACTGCCTTCTACTTTCATTTCCTCTCCTCTTACTTTAAATTTTCTGGAGAACCCTGGAATGGTGGATCGTACCTTTTTCATGGTTAGCAGCTTTCCATGGTGGAACAACTGTCAAAAATATTTTTTGACTAACTTTGCCAGATCCAATAATTAAAGTTTTGGACAGAGATAGAGCTTTGACTCTATGATGGTCAGCAACTGTCAATATTGTTGTTAGGCTAAATATTCTATCCCTTTACTTTGCATTGTAGTTTAAATATATTTTACCATAGATTGTATTTTTGTATCGGGAACTTTTATGTTAATCTTGTTGCTTTTCCGGACGGTAATTTATTCGCTGCGATTTAAGTTTATAGGACCTTCAGTACTGTTTTGAGCCAGCGGTTTTCGCCATTTGCACCCATCATTCCTTGTGCGGATTGAAGAACCATGTGCTTTTAAAAAGTGGCGTCGATGTGTTATAGCGCTTGTATTTTCACCCGAAATTTTCGTTCAAGTTTGTCTTAATTTACACAGGACGGTGTCGATGTTCAGAACGGCAGAGAGCGAACAACAACGTATGTATAAACAGTGTAAAGTTTAGTTTCTCTCGCTTTGTGTCATTACAAAACGCATTTTTTGTAATTTTGTCACCCAGGTTTTACCTAGACATCTAAGAATAAAATGGAGTTGAAACGTCTGTTGTGTGCCTTGGATCGATGCCGACACAATTATTCCTCTAATAATGCTGAATAAAGAGAGTACAGACCTTCAAATATCTTGGAATTGTACTTGACAGCAACATTTCTAATAATAATTTCTAATAATAATGTTGGCAACATTGAATATTTTTTATATCATAGATACTGAGATTTCCTCACGAAAAAAAGAGTACGTAAAAATGATACGTAAAATGCATTAGCCAATAGGAAACGCGAACGATGAAAACTCACTAGTGAAAAAACGCCGTTCATCCAATCACAAACGCGAACGACGAAAACTCACTAGTGAACAACATCGCATCGCGATTTCGATGAAATTTGAACCTATAAGCCTCAGTCAGGTTTTTTTTTCAGCTGAAAAATGTTTATAAAAGTTGTCAAGGTATAAACTGACGTTTTATTTCTTGTTACTTCATTAAATATTTGATTTTGAAAGAGAAACTGATGTTTTAGTTATTCTAGTTTTACACGCATACATTGCAGTTGAATGGGTTCCCTAAACACGCGCGTAAGATTGACAAAATTTGGCTTTTCAAAAATCTCAGTATCTATAAAATAAACAAATTACACCATGAAAAATGCTTTGCACGATTTTTTATTCACTCGTTGAGTTGTATCAAAAAACTCACTCGTTCGCTGCGCTCACTCGTTCGTTTTCTGATACTACTCAACTCATGAATAAAAATCGTACGCGCGCATTTTCCATGGAGTAATCTCTATATCTCTGATAAAGCATCCTCAAAAGGGTGGGGGGAAAATTAAGGAAAGGTATCACATGCCCTTGGTTCTCTGCCAAGAGGTTATATTATTTTTTTTTATGGAATTTAGCAATGAAATAGTCATGGGGAAGCTACCTTTAATAATAGGTCCTTACAACTTAGGGTAAAACTTTGATTTGTTTTTTATTTTTCTTTTATACCCGTAAAACCCGCTTTGTAATAAATGCTTCATTCACATTTTGCCGTCCCTATCTATACCATGGGATGAGTAGTGAAGTGGAACGTTGTTCTTATGGATCCATGGGTTCTATAGTCCAGGCCCAAATCTAGTTCTTCCAGAAAAAGCTCAAGGGAAACCCATAATTCATTCCCACCAATAGGCGTACTTGACATTGGAAAGGGCGTGTCATCAATAGCGTCGCGCACAAATTCTAAAAATAGATTTGATCTCATGAGACCCCCCGCGTGACTCAGACAAACATTGCAGTCGGCCATAAGCGAATGTATGCGAGAGAGCGTCAATACGTGAAGAAAACGTGAAAAGTTAGGTAAATCGGAGTGTATGCTTTTTCAAAGGGCCAAGAATGGTTAGTACAAAGCACTGCTGTCATGGTGAGAGCAAAACCGACTCAAGGTATCCTGAACATTGGCCAAAATCGCTCTTAGAGCTGGAGGAATCGGGGAAGAAAGTCTTCATTCCATTCCCCAAACCGTCACAAGATGTTGAAAAGTGCAGGAAGTGGATAGTGGCTTGCTCGCGGGAATTCTTCACGGAAAAGAATGTTTCGAGGAATACCTACATTTGTGCTCTGCACTGGCCCGGGGAAAAAGGCCCCACGGATGAACATCCCGATCCTCTCAAGGCAAATCCGACGCCAGTGTGATACATGTGTACAAACTCAAATGGTGTACACTTGATTTGGTGTGAAACCTTTAGTCTTCTTCGTATCCAGTATTAATCAACATTTCTGTCAATTATGAGGTCACAAGAGGACACCACTCGATTTATGTAGTTTGTGACTTAGTCAGTGCTCAGGATAATATGTACCAAACACTAATATTGGCTAAACCATGCAAAGAAATGTAGGTTGGGTTTAGAATCAATGCATGTTGACCCAAGTAACGGCTGTGACAGAAACTATAAAACCACCCATTATTAAAATATACTGGATCTGTTGATCCAAGACTTAAAAAATTATTTCATTGATATTCATTAATATGAAAGATGAAAGTATACATGGGTTAGTTCTTTTTGTTTAAACAAATGTGTGGCCTTGACCTTTGGCACAGGCTGATATTGAGTACCATGCAGCTCTCTGAAATTCCCAAAATGATTTGATGTGAAAACAATAGATAAGGGTTTTTGATACCAAAAACTGTGTGGCCAGGTTCTAAATAATTGTGCGCAAACATTAACTGAAATGGCGTGGTTCCTTTTCGGGTTTCGGAACCATCTGGTATTCCTTAATCTTATTCTTGTCTTGGATTACAATAGTTTTTTGCAAAAAATTAGTTGTTGTCTTACAATTATTGCAAGAAAAACAAGCTGAGATATTGAAACATAAGAAACACAATTTTGGAAATATACAATGGGGTATGAGGATAAACTTGCTCAACGGGGATCACTATTGGTCATGAACTGTTTCTACTGGTACATGTATGTATTCATTCAATGTTCTGTCTCTAATGAGGGCAATTATTCCAAGTGTAAAATATTGCTCCTGTGAGAAAGGGTTCTGATCTAAGCTGTACAGATTTCTTCCAATAATATCCAGCTAGAGATTTGTTGGAGCCAACTTTTCCTTGTGCCCTGGGCCCAGCCAGCTAAGAGGGACAAGTGGGTCTGGGATCAGGAATGGATGGAAATCATTTCATAAAAGGTAGTTGTTTTTGATGTGGCCCAAGTTTGGTTAAAAAATACTGCTGTTGGTATTTGGTATTATGGTGTATCCATTAATTTTCTGAAGAAAGCATTATCAAGGTAATTATTTACATTGGATGTTCTTTTTCCACTTCACATTTGAATGGGTATTGTATGTGGGGATTAAACTGTAGGATTTCATCTCATGACCAAAAAGTCATTGTAATGTTTCAGCAATATTTTCCTACCCCCAAACAGGTTATTTGGGTTAAAAACCCTACTCTTTTTACACTTCGACACCCTCAACACCCTTGCTCAATTCCCTTGCTCAATTCCCTGATCAGACAACGATATCGCTGCTGAAGTAAAAGTATAACTGTTATTGTACTTTACTTGACTAACAGTTCTTTACAAAGTAGTTTAACTTATAAGAAACATAACAGAACAAATAAAATTTGGATATCAATTTGGATTGGCTAGTTTGTTTTAAAACAAACAATTTCACAATTCCCTGCTGTTTATTCTTCTCTTCATTATTAAGTCTAAGAACTTCCATCATGAGCATGTTCCATTTAAATATAATTATATATACAATCTTGTCTTGTAAATAAAAAACAACAGAATAATTAAATGGTTACTATTTTGATACTTAAACAAACAGTCTAATATCATCTATGTACATATGACTGCAGCGACCCAAAGAGGAAACCCTGGATCGTTCACAGGAAGCATGAATCACGGCACCACTGTTCACAGATAAGACAACAACGACATTGTGCGGAAGCACATTTTTCATCGGTGGCCAAACGTGGGCCCTCACTAAATAATGTTCGGCAGTCATCGAGTCCATAAGGTCGTGAACAAAACCCGAATTAACGTACTTTCTTCCGTTTTTCAACGGTCTATCAGTCATATGTCCAAGCCCTTCGTCTTCTTCTTCGTTGGCATTTACATTCCGGATCGATCCCAGGACATAGTAATGAACATGCCCGTAGTTGAAGAGTTGCGGGATGTTACAAGATGGAAAATCTCGCCATCCCTTCGATGGAATCTCTGGAAGCGAAACCACATTACAACTTTGATCCAGGCCACAATTCTCCTTGATCACTTTCGCCGCAAACCATTTTCCTTCGTCGATACTAGGATCGAGAGTGTGATGCTTTCCAGCCTTTACACATTCCGCAACACGTTTCACAAGGTCGTCACGTTTTCCGCTTAATTTTAGCCCTCTGCACTTCAGCCATCGTTTTAACTGATCCACAGTGTAGTTCTCTGCTTCACTCTCAAATTTCGAGCCAGGAACGCCATCATCTTGCGTGAGAACGGTCAAAGGCCGAAGCGAAGTGCTTGCGAGCGACATAACTTCTACATACCGCTCTTGTAGAAATGGCACTGAGAGTGGTTTGTTTGTCTGAGTCAAGTGGGGGGTCTCAATTTTGGTGACGTCATTTGTGCGCGACGCTATTGGTTTGGTTACCGGCCGGCTTTTTTCACTCTTGTAAAGATAAGAAAAAAGAAGACTTTATTTCCTGCTAGATATGGCAACAGTAGGCGAGAAACAAATTGAAGAGAAAAGTGTAAATAGTTCGCGGTTCGTAGCCGATTTAGGTTCCAACGACGTTCCAGCGCAGTTTCGCGAAGTGTTTATTTGTTCTGGGTACCGAAAGCCCTATGGCTCCGCTTTAGATTGCATCAAGAGTGTGTTTCAACCCTTTAATGAAACCGTGAATGTTTGGACGCACTTTATACCATTTCTGCTCTTCCTGGCCCGTTTTGCATTGCTCTTTCCTAACTATGCATTGACTGATAGTTATGCTTACCCGCTCATGTCGTTCGCCTTGGGAATATGTGGTTTCTTGGTGATGAGTTCCGGAGCACATCTGTTTAATTCAATGTCTCCTCGGGTTCGACATATTTGTTTTTTCTTTGATTACTCGGCCATAAGCGTGTACAGTGTCGGAGCCGGTCAAGCGTTCTACTTCTACAGCCGATCACTGAAGGGTGGAAATTTCCTCTACGAATCTTCCGTGGCGTTCTTGTCAATTTCTTGTTTGATTTCCGTCATGTCGACTTACACATGTTGTGCTTCTCGCCACAAATGGGCCAGCCTGAAGTACGTGGTTCGAACGGGATGTTTTGTGGTTGCATTCTTGTTTAACAGCTCGCCGTATGTTCACCGCCTCATTTCAGACCCTAATTCAGCCGTCACAACAGAGCAAGAAGAACTGGCATGGATTTACTTCAAGCGACACTCTTATTTCTATCTGATTTCCGCTTTGGCAAACATGTCAAGAATGCCAGAGAGGTTGATCCCCGGCGTATTCGATATTGTTGGTCATAGTCACCACTTTTTGCACGTTTTCACAGCGCTCGGTGCAGCGGATCAATTCACGTCAATTCACCTCCAGATGACAGCGAGACGCGCGGAGTTAGAGCGTTTTCCGATCGCATCATTCGCCAACAGCCTAGGTCTCATGATTGGTGTTTGTTTAATTAACTGTAGCATAGTTCTGTGGTTTGGCAAATATCTTCGATCGGACAAGGAGGAAGAACACAAAGATATATGAGAGAATATGGAAGTGACAGTGCTTTTTTCTCCGTGTATATCAACTAGTGCACATGGATCGCCGTGTGTTTGACAGGTGTAAATGAGTTTTCGTGCATACTATTACAGTCATTTTTGTATGGATTACTTACCATAAAAAAGGTGAAATTTATTGGAAAGATTCTAAAATCGTTGTATTTTGGTACGTACTACTAACTTACACCGGATTTCTTATACCAAAGTGATAAAATATTTATCGTAGAAGTTGTGAAACGAATTTGAGTCGATGTGACGCAAATGAAATATTATGGATTTTTGACCACCGGCTTATTTTTATGAATCAGGATAAAAAAAAAAACAAGCCAATTTAAATCTCTTCTCTCAACTTAAGGTCAAAAGCGAGACAACATTGGAGATTTTTTGCTCTCCTCGATTGCGTGCAAGCCTTCTTATTTAGTAATGCGTAAAGCATACACAGCGGTAAATGTTCAAAACAATTAAAAAAGAGAGAACTGATAATACCTGTAGAAAAAAACATTAAGAACGCTTTTAAGGTTACCATAGACCTTCGAGGGCCAATTTTTTTGCGAATTCCAATCGAGCTTCTACAGTTGACAAGGATTTACACTGCGACTACTCGAACAAGGCCAAGGCCACCCAGATCTAGATAAATTTTCACAAATTTTGAATGTCTGTTTTTGACGCTGAACAACAGATTTGAGGCGAGTTTCTACCGTCCAAGATGATATTCTTTTTCAATTTTGATATGTTTTGTATAGGTATAGAACAAGTTATATGTATGTTATGCGAAATACAAAACATTTGTAGAGATTTTGTTGTTTAGATACTTGATCGTGTTGGATAATTTGTATGAAAATTTGGTTGAGTTGGTTCGAGTTGTCGCACTGTAAACTGCGTTATAAAATTTCTAATTTCACTGAAACAAACTGTCGACATAATATTTCTTGTCAAAGTACTAGGAAATGGCCCTGTCTTCGTAGCTTTCTGAAAAGGGGCACATTTTCCTTAAACAGCGAAGTTATTTAGTGCCTCCCTTGAGCTGGCAGCTTATGTCAATCGACAATACATTTGCTTTCATTTGAATTTCGCACGCCATTTTTCACCTATCAGGCTCGTATTTCAGGAACGATGTCTGTAAGAAAGAGTTTTGGAGGGTACCTAAAATATCAGTTCGTAAAGTGCGGTGTTTCGTATTATTATTCTGTTTAGGTCCTATGAAACCAGAATGTCTGAATTGCTATTAAATAGTAAATGTAAACTTTGAAGGAGCAGTTAGCGAGGCCAAGATATCATTATTTTGGCTTGATTAAACATTCCATTCTGGCATCGATCCACTGTCTTTAATTTATTTTTACAACTTTCATTAGACTTATCGGGAATTAGAAAACCAGTTACCTGAATCCCATCCAAGGGACAGGGGTGGGGCCGGGAAGGGGGTTAAATAAGCAAAACGAGGACTGCTTTGCAGTCGTTGGGTGTGGCAACCTTCCTAGCACATAGTACTAGTACAGAAACTGAAGTTAGCAACTTTCTCTCATTTCTATGCAATGCAGAAATCTCTTTTTTTGTACCAAACCAAGGAAAAAGTGTCTGCGGGTTAACCTGGGTTGAATCGGATATATTGATACCAAAAATTGGAAGGTCGCTCCTCGTTGGTTGGGAGCAGTAGCAAAGGGAATTCTCTTTTGTCACGTGCTTACTGTGGAGTGTGTGACAGTGGGATGAAAATGGCGGCTGGAGACTACCTCTTGTCGTTTTCCGAGAAATGCCCCCACGAGAAAACAAAGCAGTACATCATTGAGTGCTTAAATCAAGCTGCGTTTAGTGTAGCACGTGAAGAATTTGAAGGCAAGACTCTACTAACCGTCAATGCGCCGTTCGAACTTGTTTCGGCGAAGGTAGTTCAGTGATATTTCCCTTATACGTAGATGTGTTCAGTATTGTTTTTGTTATTTTCACCTAACAGATTAAGACGGGCTTTTTAAAATATTCCCGCTGATTTGCTGATATGAGCAGCCATAATGTTCTCTTTTAGGCGGAAGAAACCGAGTTGGAGAAAACCACAAAAGTTGAAAATAAGGCAAGTATAGGTCGCACATTTATAAATAGGCGTTAAATTTATTTTTAATATATATTTCGAGTCTCGAGTTATATTAGTGTAATTTTTTGTTCGCTCAGCTTTCGTGGAATCCATCGAAGGTGGTGAATATTACCACGGAACATACTGACAGATCTATAAAAATAATTAACCATGTGTGGCTTGCAAAAATTTGTTAATATATAATTTCTGCAGCTGCATTAAATAAATTTAACATACTCAAGTACGGTGGCCCACAAGTGCCACGGTGAAAACCACGGGTCACGGCACAACACAGCCAACTCACGGCACAACACTGCCAACTCACGGCACGACACAGCCGAAACTCACGGCACGACACAGCCGAAACTCACGGCACAACACAGCCGAAACTCACGGCACAACACAGCCGAAACTCACGGCACAACACAGCCGAAACTCACGGCACGACACAGCCGAAACTCACGGCACAACACAGCCGAAACTCACGGCACAACACAGCCGAAACTCACGGCACAACACGGCCGAAACTCACGGCACGACACAGCCGAAACTCACGGCGGAAGTAGAATTCCACGGAATTCCAATAACATTATTTCTGTGCACTGTTGATGACTTTAATATGAAGAATTCATTTGGTGGTGATTATGGTGATGATTGCAATGATGACATGCCACCATCTAAAGCCCCAAGAGTTGCCAGTGAAGATAGAGATGGTTATTGTAGTGAAGCTGAGAAGAGCTCGCCTTTATTGTCTGAACCAACTCCTAGCACCTCAACTGCCGGAAGCTCTGCTTCATGGTTCTTAGAGGAGGAACTGAACCGACTATATGGAGAAGGTGCAATCCCATTTGAATGTTATCACAGCAGCAGCCTCAATGACACTAACAATAGCACCGATAACAGTTCTATAGAGAATGACACAGACATTAGAAATGCTGTCAAAAGCAAAGTCATTATTGATGGAAAAACAACTGTGTATATTGTTGTTAGGCGAGCTGCCTCCCTGAATAGAGTTCTGTATCTGTGGCAGAGAGCAACCACAAAGGTCAGCCCTGAACATAATTATCCTCAGAGTTAAATTTATTGGAGATGGCATTGACAGTGGTGCACTAGCAAAGGAGTTTTACACTGCAACAATAGAAGATATTGGAAAGAGTTTTTTTCCAGATGGAATCCCAATTTTTTCCACAAATCATATTCACAATGGCAACTATAAGGCCATAGGGCAAATTGCAGCAGCAAGCTTGGCCCAGGGAGGACCAGCACCTTGCTTTCTGGCTCCATGTGTGTATGATAATTTGGTTGCAGATACAGATGTGGAGCTTACAGCTATCACCCAAGACTTAAAAACACACCTGTCAGAGGCAGAACTAAACATTGTGAATCAAATTAAACAAGATGACCTAAAGAATCATACAGATCTCATTGTAGAGCATGGCTACACAGGCCCTATCACTGATGACAACATGGACTCAATAAGTGGTGCAATAGTTGTCAACATGCTCAGCCGAAGAATGTTAGCTCTTAGAGAATTCCGTAGAGGACTGGAGTTGTATGGGCTTGCTGACTTAGTTGCAAAGCATCCAAATGCAGCTAGAAGCTTGTTTGTTTTGGGTGGACAGAGGCCTGTAGATGCAAACTATCTTGTCTCCATACTTAAACCAGAATACTCACCTGAGGGAACCTCTCGCAGATGCAAGGAAGAAGAGGTCATGGACCATTTTCAAGATTTTCTCTTAACTCTTGAGGATGAAAAGATAAGTGGCTACACAGAAGCCTTGGCATGGATACCTCCAGATGTAAGGCTATGTGAAGACACTGATGCAGATAAGGGCATCGATGTTGATAAAGACATTGATGAACAAGAGAAAGACAGGTATGTTATTTATATAATATGACAAAATATCCAACCTCATGTTAATCTAAGTCCCTTTGAGATTCTATTGATAAGCACAACATTCTGGTAATTTCAAGTCCAGGAGAAATCACGCTTTCCTCCTTAGACAACTTTGTACAAGTTTGGTAGGCTCTCAATTTTCATTTTCCAAAGTTAAAATCTCTTTGAAGCATGGGCCAGCTACAGTGGTCAGATTCCTTCCCCTAATTTTGCATTGACCTAGGATATTGACATGGATCTACAGTAACAGACATCTTTTGGCATGTCTATTACTATTAATTTATGATACTTTTTTGTGTTAATGCAGGTTCCTTTCAGCCGAAATGACACCATCAGGAGTACTAGGGTGGCTATCTGGCCAGAAGCACAGAGAGAAAGATATTTCTATCACAGTGCAGTTTGATCATAATTGCATGCAGAGGAATCCAAACCACACTGTTTGTTTTCCTTGTGTAGGGGCCTGTGGAAGGGACATAACATTTCCTGTGCAGCATATGGCGAGTCCAGAATCATTTAAAGAAGTGTTTCTGCTGGCCTATTTTAAAGGCCAATCCTTTTCCAGAATGTAATTAGACACTGGTTTTTGACAAAACAGAGTTAACTTAAGCTTTTGTGATAAGGAGAAAATACTTGTTTTTATGCACCAGTTAAGTTAAAGCTAGTGTGAGGTGGGGAGGATTTGACTTTTATATTTTTTAATATCTAACCCAATACAAAATTAATATCAATATAAGTAAACTAGTGCCTTTGGCTAGGTGTCTTGCTATAAGGATGGCCTGATTTTGGAGATAAATGTCATAACCTGTTTGAAATAACTTCATGTGAGACTCTTTCCAAATGCCCATTCAGGTATCAACAGCCACATTGATAAATGTCTTGTTTGCATGATGGCTCAAATTGAAAAGGAGTAAGGGCACAAGGGAAATGCTACAAGTCATTAAGTGATAAATTTTCATATTACTATGACTCATGCATTGTATCATGTAGTCTTTAACTATGGTTTACTTGGATCATAACTTTTTTTTACAGTTCACATGATCCACATATATAGCTATAGTTACAAAATTATTGTAATAATAATATACATGAAAACTATTTGATTCTGATTGGCTAAAAGCAGTGCAGTTTAAGTGTAACACCAGTGTAACACCAGTGAAGAATATCCAGCAAGTATTGTTACTATTTCCATGTTTCAGTTCATGTTATAATAATGATGTATCACTATCTCTAAAGAGACATGTCCAAGTGTTCTTTGTGCACACACCCAGGGATGGTTTCTCAGGCATGTTATTTGCATTTTCTTATAGTGATCAGAAAATACCTCATGGTTACAATAAAGTAGGTATTTTGATTTTAAAATCTGCTTTCCTCTCAGCCAAACAACTGCCAGTTTTAGTGGTTTTGTTCGAGTCCCTAAAATATGTAAATAAATGGCTTCATGGAGGAATTTGTGAGAAATGCATGTTATTGCTTATCAGGATACACAAATAGCACTTCAGGAGTCAGTCCAAAGATCTCTTACATGACAATCAGCTAGTTTGATTTGCAAGAGGGTTACACAGACATGGATCTGTTAATATATCATGAAGATCAACTTAATCAAGTGTCACATGGATCGTAATATTATCAATATCAATTTAAACCTTTTGCATACATAATGTAACAGTCATTATTGTGATCAGCAGTTATTCTAAAAAAAAAATACTTCATCAAATTTTAACATTAACAATTAACATTTTAACAATTATAGTTACATTAAATTGTAACAATAGGGCAAATTTAACACTGTACAGATACTAAATGAATTTCTGAGGGGGTGAACTAGAATTGCAGACATGTTTTAACCCTTTAAGCCCAAGTATCAAAATCCAAATTCTCTCTTCTGGTCTCCACACATTTCTAACAAAAGTATTAATCATGTTCTCAATTCCCTTGACCTGCCTAACTTATAAACCCTTGATATAGAAATGAGAAATTAGATTCAGATCACCTTTAGGCCTTAAAGGGTTAAGAGAACAAGGTCCCGGATGGTTATTGAATGGCTCAGCTTCTTGTCAGAAAACCTCATTTCTAACTGTATTTTTTCTTGCAAATGGAAGGTATGATCTTTGCAATTATGAAACAAATTAAGCAACTGCAAATTTTAGCCAGAAAAAGGATCTCTCTTTTATACATATTCATCAATTCATTCCTTGCCCAGGCAGATACAACCTAGGCATTGACCATCTCCCAATATAAATGGCTTGTGTAGCTCAATTGGTAGGGCATTGCACTGGTAACACAAAGGTCGCAAAATCCAGTTTTTAGGCTAAAATTTGCAATTTCTTAAAATTGATTAATTTATCTGTGAAGATCATACCTTAGATTCTTTCATTAACCCACAGTTCAATATATGAAATCATTTGATGTGTACCTATTCATCTGTATAGTTCTTTGTTTTCCATTGATTTAGAATAATGATTCCTTAAACTGCAACTGAGAGGATCCTTTCATAAAGACTGACTGCTTCTCTCCAATGGTTAGGCTTTTGAAGATTAAGACTATTGACAACATATTGGAAGTATTCTTGGTACTCATTTTCCTGTTCTCTTTCTATCAAGTGGGATTTGGCATACTTTAGCTCATTTCCTGGAACTACGAACATCAAATTGTTAATGCCACCATGTTTCTCTGGTAATACATATAATACGTTTGGCCTGCCAGACACGGTATCATGCCGAGATTTGCGAATATAATGCGTGTTCCAGTGTTCTGTAGACTTATTTAAATCAGCTTGAATCAAACTAGAAAAGCAGAACCATAAGCACTCTTTCTGGAGTGGATCACATGTGTTTAATTTCCCCATTTCTACAAAGTCTTTAAAAAAGTTAATCCAGCAAGTGCCCCAGTTTTTTCTTAAAGACGACCACCATGCTTCGATTCTTTGGTTTCTTTGTGAGGGTACATATACATGTGAATCGGGGTCATTAGTAAAAAAACTTTGGATACCAGCCATGGTGCCATTCTCTGTTCCAAGGTCAGTGAATAGTCGACGAGGGCAACCACCAATCTCACTAACAGTATCTAAACAGTAGGCAGCGATGTTATCAGGGTAACTATTTGATCTAGTTACGTATAGCCACAGAACCTTTCGGCTGAAACCATCAATGCACCCATGTATCGGAAATCCGTATGGTGCCAGTTTGTCATACCCATCAACATGCCAAGCCATGTTGGGACCAGGGTTATGATACTCGCGACGGTGCAGTTTGTGTGCTTTCCTTCTTTCGACCCCATCTGGGTCTAGTTCTACCATGAGCTTTTGTACAACAATACGAGGTACAACCATACCTTGAAGTCTTAGAGAATGCCACATAGATCGATACCCGACGCATGAATTTGGACCGTCCAGTAGAGCTTGAATACCTTGCCTCACTTCTTGTGCATCGTATTCAACGTCTTTTCTCGATAAATTCATGTCTTTGAGTCGCCTCTTCAAGGTCCTTATACTCATTTCTATTCCGTATTCGCTAGCTAGGAGTCCCTTAATTTCTTCATGTTGATACCCTTGATAAAATAAATATTCTATTACTTCTTCGTACCTCTTCACGTGCGTCATTTTTTCGTTGGGTGACCAAGACTTCGGTAGTGGTTTTGATTTCCCCGAGAAGTTTCACTTCCGCCGTGGAATTCTACTTCCGCCGTGAGTTTCGGCTGTGTTGTGCCGTGAATTTCGGCTGTGTCGTGCCGTGAATTTCGGCTGTGTTGTGCCGTGAATTTCGGCTGTGTCGTGCCGTGAGTTTCGGCTGTGTTGTGCCGTGAGTTGGCTGTATTGTGCCGTGAGTTGACTGTGTTGTGCCGTGAGTTGGCTGTGTTGTGCCGTGAGTTGGCTGTGTTGTGCCGTGAGTTGACTGTGTTGTGCCGTGAGTTGGCTGTGTCGTGCCGTGAGTTGACTGTGTCGTGCCGTGAGTTTCGGCTGTGTCGTGCCGTGAGTTTCGGCTGTGTCGTGCCGTGAGTTTCGGCTGTGTCGTGCAGTGAATTTCGGCTGTGTCGTGCCGTGAGTTTCGGCTGTGTTGTGCCGTGAGTTTCGGCTGTGTTGTGCCGTCAGTTGGCTGTGTTGTGCCGTCAGTTGGCAGTGTTGTGCCGTGAGTTGGCTGTGTTGTGCCGTGACTCGTGGTTTTCACCGTGGCACTTGTGGGCCACCGTACTCAAGTACTAGCTGTCAGTTATGCATATTTTATTTAGTATTTAGTCAGTTATCCTCAAGAGGGTTTTAGTCAATTATCCTCAAGACGGACCGAGAAAACGAGGTTAATAAGATATTTATTATATATCTGGAGTCATTTTGGCGACCAAAACAAACTTTAGCGGGCCGTACAGTGAAGTACGGCCCGCTAAATTGACCAATCACAGAACGCGTACTAACTGAGAGATATAATAAAATATCGTAAATTGTATATTAGGTATACTGGGTACATTACAGTCCATTTGAATGTTGTGAAGTTTATGACCTCCAGTCCAAGGTGGAAGTTTCTTAAGCTGTATCTCACCTAGCATTTCATTATTTTCAAGAAGTTTCAAAAAGCTTTGTGAGAGACATTTTGATAATGTGGTTGGACAAAAAGATCACAACTGTAAAGTAGCTTCAGGATAAGAATTTGTGGAATATTTCACTACCAAGAATTGATAATTGCCTGGTTGAGTACAATGACTATCATTTACCAAGGGCTTCAAACATTTCACAAGATGATGCTTTCAACTTCCTTTTCAAATGGACTGACATTAACTAAATAAGATAAATATAATTGTGTGCTCTTAGATAATACAGTCTATAGACCCTACCTGTAAATCAACTGGGAACAAGAAAAACAGAGATTCCTCAAACAATATAGCCACAAACAATAATTCTGCCATGAACAAAATTTATGACATCACATCATGCATGTAGTGCAATTTTTGTCTTATAAAATGTGATGTCAAGCTTATGAAATATCTAAGTAGGTATCAGTAATAAAATGAAGTGAATGCTATGATTCACTTGTTGATATTTGATTACCACAGATTCGCAAATTTGTTGAGCACAGGTTTCATGAATTTGCTGGAAGTGGCAATAAAGACACATTCTTCACATCAGCTGAGAGAGCTCACCTAATTGAATTATGCCTGGAATCTGTCCATTTCAGTAAGGTACATGTATAATCTCGTTATAAAGGTACTTTCACTGACATTTTTTAAGCTTTCGATATCTCCTGACCTTGTTTAGTTTGATACTGTGCTAGCTAATTCTGCATTTATTATTAAATACATGTATCTTAGTCATTACAGAACAGCCCTCCCCCTCCCTCCCCTCCCCCCCAAAAAAAATGTGCAAGGTGTTTTTGCTTGACTTTGTATACTACTTTTAATCCACTTATTTTTAAGAAATAGAAAACATGTACCGTGTTTCTATCGAGTTATAGAAACACGAGTGAAAGTTTGGGAGAACGAGAAATGCTGTGGGAACACGAGCCGCAGGCGAGTGTTTCCACAGCTTTTTCGAGTTCTCCCAAACTTTCACGAGTGTTTCTATAACTCAATAGAAACACGAAGAACATGTTTTCTATTTCTTTTAGAAAACACCGCGATGAAAAAAAGAAAAGCAACTTGTTAGCTTTGATTATCAAAATGTAAATTCTCTTTGCTCGCGTCATCATTACGTCAACAGCTCGTGCTAGTTCTGTGTTTCTATCGAGTTATAGAAACACGATTTCTAACCAATCAGCGCGCGTACTTTCTTAGGACTGTTTTCTAAAGTAATTTATTGGTATTGTTTTGCAAAACAGTTATTATTGAGATAAAGCCTAAACTTTAAGCCATTTTCATAAGTATACAATTATGTATGTAATACCTTATAGTAAGTGGCTATAAGGTACAGCACAGACAGTAATGTTACTGAAATATTGCAATGCAACTTTTAGTGGTATCACACGACCAAGGGACCAAGGTGGTTCTTGAAACACAGCCCTATTGCTGTATAATGTATATTGTTTCAATAACATTACTGTCTGTGCTGTAACTTATAGCCATTTACTATTAAGTATTACATACATGATCAAAATGAGAGATAGCCACTTAACCCAATGAGGGACTTTAATAATACTGTAAGTGAGCAGCATTGCAGAAACGCATGCATGACGTGTTCAAAATGTATCTACTACGTTCTAACCAAAAGCCTGCATTGTAACATAACAACGGAATAGCAATTTGTTTACAAATTACTTCATGTATGTTATATGATAGGCAAGGTTTGCCAGCCTGGGTACGAGTGTGCCTCGTTATGATGTATATAAATGAACAAGCTTTCAAAAATAAAGCGGTTGTTTTCAGTTGGACGATTGTAGGAGATCCACTGCCTGTTGAAACATGGTGTCAGGATCCTAATGAACCCGGGGAAAAAAAAAAGAATGCCTAGAGGAGGATCAGGGCAAGAAGGAGAATTGAGCGGCAGTGCAACTCCAGAAGACAGAATAACTCAGCTCAAACCGCCCGTGCCACTTGACTTCGAAGCTATAAATTTGGCTCACAGTTGGAAAAGATGGAGGCAAGAAGTAGAATTGTACATGGATTTAGCAATGTGCGGCAGAGAGGAGTCAACAAAAGTGAAGCTGTTTTTGTATTTAGTCGGGAGTCAGGGACGAGAAATTTACAGTACGATGACATTCGGAGTGCCCGAAAACGAAAGAAATTTGAAGCAGGTTATCGATGCGTTTGATAAGCACTGTAATCCGAAAAGAAACGAAACCGTTGAGAGGTACAAATTTTTTTCACGCTTTCAAAACCCAGGCGAATCGCTAGAAAAGTTTATTACAGATTTGAAGCTTTTAGCGACAACCTGTAACTTTGGTGACCTTAAAGATTCACTGGTGAGAGACCGGATAATCTGCGGGATTCAAGATAAGCAGCTTCGTGAAGACCTCCTCAAGGATCCATGCCTTGATCTGCAACGATGCCTCGACACATGTAGAGCAGCCGAATTGTCCAAAGAACGAAGTAAAACCTTGGAAGAAAGTGAACATGTAAATTCATTGAGAGATCAAATAAAGCGTGGTAAAGCATTTGGTAACAAGACGTGCGAGAAGGTGGATAAAAGGCGAGAAAAATTCGAAAGGCGTGAAAAGTCGGAGAATGACAGGCGTGAAAATGAAAGAACTGAATATGATGCGTATCGTAAAGAAACAAAGAAATGCAAATATTGCGGTGGAATACATCGACCCGGTAAGCAAAACTGTCCTGCGTTTGGCAAGAGATGCTCTTACTGTGGAATAATGAATCATTTCGCGTCTCAGTGCATGGCTAAGGCGAACGTAAACGTGGTTGAGACAGAGGGTGAAAGCGACGATGAATACTGCCTCACACTCGACTCAATAGATGAAAGCGAAATGATAAGCGTCCATGCAACAAGTGATCATGAGTATTCGAAGAAGCTGTTTGCTACAATAAACCTTGGAAATTCGCCGGTGAAGTTTCAGCTGGATAGTGGAGCAACTTGCAACCTGCTACCCGCAAAGTACCTTGAAGACTGGAACGAATTAACGCCTACCAGGAAATGGCTCACAATGTACAATAATACAATAATGAAGCCTCTGGGTACGTGCACTATGGAGGTACTCAACCCGAAAAACTCAGAGTCTTATCATGTGGAGTTTGTAGTCGTCGACAACGACAGAGCCTTACCAATCCTGGGAAACCAAACCATGCAGCAGATGGACCTGGTTAGAGTGCAACATCACAATGTGATCTCAGTCAACACTACGCAAGCTTGCCTAACTGCTGAACAACTCGTAAACGATTATCCTGATATCTTCCAGGGGACTGGAAAGTTGGAGGGACAGTACAAGCTTGAAGTTGAAGAAGGTTCTTCGCCAGTGGTTCATCCACCAAGGAGAGTTCCTGTAGCACTTAAAGGTAAACTGAAGGCAGAACTGGATCGACTCCAGAACCTTGGTATCATAGAGAAAGTCACAGAGCCTACCCCGTGGGTCTCAAGCCTTGTAACTGTACAGAAGCCTAATGGACAAATTCGAGTGTGTATTGATCCCAAAGACCTGAATCGAGTGTTAAGGAGAAGCCACTACCCGACACCAACCATAGACGAGGTACTTCCAGAGCTTTCAAGGGCAAAAGTTTTCTCAACCGTCGACGCTAAGAATGGGTTCTGGCATGTTGAACTTGATGATGACAGCTCACGCCTTACTACTTTTAATTCACCCTTTGGACGGTTTCGTTGGCGCCGCCTACCCTTCGGGCTTTGCACAGCCCCAGAGGAGTTTCAGCGAAGATTGAACCACGCCTTAGAGGGCTTAAAGGGCGTCCGCACCATTCATGATGACGTCTTGATTTTTGGTGAAGGCTCCACAGAAGATGAAGCTTTAGTAGATCACGATCGAAACCTGCGCTCGTTAATGCAGTGATGCCGTGAGCAGAATATCAAGCTGAACAAGGCCAAAGTGAAACTGCGATGTAAAGAAGTTACTTTCATGGGTCATGTGATCTCGAAGGATGGTCTTAAAGCAGATCCAGCAAAGATCAAGGCTGTCCTGGAGATGCCAACCCCAACTGATGTGGCCAGTGTACGTAGATTCATTGGATTTACGAATTACCTAAGCAAGTTTCTGCCTCGCCTCAGTGATGTTTGTGAGCCACTCTGGAAACTCACACTCCCTGACGTAGAATGGTTCTGGACCGACCTTCACGACAATGCAACCGAAGCAGTGAAACGGCTCGTCACCAATGCTCCAGTTCTCAAGTATTTTGACTCGACAAAGGGCGTCACCCTACAATGAAACGCGTCAGAAAAGGGGCTTGGAGCAGTTCTGTTGCAAGACGGCCAGCCTATCGCGTACGCAAGCCGCGCGCTGACGGATCCTGAGACTCGCTACGCCCCGATCGAGAAGGAGCTCCTTGCAGTCGTTTATGGACTAGAGAAATTCCACACCTACACGTATGGGAGAAGGGTAACTGTGGAATCAGATCACAAGCCATTAGAAGTGATCGCTAAGAAACCACTCCACCGGGCGCCAAAGAGACTTCAGCGCATGCTCCTGAGAGTTCAAGCTTACGCCGTCAACCTTGGCTACAAGAAGGGGTCCACCATGTACCTGGCTGACGCCCTGAGCCGAGCGTATCTTCCCTACGACGGAAGTCACACAATTGCCTCAGAAATTGAGAGTATCAACATGACGCAGGATGCTTGTTTAAAACCATCTACTCTCCAAGAAATCAAACAGCACACAGAAAAGGACGACAGTCTTCAAGAGCTAATCAAGGTCATCAAGGCAGGCTGGCCCGAGACAAAGGGGGAACTTTCTCATCTCGTATTACCGTACTTTGGAATACGTGACGAACTGAGTGTTGACGAGGATGTTGTTGTAAGGGGAGAAAGAATAGTGGTTCCAAAATCGTTGCGTCGAGACTTGATGTGTTGTCTTCATTATGCGCACTCTGGTGTTGTCAGCAGCCTTTCTCGAGCGAGAGAATGCATCTACTGGCCGGGCATGACTAGTGAGATCCAGCAGTTCATTGAGACGTGTGATGTTTGTAGAGCCTTTGACAAGAAACAGCCTAAAGAAACGCTAATCTCACATGAAGTGCCAGACAGACCTTGGGCCAAAGTCGGAATTGACCTGTTCAGTTATAGGAGTCGTAACTACCTCATCTGCGTGGATTACTACTCCTCGTTTTGGGAGATTGACCTTCTTGAAGACACACGATCAGCAACAGTGATCCAAAAGTTGAAGGCCCAGTTCGCTAGGCATGGTATTCCAGAAACGTGTGTTTCAGACAACGGGTCGCAGTTTATTTCAGATGAATTTAAGGAATTCAGTCGTCATTGGAGTTTCGCTCACGTGACAAGCTCCCCGACATACCCTCAGAGTAACGGGAAGGTTGAGGCCGCCGTTAAGTCAGCTAAAGTACTTATGAAGAAATCCAGAAAGGCCAAGACAGATCCTTATCTTGCCCTTCTCGAATACAGAAACACACCCAGTCAAGGAACAGACAGTAGCCCAGTAGTACGGCTCATGAGCAGACGGACAAGATCCCAGGTCCCTTCCTTACCACAGTTTCTTAAACCAGTCATTGACCACAGTGTCCATGACAAGCTGTTAGCCAACAAGAAACGTCAAGCGAGTTATTACAACAAGGGAGCTAAAGATCTTACAGAGCTTAGAAGTGGAGATACAGTGCGTTTAATTCCCCCTCGAGGCGTGACAAACGAGGCGGTCAAAGCGAGGGTGGACAAGCCTGTGGGAACTCGGTCTTACGAGGTGATTACTGAAGATGGAGCCAGATATCGACGGAACCGTCGTCACTTAAGGAAAACAAGGGAGTCTTACGAGAGTGGTACATCGACGCATAATTCAAACCAGCAGATCTCAAATCAAACAGCGTCGCCGTCCATGCAGACAGAAAGGACTGCTGTGGTCCCTGCGCTGTCTGAGCAAACAGAAGCACAGGGGGACCCCGTAATCCTCCAGAGGAAGCCTGAATCAAGCAGCCAACCAGCTGCATTGTCTGGATTGAGCAGTCCATCATCAGCATTATCTGAATGTCCTAAGACGACACGCTCAGGCCGAGTTGTAAAGAGACCAGAGTACTTAAAGGACTTTCATATGGAGACTTAGTGGGAGCAAGCTGGAGAAAGAGAACTCAGATTAACAATTCAACATACGATATGTTCTCAGTGACTAGAACAGTTGTTTTTTTTTGCTGTTGTCGTTGAGTATTATTATTATTATTATGAATTATGACTAGTTATAAATTGTTTTTTTTTAGAGGAAAAGGGATGTTATATGATAGGCAAGGTTTGCCAGCCTGGGTACGAGTGTGCCTCGTTATGATGTATATAAATGAACAAGCTTTCAAAAATAAAGCGGTTGTTTTCAGTTGGACGATTGTAGGAGATCCACTGCCTGTTGAAACAATGTATATTGTCAATATTATTACGATGATTAGCAATAGTGTAGGGAGAAGCCAACCAGTTAGCTCAGTTGGTAGAGCATGGGACTGTTGTGCAGGAGGTCGTGGGTTCGAACCTTGGCCAGACCATCACTCAGGGTCTTTAAAAAAAAACTGAGAAGAAAGTGCTGCCTCTACAATGACATCTGTAAATGGTTAGACTTTCTAGTCTTCACGGATAAGGACGATAAACCGTAGGTCCTATTTCATGACTCTTGTCGCAATAACTTTGTGGGATGTTAAAGAACGCACATACTGTTCGCAAAGAGTAGGAGATGTAGTTCCCGGTGTTGTGGTTTGGCTTAAGTCAGATCTGATAGTGGTTGTCAGAGGTGCCTTTACAGGCTGATGTCCAATCTCACCCCCAAGAAAGAATTGTAATATTTCAGTGAAAGGCTCAGAGGGGACTTGGGATCAATGTATAAATATAAATGTAAAATGAAGCATTGTTTGACAAGCCAGATAATGGCTGTGAAGGAGAGTAACAGTTTTTTTGCTATTTTGTATTTGTTATGCATCCTTCCTTGTTATTGCTGATTAAATGCAACATTACAAATGAAACAGTGAGACAGTACATTCTTTGTTTCTAATGATTTTATTTATCCTACTTAAATATCAATTCTCAGGAGGAGCTCTTGTCGCATGGAGTAAAGCTACGTGATGATGGCAACTCATTTATTACAAGCTGTCTTCATTCAAAACCACCAATACTAGAGTCTGCTTTTCCTCTTCATCATCCACAAGAACAGCAGAAAATATGGAAACGAATGAAGCAGAATGTTATTTTGTGTCCTTTGCAGGAGATCAGGGAGTACTATGGTAATAGGATTTAATATAGATTACCAGTAATTTTTTATATTATGCAACCATGAATTTGCAAAGGAGGAAAAGTATGATTGGTGATTTGTCTTGCCTATTGTGATACACTGTTTTGGGGCACTTTATATTACCCCAAAAGGTTGACTGTGCATGATAATTAATTTCTGTGTTTTACTACATCACATTTAGTATTTAATGTACTAGCATTTTTCATATCAGACATTGATAAATCATTTTCAAAAAAGTTAGTATATGGCTATATTTAAAGTTGTAGAGGTTTCTTACTTATTGATTTTTCATGCAATTCAAGGGCTACTGTGACTGCCAGAATATGAATTTATTGTGATATGTTCTTTAATTTGCCCTGCAGGATACAGTCAGTATGTACAGTGCTCGAAATTAGAAAAAAATCCCTGTTGTCCTTATGGCAAATGCCGGACAACCTGGCCCCTGAAATTGGTTGCCCTTAACATGTTCTATGATTTTTTATAGGGTTTGACCAGAGAAATAATACCCCTATCAGTATGCCTCTGTTTTCATAGTTCTCGAAATGCTGCGAATAATAAATATTTAATATTTCAAACAAAGTAAGTATAACCATCCCAATTACTTCATTCTGTGTCAAGGTTCACTTATAGAATACTTACATTTGTATATACAGGCCTTCTGATAGGGTGCGATAAAAAAATGCAAATTATGCGAAATTTGCAGGGCAGATTATGCGATTACAGAGGCCAATTATGCGATAAATAATGAAGATTGTGCGATTTTTTTCTGAACAATTTTAAGCTTGTTTTATAAGGTTTCAAGATAAGAAAAACACTTTTTTGCTGCTCTTAAGACATTTTGAATGCGTTTCTGCTTTATATGAAACAATTTTATTGTGTAAAACACAAAGCTAAACTCAACCTTGTTCCCAGGTTCCTCTCCCACTCGGCCCCCGAGTAGGAGAGAACCCTGGGAACGAGGCGGAGCTAAACTGAAACACGATGCTGACGTCTGTCGACACACGTGCAGTGCAAACCTAACATTGTCTGTGATAAAAAAATAATGTAAGAATACTCAACGCATCAGCGAAATATTCCTAGCTAGCACTGCCTTACGTTGTGGAGTATATTCCCGTTTCAAGTGATTTTTTAGACTAAGTAGAACCTGAGATAAATAAATGTTTTAGTGATCTACCACTACTCATCTTTATTTCATGTACATCATTTTGCCATCTCCACCCGCAAATAGCAAACGCTAGACGAGGCGGGCGTTCAATTCATAGCGCCGCATAATTAGTTCAAGGCGATAAAAATATAATTGTCGGCACGCATGTAAACAAAACACTGATAAGGATCAGGAGCCCAGGATCGGGGTAATGGGCTCCTGCAAGGATAGAAATAATACCAAAATACTCGATGCATCCCGTTTCAAGCAATTTCTAAGACCCGGAAGATCCCGAGATATTGTTTCTTGAGGAAATTGCGAACCGAATTTTACAAGTTTGTTCAATTCTCAATAGTTTTCAGTGGTTCTGAAAACTTGCTAATAGCATGCTGAAAAGTATTTCATTAAGCAAAAAACAAGGAATAAAGTTTTCTTCGATTCTAATACGATACGATAAGTGTTTCCACGACTCAATTACGAGAAATACGAGTTCAATTAAAAAATGCCTGAAAGGCTCAGAGCAATTTTCAAATTTTGTGAGTAGTCCACCGTGCGGGTAAACGGCCGGAAATTACAGCCATTCAGATTGGCTAATCTGAACAAGGGGCGTGTTTGTGTTACACCAATAGGCGACTTTTTAAGAATGAGACTCGTACCAGGTCCTTGACATTCAAAGTAACGCCTTAACTTCGAATGAATACGAAATCGAAGGTGAAAGAGTCTTGTTAGCCTTTTTCCAAGGTAAATCATCTTGAAAATGGCGTATTCTTGCAGGAATTCCAAAGAAACTTGTTGATTCATGCTTTATTTTATGAACATTGTGCGTTATTTTTTGAATTATGCGATTTTTCGTGAATTGTGCGATCGGATGCGATTTGAGGTCGATTGTGCGAAATCGCACCATCGCGTAATATCAGAAGGCCTGTATATACGCGTGCGGCAAAATATTTCGAGGTCTCGGTTTGAAGACAACACGACAAGCTTATCGTGGCTTATTGAATCGAACGAACGGCGTTCAATTAACGGTTACAACCTTCCATTTCCTTTGTTTTACATCTATCAGTATCAGGAGATAAACCTCGCATTTAGAGCTGTTTTCGTGTCTCAAGTTTATAGCTTCTGTTCTTTATTCTGTTACGCATCACAGTAATGCAAATACTTCATTTTTTTCCTGGGTTGTCCGACGAATTCTTCTCGGGCAACTAGCCCTTTATTTTTCCTAAAAAACGGTTGCCCGAACGAAGTTTTAGTTGTCTCGGGCAACCGGGCAACTGCTAATTTTGAGCACTGTATGTATGTATTAAACATACTGTTTTGTCATGTTACTGTTATCATAATGACACTGGCATAATGACTAGTGGAATCCCAAAAAGTTGAAAAGTGGAATTTTCACTTTGTATTAGGAGAGGCTATAGCATTTTACTTTAGCTGGATGACATGTTTCACCTGGACTCTGGTACCAATAGCATTTGTTGGCATCCTTTTGCACTTTTTCAAACCACCTGGTGTGACTGTTGACGACAACCCACTTCTGCCATTATATGAAGTGCTTATGGCTTTCTGGGCAATAAGCTTCCTTGCAGTGAGTTTTACCTATCAGACTACTTAACAATTAGACCTGTAGCCCACAAGGGCTATTGACCTGTAGCCCTTGAGGGCGAAGGGTCAAATTGTTTTAGTATCATCCAACTAGTCGGACAGAAAAAGCAATAATAAAGTTAGCAAACGCAATTTGAAGAAAGAGTTATTTGAGAATAAAACAAAAGGAAGCGCCACGAATTTCGCTACTCAAGGACTATTACTAATAGACCTCTAGTAGGGCAGCCAATCAGATTGCGGCATTTGCATTAGTCCACTAGTTGGGTGATACTAAAAATAGATAGTGATAACTAGAAAAGAAACTTTCCATTGAAATTAGTAGATACTCGTATGTAACTTATGTACAGGTAATCAGATGGTTTCAAGTGCAATTTGGAATAAATAAGGTCAAGTACATAAGACGGAATAAACTGCACAAGCCTGTACTGTAGGGCAAGTGTAATTTGTTGTCTTTAAAAATTCTACAAGTGCTTATTTATACAAAATTGCACTCAAAATCATTTTAATTTTTGTTAATAAATGATATACAGTCATGTAAAAATTCAATTTCAAATTTCTGCACTCAATTTCAGTTTTGTGCACTGTTTGGAATTAAATTGATGTGCTCTGAGCCAATCAGCGTGTTGAAATTGTTGCATGTGAATTATTAGTGACGTTACAGATGTGTTTATACACTCATGCTATAAATGTAACATATAAAATACACATATGATATTGGTAGTTTGCCTAATATTGATCATAAGGTTTGTGGTTAATTTAATTTGTTTCCACACTGCACCTGAGAATACAGTAGTTTATATTATATTTGTTTGAAGGGCTTGCTGGAAAATTCTCCCAAGGGGTCTCCATTTTACGAGTAAAATCATCTGGCGTTACACAGAGTAAAATCTGTAAAGTCACTCTTGGGAGTGAAAGAGTTAAAGAGATAGTTTTTTAACCCTTTCACTCCCAAGGGGTCTCCATTTGACAAGTAAAATTGTCTGTTGTTACACAGAGTAAAATCTATGAAATCACAAATGCATTTTTATGTCTTTCATGTTTGCGTAGTTATGGAGAAGGAAGGAGGCAGAGTATTCCTTTTTATGGCGGACACAAGCATTTGAAAGTCGTGAGCTCTTACGACCTGAGTTCGTTGGTGAAATACGCCCTAGTCCAATCACAGGAAAACCCGAGAAGTACTTTTCCAGGTGGAGAAGGTGGTTGCGTTATGGCATCAGTTTCCTTTTGACTCTACCTGTGCTTCTCTTGGCTGTCAGTGCAATGCTGTGTTCACTTAATTTCAATGGCTACATTAAGGATAAAGAGAGTCCTGTTTACATAGCAGCCTTTGCATATTATGCAGAACCTGTGAGTTATTTGTAATTTAACATGTTTATTGTAGGTTTGTTCCATTTGCCCTAACAAAACAAAGTTGCAAAAAAAATACATGTATTATTTGTACCAGCCTATACTCATTTGGTAAATGATTTAAAAAGTTTATTGTGCTAATCTTGATAAAGAATAATCTTATTATGAATTAAAAGTGAAGTGAATATTCTGTGTTTTGCAGGGACATATTTTTGCTGGAGATAGTAAATATTATGGATATCTTATTCCCACCATTGGTCATTCAATTGTCATCAATATATTAAACAGACTGTACCGTTCAGTGGCCCAACTTTGCACAGACTTGGAAAATCACAGGTACACCGGTAGTTCATTGCTGAACTAAGCCCATTAGCTTGCATTCAGAACCTTTTACTGAACTAGCAGAGTTTTAAAATACTATTTATTACAATTTAACTGGATTGGTAACATGATCAAACTAGTGTGTACTCTAAGGCATGCATGATAGAGTATATATTGGATACCATGCAAAGTGAAAAATATAAAAGTACTGTTATGTTAGATTATTTTTTAAGCAAATCAAAATCAGGGTTACCACTCATTAGAAACCAAAAAATACCCTGACCTCAAAACAATTTTGACTGACCTTTCATTAGGTGAATTATCAAACAAGAGCACTCTGAGAGCGCAGACCTCTGCCAGCGCATTCGACGTCCTACAGCTAGCAAGGGTACTGATGTTACTGCATCATGTGACATATGGGCAGATGCAGAATTGAAAGATGCACTTTTTAGTTTTGGTTTGAAGTTGATATGATGATTCTAGTGCGATTTATAGCAAAATAATAATTTTTTGTTTTTCCGTGACCTTGACCTTTGACCTAGATACCCCAAAATTAAATCAGTTCTAAGTTAGACCATAGACAATGTTTTGACCAAGTTTGGTGATGATTGGTTGAGCAATGTGGACGCTAGGCTGCCAACATACAAACAAACAAACAAACACCGGTGAAAACATAACCTCCGTCCAACTCCGTTGGTGGAGGTAATGAGCCAAATGCACTATATATTGCATTAGCTTCAGCTTTTTTTGCAGACCATTGATAGTCTTGACTCTTTATTTTTGATCTCTTTGCGTTTTTCACAGGATTTTGAACGCATGGCATTTGCCTTGACCAACAAGTCCATTTTGTTGCCTGAAGGAAAACACCATTTCCCAAGCTAACTTGGACTCACAACATTCACAAACTCATACGCATAACTCATTACGCATAACTCATTACACATCAACTACTTCACAAAACGTGGAACCCTGACAACAAAATTCCCTGACTTCTCACTGACTTTGTCAAGAACTAAGATTTTGCCTGACTTTTTGCAAAATTCCTTGACTTTTCCCTGACCTTTTTTTTGAAAGAAATTGTTTTTCCCTGACTTTTCCCTGGCCATGGCAACCCAGAAAATATCTGTAAAAATGCCAGCTTAATGTTTATATATGCAGCTGTATTATTTAATACTATAATATTTATTATACACCATACTAGATAGTTACAAAGAAATAATGATTTGCTTGTTATAACAATTTTTTTTTTCTAATTTGTGGCTTTGAATTTTTCATATTTTGCAGAACTGAAAGGGAGTGGGACAATTCCTTAATCATAAAACGTGTGCTTTTTGAAGTCTTTGACTGTTTTCTTCCCCTTTTCTACATTGCATTTTATCAACTAAATGTTGTTGCTTTACGCAGAGAATTGGTGGGATTATTTTGGGGTATGTTTTATTGCTCTTACAGTGTAACTACAAATTTTACTACAAATTATCCAATCATGATTGAGTATCTAAACAACAGAATCTCTACAAATGTTCTATATTTTGCATATTAATGCATATAATTTGCTTTATATTTGTACAAAACATATCAAAATTGAAGAAAAATCATCTTCAAGTAGTCTGTGGAAACTTGCCACAAATCTCTTGGGACCTCAGTGTCAAAAACAGATTTTAAAAAATTTGCATGAAAACTTATTTGGGTGGTCTTGGTTCAACTAGTTGCACTGTAAAAAGTCAGCTCATTTGGTAGAACACAGAACCATCATGTGGGTGGTCTTTAGTTTGAACCTCAGCAGGACCATCACTCAGGGTCTTTAAATTCACTGAAGAGAAAGTGCTGCCTTTGCACTGACATGTGTAAATGGTTAGACTTTCTAGCTTTCTCAGATAAGGAAGATAAACTATAGGTTCTGTCTCACAACCATTGTTTAAAATAACTTCTTGGGATGTTAAATGACCCACACACTGTTTGTGAAAAGTAGGGTTGTACTTCCTGATGTTGTGGTTTACCCTATGAGAATATAATGTTATACATGGTGCATTTGAATGTATGTATATATAGAATTTGTACCTTATAATTTAATTATCATTATTATTGTTAACTTCAGTCTGATTCATACAATAATTAGTAGTTTATAATAGTCTTTATCATCTTCAATATTTCAATCACCCTTTCTTTTTCAGTTTGTCATATTCTGTTATATTGTTTTCACTGTGCTACAGTATCAAAGTTATAATTGAAACCTTGTTAATGGTAACTGTTTTTCGTTGTCATTGTTGAGTTATTCCTTGTGTAATGACATTAACATTCACTAGAAATATCCAACATATTGTCTTTGTTTGTGTACTTGTACCAGTTACTGGTTACTGCATGTGCATGTAAATCTCATGCTTGTGATTATTTGTATCTGGAAGGTGATGAAATTCGCCGCCTTATAACAGAGTCTCTCATTCCATATTTAACGGAGAAAGGACATGTTTGGAAAGTACAAAGGGAGTATGCCAGGAGCAAAAAAAACTCAGATGAGAAATCTACCCTTCCTTCTCAGGTACTCTTCTCTATTACTATCTAATTAGCAAAAACACTTAAATGGCTTGCTTGATTTTGTATTAACATCATGAAAGTGCATGATACTTGAATGAAAGGCTTGATTAGGCTTGAACAAGATTTGAACCTGTGATCTTGCAATACCAGTGCTATGCTGTTAATCAACTGATCTATCAAGCGAACTGGGAGCTAGACTGAGTCATTTGAGTTCATTATACCTGTGTAGGATGAAGACATGAGATGTGAATACATGAAAATTTCATGTGAACAGAGGAAGAAATATTTAATACAATATTAAAGTGAAAGATTGAACGTCTCAGTTATGTTGAATATAGAGGATATTACATGGCCGCGTGAAGATACGAAATTTCTCTTAGAGTGTTGAAAAATTTTTCACGAGTGAGCGCTGCGAATGAGTGAAATATTTTTTCAACACGAGAAAAGAAATTTCATATCTCCAAGCGGCCATGTAATGTTCTGTTTATTTTATAGATACTGATGAAATTTCCACATAAACCAAATTTGACAAATCTTCCTGGATGCTCTACAAGCTAGGAAAAAATATCGATGTTAAATTTTGGCTGCTCATCGAGAAAGTCACCTGTAACCGTACTGTCTTCGCACCTCGAAGACATTTTTTGAATGAAATGTCAAACGAACCGGCCACATGCCTGAGTGGGAAGCTCTCTTGTAATTGGCTAATCATGTTGGTAACCATGGCAACGCCAATATCCTCACATGTGAAAGATAAAAATAATATCTTCACTGTGCGTGATAAAGATGTGATTTTTTCGTCACTGGAAAAACCCTGGTATTTCATCAGTATCTATATAATAAACTAATCAGGTTATCAGGGACTATAAACATAAATATGAATGCTGTGTTGAAGAAGTTTTTTATATTGCCTGCCTGTTAGCGTGGTCTGTTCATATCCAAGAATATTTTTACCACTGTAATTTGTCCGTTAACACAAAATGTTTGTAGTTAAATAAATTAATACTTAAATTAATCAATTTTTAAATATAAGTCACTGTTTTTGCCATACATGTGCATGTATGCAGGCTCAACAAGACACTGTCTTAGAAGAATATGAACAGTTTGATGATTACCTTGAAATGGTCATTCAGTTCGGGGTAAGCTACATTACTTCTTACTAAAGCAATTATAACTACCTGAGTTCTACCATTATGTTGAATATACTATCACCGTTTACAAACTGTTTTAATGTGGTTCATGTTTTTAGCATATCGTCATTTATCCACCTTTTCTCTATCTGTAGTATGTGACCCTGTTTGCATCAGCTTTCCCTTTGGCAGCAGCAGTAAGCATTGTATTCTTGTTCATTGAGGGCAGAGCTGACTTGTTTAAGCTCCTCTTTATGTACCGGCGACCAAAAGTTAGAAGGTATGACTTAAGGCCTTAAACCTGTTTTTCTGAAATGTTGAATTGGTTAATTTAACACATCATGCTTTTCAATCAGCCTTAATTTTGTGTTGTCACTGCAGGGGATGTGATCCAGAGATTTTATGAGGTTTTTTCAGATGTTAATCAATAATTGCCTGGCATTTTCATTTCCTTGCAGAACATCCAGTATTGGTGTATGGTACAATGTGTTGTATGCAATGATGGTTCTGTCCATGTTAACAAACAGTTTAATTGTTGGGTTTTCATCTGAACAACTGGCAGTCTGGTGTCCGTGGATGTATGAGACCATTGATAATGATCAGTACATTATCCTCGGTTATGGAAGGTATTGAAGTTACAGAATTTCATGTTTAAGAGCTCAGAAAATATTCAGCAGCATTTTAATTCATACATATAGTGGATTTTACCAAACTCACATGTATGCTATCACAAATCTTGCAGTTTGATTGGTGTATATTAGATACTTACTGTGTATTCTGTGATAGACATATAGTTACTAGACAAAAATCAATAACTATTGGTTTAAAATTGAACATTTTGTATTACTTAGTTCCTGCTAAAACAGTTACGTTTGCTGTTTAATTTAGCTTATTTAGTCTAATTTAACACTGCTTCTCTTTTCCAGATATGTTGTTGCCATTGTGTTCTGCATAGAGCACTTTTTGATTTTCTGTGCTGTTCTTGCAAGGTGGTTGGTTTCTGAAAAGCCAAAGTGGGTTCGCATTGCTATTGCTAAAGAGAACTATGAAAAAGAGAAAGAAATACAAGAAAGGAAATCCAAGGAAGAATAAGCTGGCGACTTCTTCAAACTTCTTTGGGAAAATATTTTCATAGAGGCTATGGCAAGTTAGATTGGGGACAATTCATAAAAATTATCGGAAGTACCAAATAAATGTAAATTATATTGCTATTTATAAGGTTACAAATTCAAGTGTAACAACAAAAATTATGAATTTTGCTTTGAATATTAGATATTAACCTATCTAACAAAGATAAATGACATTTGTATACAAATTGTTCTAGGCAATGTTTAGAAAAATAACAATGTGGGTTAATTGTCTAAAGTAAAACTGAAATAATTCATTTTTAAGACTGAGAAGAACTTTATTCTTAAACTGTTGTAAGATTACCTCCAACAAGTTAGTTCTGGAATAATAAACAGACTGAACTGTGGTCTTCTGGACTATCCACTTTGTAAAGAATAATTTGACGTTTGTAATGTACAATAATTTAATGTTAGGCTCCAGGTAAAAACATGGATGTATACTTTAGTTTTGAAGCATCCTGAATGGATTTGACTGGTTATCACTGTTACAAGAATAATGTAATGGCAGAAAACTCTATGCTTACCATGTACCCTACTTTGCTTTGCCAGGTTTACCTTGTACCACCCCTACACCTCTACATAGTTTAATATTAAATTTCATTTGCATCTGATTTATAAGGAAAAAACAACAACTGGAAACTCATTAAACATTACAAATGAAATAACTGCTTCAGTAGCACCAATGTTTAAATATGCGGAATTTGATCTATACCATTTCTGGAAACCCAGTGAAACTTTCTTGAATCTTGGCAATTTCACACAATAATGACCAAAAAACAAAGCGAGGTTTTTCTCAAAACCTTTGATACGTTTAATATCTTAAAAGTGACTAAATATACAGTGCCTGGAATTTGCTTCTCTTTTCTGTCTGTTTTTTATGTACCTAAAAATGCACAAACAAAAACTATATGGTTTGTAGAATGCCCATGGTCTTTACATTTTCAAACCCATGTTGTTAGGCAGTGTGCATTATGTTGAACACAAGACTCTCGTAAGTTGAAGGTGTGAGAATGAACTTAGATTTCAGGTTTATTGGCAATGAACTAGAGATGGACAGTAACATGTTTTAAACGTGCAGCCTATGCAAATATTTCATCCCCTGAGAACAAATCTATTTCTCTGAGTGTTGATCTTGTTGGTGTCACATCCAGTCTGCGCTCTTTTCTGGTGGATGAATTCTTCAAAAGTGGCGAGAGGTTTGGTACAACTTGCTCTGAAATAAAAATATTGTGCTATGTTTGTAGTTGGAATTTTGTGATTGTTTCTCTTAATTATTTTGTCAAGACAATTCATTCTTCATTGGATCCATTGTTTTGTAAAATAATTCTCGAAATCAAAACTATACAACTATAGATTTCTTTATGTGCAGTAATTGTGATTGAGGTGAAGGTACCTTTTGTAGGGGTTGACAAAGTGTCCTTGACAGTGGGCGTGGCTTGTTGAGACATGGGCTTGGAGAGGTCAGAAGTACCTGGAACTTGCGGTATAGGTGAGGGTATATTGCTCCTGTATGCTGGGTATGGAGACTTCAACAATTTCACTGAAGTAATAATATAAGGAAACAATGAAAAAGTGCACTTAGTTGAAAAACTTGGATTAAGTGCACAAGAGAAATTCTCTCACATATTATTGTCACTATAACTCTATCAAGCTCTAGTGTTTTTAACTTTGGAAATCAACATGTTCATGCTATATGGCCTCTGCTTTGACAAAATACAATTAATTAACTTTGGAAATCAACATGTTCATGCTATATGGCCTCTGCTTTGACAAAATACAATTAATGCCTTTTCTTCCATGTATCTTATACCACATTAGTTTTTTTCAGTGGCATTATTTCTGTCTTGCACAACTGAAATGGTTTCCATTCAGAACTTGCTGCAAAGAATTGTCACAGAAACCCTTTGGGTCTTTCCTACCAGAGTAAAAGGGTTAACCAGATACATAATTTCAGACTGTTACAAACAGAGGACATGCCTTCTTTCTGGTTATCAACATCAGGTACAGCTGGAACTGGTGACTGTGCTTGAAACTTTGTGGTCAGCAAAAAGGGAGAACAGGGCACATGGTGGTAGAGGAATGGAGAATGGCAGTAGCTTATTGGTGCACTCATACCCTATTTCAATTGGAAAAATACAATATACAAGTCAGTACAAGCATAAGAGGAACCACAAACAAGCAACTAGCTTAACGATAAAAACCCGGTGTTTCATTCTCATGAAATATTCATTGAGCATTAAGGAGTTCAGTCGGTTCTATAAGCCAAGAAGACAGCAAAATAGAAGACGGAGTTGACTGAAAAGCAAATTAGTTTCCCCGCCTGTCAGGACATTGGTACTGTGGTTGCAAAATTCTGTTTTCTCTGCGTTAATTGTCAGAAGTGTGGTAAAGGTTTTAACTGCTGCAAGACAATCTTACATTTGCACGAGCATGCTGTAGGTCAATTGTAGTTGGGCCAATTCATTTTTGTCAATGTGCAGAGATTTGTTGAGGATTATCTACAGCATTAGATATCGTACAGTTGTTATTTTTTTCCCGTTGTTTTTTGACGTCTGAGAGATTATGGCTAGTCCATTCGCTTCTAAAAATTTCTAAAACTTACTGGCAAAGGATGTTAGCATTTCCCCGATGAACAGGCTAACAAAGAACTTGCCCCAGGTAAAAAGCTCGTAAACATTACTTTAGTTGTTCACACTATAGGTTCAGCCTCCACTTATAGTGGTTCAGTGCATTATTCCTATTGTCTTCCAATCGAAGTAAAAGTTTGTTCGACCTGACGCTGCTAATTGTAACTACAAGTAAGTAAAAGGAGTTATCTTGTTCAGTTCCAATCAGAAACATCGAACTTGATTATCTTTAGCTGCTGTTTAAGGTTTTGGTTAATTCAGAAAACTTTAGATAAGTCAGGCCAGTTGAATTCAATTGCTCGCATCAATGGTGGAAGGCTTGTCTCACACTAAATATTCAGTAATATTTCAAAATTATGACATTTCTGCAGGTATACACGTTAAGTTTTAGCATTGGATTAAACTGATTTTTCTAGGATATGCATGGACTTACCTTTAATGACAAAGGACGCAACAAAAGGTTTCACTTCCCTGAACAAAAGAAGAGCTTTCAATAGGTGTGTAGTGAATGAGCTGACGTGCCTTTGGAAGCGGACTGAGGCTTTTCCCGCCAAAACCACAAATGTTTCGCGCGCTTGAATCACGGTAGGCGGTCGGGTGAAAGTCGTAACCAATTGGAAAAGAAAAGTGGAACTTGGAATGTTTGTCGTGCTCCGTCGGTAAAGTCGTGTAAAGCCCGATTGAAGCCCCAGTGTCCGTATTCAATCGTGGCGTGCTGACGACTGCAAAACTGCATGGGTCGGCCATGGAAAAATGGCTGACGTTACGGAGGTGAGTGAAGCTTAACAAAACATGCTGTATAATATGTAATTTCCTGTGGCAATTATTTTGCGGAGTAAGTGAAAAATTGTACAAACTATACTGCGTGTGCTGATAAATTGTTTTAAGCCCCGAGTCACTGCAGCGAAAAATAGCCCTGAAGGAGAACATTTCATAATGGCGTATGTCATCATTACTTGAATGTATCTTGAGAGATGAGCGATGTTTTCTTTTAGGCCTGATATACCTCTGTTCAAAGTTTACAACCTACTCCTATCGCAGCCCATATTTTGATCTGTATTTGCCCCTTTCACTTTGGTACTTTAGGTTTGTCGAGCTTACATTTTTCAAAAGTTTGTGAGGATCAAAGGATTTCCTGGTCTGCGAAATGAGGGGCAAGATTTCCTCACAGGTCCCTACCTCATTATGCATGCAGCAGATGAATTGTTCAGGGTTATGCACATGTTAACCTTTTTTGTTCCTGCATAATGAGACAGTATGGCTACAGCATGCATAATGAAGTAGGGACCTGTGCGGAAATCATTCCAAATGAGGCCCTGTTGGGGGTTTTCGGGATGAGGGATGACTGGCAAAATAGTTTTAGGGATAAGGGATGACTGACTAAATGATCCTAGGGATAAAGGGTAACTGAGATAGTTTTAGGGATAAAAATAGCTTTGATTTTTCCATTGTTATATGTTTGGTCACTTTTATTTGTTGAGGATTCACATCACCTGCGATCGGTAACTAACAGTAACGGGTCGCTTTCAATTTAAAATTGCCACCCATTCTGTATCAAATTCCAAAGATAATAATTTTGGGGATAATAGTTTCAATAATTTTAGGGATAATAGTTTCAATAATTTTAGGGATAAGAGACGAGTAACTCCTCTCCCTACCCCTCAACAGGGCGTCAGAAATAAGACCTATTTTTTTGGAGGGTTGACCAGGTTCTAAGAGGTATCCAACTTGTATGGCATACAAGGGTACAGTGTTTGGGAATGATTTCCACACAGGTCCCTACTTCATTATGCGTGCTGTAGTTGAATTGTCTTGGGAAGTGCACATGCAAACATTTCTTGTACAGCTACAGCATGCATAATGAAGTAGGGACCTGTGCGGAAATCATTCCAGTGTTTTTGCAATTTTGAAGGCTCTTGTAAAAACTACATGATAAACTTTCACAATGTACTGTGTACTTCTTGAATATTTTCGGAGCAAGCAAGAATCTCAAGAATCAAGAATCTTAATTTATTGCCATTTGTTGAAATTGTCCGACAGACCTTCAATGCTTTTAGGAAACTGATGAAAAATCATCCCTGGAAACATTTGAGAGTGGAGTATCAAATTACAAGTAATGAACAGCAAGGCTAGCCAAGCTAACAAAAGAAGAAAGGATGGGATCTTATTTGGCAGTAGAAAGACAGGCGGCATTATATCAACATATTCAAAGAAGCGTCCAGTACAAATGGTTAAGGGGTACCATTTTTTCACTCCTGACACACCTGAAGACTGGATACCATCAGAAGAGAATTGTAATAAAGATTTAAGTATGACAAACAATATAAAATCATGCTGTGGTTGTTAGAGCTTGCATAACAACTTAATGGGACTTACTGTTGTTGTGATAATGTAGTTAACCTCTAAGCAATCATTTTAGTTTTAGGGTTTACAATCTCTTTATACTGTAGGTTAGGTTTTAAGGTATGGGTAGGATTGGGGTAAATGTTTGTCATACCTTGTAATTTTCCTTATATAATATTTGGGTGTCAAAACCTTTCTTGGGAAGTGTCATCTGCAACTTGCAAAAATTCTTGTAATAGTCCTAAAGTTAAAAGGGAATTTTTCAGTTTGGTCTTTTACTTTTGTTTTGTTGCTGGCTAGAGTAGGTAGTTAGCATAAAGGAATAGGAAAAGATAGGACAAGATGCTGACCAAATACCCCTGAGTGCCCCACTTCTCAATCAATAGCTTTTTAGTAAGGTCTTTTGATGTATTGGTAGTGTCAAATGGAAATCAGTTGCTTGTACTCCAAGTAACTAAGTGTAAAGTTAGCACATTTGCTGACTGTTAAAATAATATTAATCAGCAGGTGCCATCTCATGGACAAAGCCACTTGGGAGATGTGGTTCAACCCTTGCTCTGCGTAATATTAGCAATATACCCTTGGGGAAAACATTAAGTAGGACACCTTGCAGGCAACGTCCTCCAGCGACTAGCAGTCTTGGTAATGGTTGTTTTATAGTAGTTTATAACATATTGATTAAATAACTGTCGTTTATTGCCTGCTTCACCTACCAAAATAGGTAAGAATGCAGATGAAGCAGAGTTCGTGTTTTCTAGCTCTCTTTAAAATTTTTTAGACTAATGTGTTAATTTCAGCAGAGTGCAAAAAGCATGCAGTTCAAAAAATAGTTGTTATGGAATGTTCCATTTTCTAGACACAAATCTTTCCATGGTTTATTCTTTTGCATCGATCTTGAATTTAATACTAATACAGTGTTTTTTTTGTAGGACCTCCTTTGCCCAATGTTTTACCCACCAAGAAAGCCTCCAAAGCTAGGAATGGTAACATCAACAAACACAGCAAGGAGAAGTACTTATCAAAAACTCTTAGCATTCATTATTTGTGAGGCACTAAGACCTTTTAGGCACCTTAGTATTAATCTGGTCTTGAATTCTTTTTCCTGTAGAGCCAACCGTTTTATTGAGCAGGTATCCAAGAAATCCAAAGAAGTCACGACTTATGCAACCAAGTCCATGTCAACATGCTCAATGTTTGCCAATGGTGGAAGTGATCCATCCGTTCCTTCAACCATCAAATCCATGTCACTATGCAGTAGTGTCTTTGATGGTGGTATTTCAGACCAACTACAAGATGACATTGACTTCAGTGATGAATCACACATCTTACAACCTCAGAATTCCACGTTTATTGAGGACGATTGTCATCTAGAGTTTCATGATATTTTTCCTCAGGATCTTTCTGCTATCACAGGTGACAGTTCAATCTTAATTTGCATTGCATGTAATATTTCCTGCAGAACTCTCTTCCAAATAACCTTGGAGGAACCTATATCAGGGTTTTCAAAACAAGCCAGCGGCCGCTGGAGTTCCGCCGGCTACTTGAAATTATATCGCCGGTTACTCTGGTCACAGCAAGCAGCTCGAGGCTCCGGCCCCAACATTGACACAGCCGCCTACTCTTCCAGTTGCTGACGTCTACTTCAAAACATTTTGAAAACCCTGCTATATCCTTTTGCTGGAATTAACTCAGTAAAATAATAATATGCCAAGTGAGGATGTGATCTCTGGTGCATTTTGATTAGCTGGTGTACTGGTAATAGCTCGTTTGTTTTATTGCTGTGAAACTGGAGTTAGAAATAGCACAATTTGCTACTTTTTCTGGGGTAAGGGCTGAATAGGGATGAGGAATGCACATAGGACACAATACCCATAATCTATGTCTCTCAGCTATTGTTCTATGTGCCAATCAAAGATGTCACCTTGTGCTGCATACTGTTGTCTTACCACCTGTTTTTTTTTTTTGTTACTCATGCAGCACTTAAGTTGCATTATTATTATTGTATTGATGCTTACTTCAGTGACTTTGTTTAGAAGAGCCTGCAAACAAAGATCAGATAGAAAGTCCCCAGGGAAGTAAGGCACACTCAACAATATCTCAATTGAAGGAAACAGAGGTAAGTATTAAAACTAGGAATATCGGTTTAATTATTGTATCATTCTATGAAGCAAAATTGAAACAAGAAGAGCAAAACATAGAGTTCAATAGCAACAGGTATTTTGTTATCATTATAATTGTAATGGCCTGACTGTGCTTATTTCTGACTTAGAGTTTGGCAAGGTTTTCAATAAGAAATGTAGTAACAGTGAGAAGAATTGAGTAAAGTAACCGGAGAATCACGATTCTGAAAGGGCATCTAAATTTGGCCAGAGAATTCCTCATAGCACCTGGACAATTATCTGATCTCTGGTGCCTTATGATTCTTTGGATTCTGGATATTTTTAAAACACTAAAAGAAAACAAAAATTAAGCACTCATTCTCTATAATGTCTGTAAGTAGGACATTTTACTGTGCGTAACAGAATTGCACAAGAAATGGATCCACTTCTATGAGTCAACATATAGACTACTTCAATCTGTTGAAAGAATTCCCATAAGTTATTTTCTTGAAAGACCCAGTAACGTACTGGGCCTGGAAAGCTATTTTATGGTTGCAATGTTTATAACAGAAGTTTATACTGTTTTGTTGGTTTTTGCAGTAAAACAATGTAGTTCTTGCTTAACTTCCACATTGGACTAGTTTGCATGCAAAGAACTACTTAACATTTCTGGGCATATGAAGTTAATAATTATTATTTGGATTTTTGTGATATAGGCCTTAGGAGCCACCTTTCAGAGGCATTTAATTTTTTTGGTTATAAATGACTTTTATAACCACTTCTGGTTGCTGATCTATTTCTGTACTTGCTATTTAACACCAAACAGTCTCGACCACATGCTTGTGTACTGCATAGTAATCTTTTATGTCACTAACTTTAATGAACATGTAATTTGTTAATTTCTCCAAGGGAGCATGTTGATTATAAATCAGGTCACTGTCCTTTTTGTTCCTATTTTTTTATTCTAGATGATTTGTCAAGATTTAAATGTGAAAGGTGATGCAAAAGACATAACTCCCGAGCTCAGTGCCAGGAAAGTGAGTATTGTACACAGATAAAAACTGTAAAATCTCTAGGACTTGATATGCAAAGAACTGGTAAGAACTGTACCAAAGAACTGTAGTTTAAACTATAACCACATGTATATGAAGGAAGCAAAACCATTTACCATTCCATGCTTTGCAACCTCCTCAGTTTGTACCTTGCATAATACATTTCAAGTTCAACCACAGACAGGCACTTGGTACTTGATTGGGTCAATAAGTGACTAGTGCTAGTGGTAAAATAACCATGTCTACATCTTTCCTAACACGTCACATGCAAACTTGCAGGTCCTCCCTACAAGGAAATAGAAGGTTTTTACTAAACCAAAGAAATCTTGACCCAAGATTTCACACACTGATGGTCATTCATTGTGTTATCATAAAAAAATGAAATTTCGGGCAACTATGATATACCATGTAGCTCCCATGTAGGCTGTGAACATCTAAATAGTCTGACATGAGAGGCCTAGAAGTGGATGCAGTAAACACATTCTTATTTCCTCACAAGGAGTGTAGTCCAGACAGTGAACCAAGACAGAAACGGAAATTGGCATACAATGTGGACACAAGCAATGAACCATGCATTTTGCTTAATGTATGCAAGGGCAACAAGAACCCAGTCAAGATTTTTTTTCAGCAAAATGAAACATTTTGTAGTCGTAACAAATCTGTGAAAATTCCCACTGATGTGCTGATTATCCTCTGAATTAATTTTCCACTGTTTTATTCCCAAATGAATAAAAGAGGAAATTTCTGCCAGTACTCTTCTACAGTTGGTTTGTGAGGTGTACCATATAAATTATAATATACTTCTTTAATACTCTAAGTTAGGTCCACAAGTAGCCCCTCTAACCTCTTAAACACAAACCATGCGATAGTACACGATGGTTCGATTTCGCACAATTGACCTCAAATCGCAACCGATCGCACAATGCATAAATTATTTTAATTCATGAAATTGCACAAGTCTTAAAAAGTTAACCATAAACAAATGCCTTATCTGTAAAAAAGCCAGAGACACGCTATGAAACCATCAATTTCAAAACAATTGAAGTTCAAGGCGTTATTTTCGTTTTTGGCAGGTTTGAGGCCTGGTTCAACCACATGACCAATTTTTCCTTGACAAGGGGGGCTTTCCATTCACTGAAAATGTTCGGTTTGAATTTTTGAAAAATTCTGTCTCGAATGGAACAGGCTTATTATCGGTTGTCGCCTGGTTAGTTTTTGCCCCAGGCTTCTTGAAGCCGCTTTTTGCATGTATTCAAAATGGCGGGTGTTTTAAAAGTTTACGCAGCAACCGATTATGGGCGATTATGATCCTAATTTCATTTTGGTTCACCATCCATACATAACCGCAGAGAAGTAAGTAGAACTGTGCTTTGTATTTCTGGAGACAAGTTGCAAATAGTTTCTACGAGAAATGACACATTAGGTGATATACAGCACAGGATTCTCCAGCCCAGTCCGGTCCAGTCCAATTTTTACCATTTAGCCTGAAAAATCGTCTTTAGAGCAGCAAAAAAAGTGGTTTTATTTCTCAAAATCCCGAGAAAATAAGTTTAAAATAGTTGAGGAAAAAATCGCTTAAAATGCATAATCTACCGCACAGTTTGTCAGATGGCCTGTTAAGGTAGATAGTTTTTAACACTTCCACTCCCAAGGGATCTCCATTTGATGAGTAAAATCTATAAAGTCACTCTTGGGAGTGAGTGAAATAGACAAACTGTACATGAAAGACCCCTGGGCACCTATTTTACACTTTTTACAATTTCTGACCCAGGGGAAAAACAAAACAGACAAATATGACTTAGGTTTTGACATAGTTGACTATAAGCCACCCTGCGTTGCAATGGGAATAGCTGCATATTATGTGAACTTTAAAACTGAAATTCTCTGTAAGCAAACTGATAAAGAAAAGTCTAGTTTATTTACAAACAAATAAAGTTAAAATTATAAGGATTTGCTTTTTGATGAGACTCAAATATACAAAAAGAATTAACATTCTTTACTTCACAAAAGTAGTCTAAAAAAATTGTTTTCAATTTTAACTAACCATGACAGTGTTATTAAACTACAGTTATGTCTGATACTCTTGAAAACAAACAATCCTGTTTTGCTCAGAGTTTCATTTCTTGAACTTCCCATTTGACTTCTTCCCACTGGTTGGCTTGGCAAAGAATGAAGGATCTAGCTGATCCATAGGGACACCTTTTGTAGCAAATAATCTCTGGGCCCTTTGTTTCAAAGTCCCTCCACACTTCAACCCCTTTGCCATAAGTTCCTCCTTTAAACGTTCCAATCCAAAGCATTCAAGATCTTCAGCTGAGCTAAAATCATCCAAGCACAATCCCTGATAAGAAACAAAGACTCCTTGCAAAGCACTATCATTAACTCTTACGTACAGTAATGATTGTCTTAACTAGTTTATAGTGACCATACCAAATCAAAAATAGGTGACAGTTTAACTCAAGATCATGACCAACAAAATTGTCAATTCAGTATTAATATTTGAGTACCACCCAGTTAAATCACTAATTTATACATTGTGAGTGACTTATCCCCTGCATAGTGTACATGTAAGCATGATCTGTGTTTGACCTGGCTAGAAAGCAAGGCTGTATAAGCTATCACACCATTTTGTATCATTGGTCAACAAGACCACATGTTCTCACTATGGTAAAGAACACAAAGAAGTACTGTAGCACATCCATGTATATAAAGGGTTACAAAAATTGTAAGGTTTTTTGAAAAATGACTTAAAACATTAAACAGTTAAACATTTCCTTCGGTACTGAACATGCTGTGCTAAATATACAGGAATTAAGATCACAAACTTGTTGGACTGATGCACAATGTTTCACCTTAGTCGGCTTAAATTTACTTAACCGTAGAGGCTACAACCTGTCACATAGCAATGCTCACCTTTGATTCTGACAGCTCCATTCCAACTTGATACTCTGAACCTCTGTTTTGGTTTGTGGGGTGTTCACTTGCTACTTGCGATGCTGACACATCCTCTCTCTCTCTCCTGTCTGTTACACATTCCCCTGTCTTTGTGTCTTTATCAAGCTCATCTGTGACTGTCTTTGACAAATGCACTTGTGTAACTGTTTCTCTTTGACTCTCAAGCCTTTCTCTTGTGCATGTATCCAGACTAGTTGTGGTACAAGTTGCAGTAGATGAGCAAGTGCTTATTTCAGTTTTCCTGGTTGGCTCTGATTCAATGTCTTCTGACTCTTCATCAACATCTAGATCATCCATTCCTAACCTGAATAACCACAATACAATACAAATTATAACCTTAGCTGTTATGAACCTTCATTCAGTCGGGTGAACCTGCAGTAATTTTTGTCTTAATTGCTCAGTCTGTATTATTAACAGCAAAACCCTCTTGCTGCAAAATAGAAAGCCTTTCACTTAAAGCAGTATTGCACTGTGTTGGCACACTGTATATTTGTTCATGCTCTTTTCAATTATTTATTTATTTATTTATTTACATTTTTGTGGTTGCTACCTTTTTAAAAGGTCTGGTTTCGTGTATTTGTCTTTTCTTTTCTCATATTCTATACAGTGTCTTAAAGATTATGAATAACCAAAATATAGAATCACAGTCTAATTTGTCAAACCCAAAAACTCCATGACTGTAAGCCACTACTTTTTCCAGGACTTGATGCAAAAGGTTGACAAGAAATCAAGGATGCAACTAATCCACATCACCATTTACGCGATGCTCATGTATTTAAACACTAAGATTTTAATATAAACTGAGTACTTCCCTGTTCTTGGGATCTTTAGGTATACATATATAACTGGAGAAATGCTATGTTTGTTAAGTAAATGCCAAAAGTTACTTACCAAGTGCCTCTCTTTTTACTAACAGTTGAGCATGCCAAGTCATTAGGATGAGCTCGTTTTTTCCCTGTTTTATTTGACAGACTTGAAGAGGTAGAGCTACTAGCTGTTCTAAGACCTGTAAAAAATCAAGGAAAAATACAGACTAGCAAGGAATGGTGTACCTACAGTACACAAATTTTAAATGAATTTTTAAGATGTGGTTAGTATGGGGTGGCCATATTCCCTGCCAATTCCTGTTATAAAAACTAATCAGAGAGGAGCCTTGCAAATGAGTGCAGTGACATGTGGAATTTCTCTAATGTAAACATTCTCTTGTGAGCACCTAACCTCATCGTGAACAGGCTGTACAACAAAAACGTGGAGACAGTAGTATAGTGCTTAATGTGGTATACTTCCAAGTAGGAGATCCAGAGTTCTGGTGATGGCACTGTGTTGTTTGCTTACACAAGAAACTTATCTTCACACTGTCTCTCTCCTCCCAAATCCAAAAATGAGTATTGGCATTAAAATAATAGGGTAACCCCCGCATCCCATCCAAGGGGAGTTAACAATACTCCAAGGTGTTTCATGCCAATGAAACCCAGATAAGCTCTGGCCATGTGTGGTTTAAGGCTCATGTGTGCCTTTAACTCTAATTTAATCTCAAAGGAGTTGTTTTACTAATTTTTTTGAGAACTACGGTAAATCAAAAGTGATAGATATAGTCAACTGTTACAGTAAATGTCTTCACCTTGTTGTAGTGCATCTTCTACTCTTTCTGAATTCTCCTGGATGTTCTGTGTGTATGATTGGTCATCAAATGTGTGCTTTTGTAAAGCATATCTTTTTTCTAATCGTTGTTGCTTTTGTCTGGCTTTTTCACGCTCTCTTTCAGCTTGCTTGGACACCCACTCAGCAATTCTTTAATAATAAAAGTATTTTCAAAGAATCAGAGATTTCAATAAAATGTGACCTCTTACAAGTAGACTGACAAAGAAAAAAAAATGGGACAAAAGGCTTTTCATTGATGATAAAATGACAAAATGTTGATAAGTGAATGAACCTTGTACATGGTAAGCTAAAGTGAATAATCTCTTCAATGATTACAGTCCTCTTAGTTTAGATCTGCATGCAAATCCAAAGAAACATTTTACAAGAACTAAAATAAGCTGCAAGTCATAATATTATCAGCAACACACAGCTGTGTGTCTCTTTTTTAGCACATGAAATTGGGATAATCAAACGAATTGATAAAGTAAGTTATACCACGGTAATTAAGGTACAAGGGCAGTGCTGACATTTCGAGCATTAACCCTTCGCCTGAGCAAACGTCAGCACCTCCCTTTTACCTTACGGTGGTATAACTTACTTTATCAATTTGTTTGATTATCCCAATTTCTTGTGTTTCAATTCCCCACTAATGCAGCACCAGTTGCTTTAGAAACTACCCCCACAATACTTATCTCTTTTTTGTGCTTGTTTCTAAGAGAAAATTTTCCCCCTTAGAGAACAGACAGTAACAAAGTTCTTTATTAAAATGATATCAATATTAGATTAATACAGTACTTTTGCTATACATGTATTCCTTGGCCTCTGTCATATAGTGAACTTAATTGCGGCTGCCTGAAGAACGTACATGTACATTGCACAAAATTAGGCTATAAGTTTTACTTTGCAGACCAGTCACATACTATAAAGCAAGAACCAATGAAAAACTAGATGCTCTCAGGAGCGTTCACTCGGGCTACACTTGATAATATGGCTTCGAACAAACGTGAATGTGGGTTTACGCCTAAGTTTTGTAAATATAGTATACTATATGGTTGGTTCCACGACCGCAAAAAACCTACCAGACTGCATATCGCACCGTAATTCTTGTCTACGTCGTGTTTAAGCTGAGCGATTTGATCAGAAAGTTTTCTAAGGTTTTACAGAAATTTCGGTGATAGTTGGGTTTCTTTACTAATCAAATTAATGTTGACCAATCAGTTTTCTTGGTTCCCACAGTAAAAAAAACAGTCGTGAAACTTGATGCCATTCATCTGGTTCCAAGTTATCGAAGGCGAAGAAGCGATATGTGGGAACAACAACAATATTTATATTACTCCTCAATCGCTGGATATACTTTTCTTCCGATTTAGCCTTATTGGCCCTGTTCCCACTAATCTCTTTCCACACGACCACGCAGAAAAAAAAAACTTGAGTTTGAAAAAGAAAAGATCCATGGATGATTTTGAAATAAGGCGCCTCGCTTTCATGCCTTCCAGGACGCCGCAGACCGCGAGCAGCGCAGGCTTGCTCATTCTCTACGTCGACGATTGACTTATAGGAAACCGAATAAATAGTAATAAAAAGGTTATGCAGGATCACTATTATGCATCTAGTCCCTTTCACAGCCACTGTCCAGCTTTTGCTGGGGCAGCAGGGTTGGCGCAGTGGTGTGAGTGCTCGCCTTCCACCAAAGTGGCCTGGGTTAGATTCCCGGCCCCTGCATCATATGTTGGCCGAATCTGCTGGTTCTATACTCTGCTCAGGGAGGTTTTTCTCCGCGCGAGTACTCCGGTTTTCCCTTTTCCACAAAAACCAAGATTTGAGTCACCAGTAATTAAATATGATTTGATTTGATATGTGCTTTACAGTGTCCCATATCAATACATCAGTGCTAGATACAGTTGACACTCAAATAAAGTTCATTATTATTATTATTATTGTTATTATTATTATTATTAGTAAAGGTAATCATACGGTTTCGAGTGCAATTTGGAATTAATTTGCACGAGTGCGTTTTTCAAAAAGCTGAAATTGCACGAGCCGCTTCGGCGAGTGCAATTTCAGCTTTTTGAAAAACTCACAAGTACAAATTAATTCCAAATTGAACGAGAAAAGCCGTATGATTACTTATTAATAATATAAACATGAAAAAATTCACCTGGAGGAAGTGCCGGAAGATCTCATTGCGGACGGACAGGAAGTAAGCATTTGACGCGGATTTGACACTTTATTTACTGATTGGCTGATGAAGATCAACTGATAACGCTACGAACTCAAAGCGGTTCGTTTAAAAATAAAGAATATCATAATCCAGAAAATCGATGTGTAATTTGCACTGGTGTTACACTTTTTGCACTGGTATTACACTTTTTGCACTGGTGTTACACTTGAACTGCACTGCTCTCAGCCAATCAGAATCGAGTAATTTTTTCATGTATATTATTATTATTATAATTATATATTATGCAACATTTTTCCCCACACAGGAGCATTACCTAATGAGCTGGAAAATGGCTGCGAAGGAGACTAGATGCATTTGAGCCTCCTCATGAATTTGCTTCAGGCTTTAAATAAATGTAGTGCATTGCACCTTTCATTTTAACACTAACAGGGATTTAGTATAAATACTCAGGTTATTATGCAAAATTGCACGCTCTGATTGGTTAGCTATCTCGGATTATCAGCTGATAATCACCTAGACGAACAAAATAGCTACCAGTCGTTTGTGCGCTTTGGATGAAATAAAAATGTTTTGTGTTGTACAATGCTTTTTCTTTTCTTTTTTTTTTTTATCGAAATAACCACCTGTGTATTATACTAAAACAATTATTTGCCTCAGGCTTAGTGATTATTACTTCGCCTCCGGCAAATAATTGTTAAATAACCTAGGGAAACAAGTGAAGGCAGTCATTCTTCACTTTGTTTATCTGTTTGCTTGTTTACAATTCAAGTACATACAGTATACATGTAATTATACAACGTCTGCACTGTCATCTCTACTAACAGTAATAATCTACAGTGCATGCTGTGAAAAGCTGATTAATTTCACTGTATATGTATGTCATACTAACTACAGCAGGGTTGTCAAAAAGTCTTTAAGCAGGTGCATTAATTTGAAAAGTAACTGTCTTGACAATCCAGCCCCAAAGTGGGTCTGGGGGCATGCCAAGCAGAGGAACCGGCCGATATGACAATGTAGGCAGCAGGCTACTTTTGATGACCCTGCTACAGTTACTAAATACCTCTTACTAACCGAGTTAGAGGTCCGTACTGTAAGTTATGGACCAAGTTTTTTCTGCCTGAATTTAGAGCCCAAGCGCAAAGTGCACAGGCTATAAATCCAAGTGGAAAAGGTGAGGGTCTGTAACTTACAGTACAGACCGAGAAAACGAGGTTTGTAAGATACCGGTATTCATTATATCTCAAAACAAACTTTTGAATTTAGTGGGCTGTACTTCACTATATGGCCTGCTAAATTGACCAATCACAGCACATGTACTAACTGAGAGATATAATAATGTAATTTCTACTCATCATATTTAGAAGCATCTAAGAGACTGGCTTACTTTTTTTCATCATTGATGTCTCTCATCCTTCTCCCACTCAAGTCTCTGCAAGCTTCCCTGTTAGTGGTCTTTTCTATTTGGGCACCAATTGCTCGCAGCATTGAGCCAAATCCCCCTTTACCACCAGGCAGACAAAGCAGTGCATGACAAACATCTCCTGACTGAAGGTGCAGTTTGACGTCATCATGAACAAGACGTCCATTGTAAATCACATGCAAATCTTCTGTTGGAATCCCCTATTGACAAGAAAAATTAAATAACTGTAGAGGCTTCGTGTTTATTCACCTCTTGACGTCCAATTCAAGAACATGGATAACTGAGAAACTTTTTCCATCCCATCACTGTAGGATCTAAAGCAGCCTTATTACAATAACAGCGTGATTTGGGACAATCAACATAATCTGTTCAGTGGTTTAACCTGGGCATTTGTGCCAAACAGAAACAGAAATGTGTTGAGTACATAATATTAATTTACCAGCATAAGATTAAAATTTAGAATGTGTGTGTGTGTGTGTGTGTGTGTACTAAAGCCGTTGCAAATATGAGACATGTACTAGCTTTGTTTCAGTAGTTTGACCCAAAACATAAATTAAGTCTTCCGACAGAACCGTGGACGTATGTTCATTTCTTCTACAATCAACAACTTGTTAATTAAGCCAAAACTCGAAAAATCGGTATATGTAGGGGTTGTAAATCATGAATTTGTATGATTGACAATTAGGTCCGTTAAATCTGTTCTGGTCTAACACTGCGTATGTAGAAATTTTAAGCCCAAATAATTCTAAATTTTAGCGCCCTACAGAGAAAAAAATTCCCCCTTTTCTTAACGCAAGCTTATACACGTAAATATTAATGTCATTTCTCGCACGTAGTACTAGTCCCGCTTGTTTGTGCCACTGCAAAAGCCAGTTTCTCTTGATATGATAGGAACATAACACGGTGGTTTGATGATGATATGGATGTTATTTTCTCATATTGCATTTCGCTAACCTCGCAACACACTTTGACTACCTTAAAGTCTTACCACACAATGACTTCCTACAATTCTCTTCAGTGTTTTACCATTCTCAACACCGCTGTCTTTTACGTGTAAGCAATAAAGTTGGCGACAGGGGGTGTACAAGAACGCCGACATTCTACTTCTTTCAGAAACCTGTATTTGGTTTGCACGGCACCGTCCTTGGTAACCGAGCCTGACTAGTACTCTTCCCCAATATCCACTTGTCACATGAACTAACTGGCAGATACAAGTTTCCTAGGTAACCAGTTTTCAAATGACTCCTGCCCTTTACAAATTCAATGTGACGAGAGAAACCCCATGTCATCCAATAAACTGACATTGAAGTTTCGTTTGAAAAAGTTGATCAACCAAACCAACCAAATCATATTTTTTCCTAATCATGAGGCAATCTCATAAATTTCAGAAAGGTGTGTGCTGCAAAGGGTCTTAAACCCTGACCCTATCTAAGCATGAAGCAAACGAAAATTGATACCCTATTCAAGGCCCAAACACGAAAAATTACACCCTATGCAAGGGAAAAACAAAAACTAAAAATAGCTTGAATGGGTCAACTTTATTTCGTTTCTGTAAGATTACTGGAAGATAGCTTCACGCATAGTATAGTAGACTGCCTGATACAATTTAGGCACCCTATCTAAGGATCACACTGGAAACACTATGCCAACATGTGTAAAAATGATACCCTATTTAAGGATCGAGAACCTCAAAAACCATACCCCATCCCACGGCACATACCTATATAGCCCATATATGGGAGTACCCCCCCCCCCCCCGGGGCCAAATCCAGCATAGGCAGAAGTGGTTGATCCTAAAAGAGCATGATTCTCATGTTATTCTAGCTCTACATGCTACAGCTCTAAGGGGTTATCGATTCAGCTAAGAGGATTCAGCTAAGGGTATTTGTAAGGGGATAACTATTATGCCTTTTTTCTATTGTTTGCAGAGATGCATATGCTGTGGTTCAATTTTTTACTTGGCTTAAGTTATATTTTCTTTATTAATTCAAATCATTATCATACATTACCAATACTAAAATTATAGGAAAATAAAATTTAAACCAAGGATAAAATTGAACCACAACACATACCCTCCTTCCCCCTCCAACCAATTCCCCTTATCATGTTACCAATGTAACATCTGATAAATTCTAGTAATCTAGTAACTTACTTGTACCAGGGTATACATAGGTCTTAAGACAACTAAGCCTAGTAGGATCAAATCTTGCTTCCAAGGATACAATAGAGACCTTAAGCAAGGACGACGCCGACGTCAACGAGAACGACTACGAGAAACATAAATTCGCGTTACTGCAGTGAAATTGCAATTATGCCAACACATTCTCCTTGTGAAACTCATGCCAACTGTGCAGGAATTTATCTTGCATGAACGGCGTTGATGTTATCCGAGTAAATTGAACATTTCTCTACTTGTGCTCACGTCCTCCAGAGAACTGTAAATTTAATCATTTCACGTCGTTGTTTTGGAGAGAACGGCAACGAAATGTACCAAAATGCAAAACGCACGTGCGGGGCGTGCAGAGCCATTGTTTTTGCTCATTATGCCTATTGTGTTTTGACGTTCTCGTTACCGTCGACGTCGTCCTTGCTTAAGGTCCCTAATGTTTCATCCAGTAGCACTATGCTGAATGAATACCAATGTGTGGCCAGGAGGCAATAGGAATTATTCTTGATAAGTGCCAAACTGCTTCTTTGTCAACTGGTATTCAATAAATAAGAACCTGAATGGTTCTTTCCCAAATATTGAATGATTTTGCTGCAAGTTAGCTACCTGATCTTTATAACTCAGCATTGCATGGTTCCATGAACTTCTGAACTGATGTTACGTTGGGCTATGTTGGATGGTGCTTGCACATAAATATTGTGTAAAGTTTGAAACCATTTAAACTTCAATTTTGCGCAACATATGCCAACATCTCCTCTGTTTTCGTGACTGATGAAGCATGTCACAACACGTTGCAGCCGTAGGTTTGTTTACACAGTTTGCACAACATTGGGCTCACACATTCTCACTGTACATGACTTTCACAAGATGGGTTAGTGAATCGTGAAAGCCCTTACAAAATATCCCGAGTTCTTCTGATTACCTCCCCCCCTAGGAGATCGCGGGATATTTTGTCAAGGCTTACATGATTCACTACCCACAAGATGGCAGCAGAGTTTTGGATAAATATAGATTCCAGACTCCTCAGCAGTGTGCCCATACACATAACATTACCCAATATGTTGTCATTGTTTGAACACCCTCAGCCAACATTAGCCAACACTATCCCAACAATGTTGGATGATATTGTGCCAACATGTTGCATTTGTTTGCATGGGCCTTAAGGGCTCTTACTCCGTGTACTGGCACAGATGACGTAGTGCATTGTTTCATCATTGTGTGTAAATTATTCAGTAACATCTTTGTTGTCTGGCTTTGTTTTACGTCATCTGTGCCGGTACACGGAGTAGGAGCCGCCTTAAGGTACTGCTAATAAGTACATTGTGTGAGGTTGCAGATGGGTTAAAATACATCACATACCCAGGACAAGCTTATGAATTAGTTTAATTATTTTTACCCAAAGGGAAATGTGTCACTGTTAAAGTATATTCCTACAAAACTAGCATACATGATTGGTAGAGCACAAAATTTTTTACACATCTTCAAGGTTATATTTAACTTCTGCTAGAATATTATTACAGGACTTCCTATAATTTTCTGTGAAAGAGCACTCTTACTATTCACAAAATAGGAAATCTATTCAAATTTAGTTGGCCCCAAGAAAATAGACCATTTCTTACACTTAAGAATCTGACTACACTGTTAAGCGATTATTCCAGAACCTAATAAATGTAATTACTCAGTCTGCAATCAAACACTCATGAGATAACAAAATTGAGGTGACCACAAAACAGGAGTCTGACTCTGTCAATTTTTAAATGTTTCATTTTCAGTTTCACTGTACCAGTAATGAATGCAAGAGATTGATTCATAGTTATTTTTTAAAGCTAGATGATCATTAGAAGACTTTTTTTGACCTATGTAGACAGTTCCTTTACACTGGCTATCACACAATGAACACATAATAGAGGTTTTTGGATTTTAGAGCTATTCAAAGATGCTTTTTTGCCGAGTGAAAATTGAGCAAGAAGGGACAGTACAAATCGCTGGTAGAACTTGGAAAAAAATTGGTAAAAATTTTAGAAGGAGCATTTTTAGGTGGTCATAGAAACAGTGGGTTTCAAACATCTATGTATTATTCAAAATTGACAAACATAATTTACCATGTTGCACTACCTTACAAACATTTTTAAAGTTTTTTGTTCCTTGAGAGGAAATACATCTTTATGTCCATGCTTGGATTGTACATTTACGCCAAAGTTAAACATAGCATGGAATTGTTGTAAAATGAATACTCCCAAAATAGGTGGAAGCAAGGAGGGGTAGTCACAAATTTTACAGTTTTAAAGTCATATTCATAGAGTCAATGTTCCACACATAAACTGGCAGGTGTGTGAGAAAAGATAGTTTCAGTTTTGAGCCTTATATTCTGTAATTAAACATACAGTACTGAGATGATTACAATATCCGAGTCCTGTGAAAACTTAAACATCAATCCGAACTGAAGTTCTGTCACACCAGATATATCACGCATTTTACGCATTGTCAACTTAATTACATCGCCAGGAATTGCAATGCTTGGCCGTAAAAAAGACTTACGAAGTTTACGCTCTACATCCTGATACATATCTCTTTAATAATAGTGAAGTATCGAAAACTGATCTATCAGAACGGAAGACATATGGACTTAACTAAACAGGACTTATTACTAATTCCATCACTTTAAAACCGCCTTGTCAATATTTCAATATATTAGCAAGTAAACTGAGTGGAGGCTTACATAAGGAACTAAAACTTAGATCCCTTAGGAATTTTGGCCGGGTGCTATTGATAAAGTTAAATTACTACTGAAATGTGGTAAACATAAGTTGTACATATGCATGTAGTAGAGTGATTTATATAATGCCACACTGACGTGAAGTACTTTACTTAGAATCTCTAGCAAAATGATATCTGTCCAGAATTTCCAGTGTTTTTCGCCTTTATGATAACTGCACCTCCTACCAACCTATTAAAACAACATTTCTACCTCAGCAGAATTTCTAATTAGACAACAGGGCACTTCCATCTTCAGAGCGCTTCTTTAAGAGGTGGTTCGATGTAGTCTGGCGGCGTGCTCTGGTCTGCAGTTTGCTGCCGAGCTTCTTCTTGCATGCTCCGGAACTTTTGAAAGTGGAGTAAGGCTTCTAGGGCGAACAAAACCATGCAGACGAAGCCGAAAAAGGCTGCGGCTCCAGCGGTGCTCTTGTTAGAGACCCTCCAATTATTACTGCACGAAGCCGCGAGAGAAGCCCCTATCAAGAACGCTACAACCGCTACCAAATCCAAAACTGCATGAATTGCAGGATGCCGGAAAATCCAGAGCAGTCTTTCCCATAACCCAAGGAGGTGGATTATCATATCGATTAGGGCGTTAAAGAATGCGGTCCACGCCACAAAGATGGCAAAACCAAACTTTGCGCCGCAGCCCGTATGGCCGTATGGATTGACTGCCGAGGCACAAGCACCACACAGAAGTGTGAAAAACAACTCAGCGCATTTAAGCTTCCCTATCCACGTTTTCGTGATGTAATCCAAAGAAAAGTTTATAAAAACATCCGACCCTTGATTAGCCATGTTCGGAAGCGTCACTCGTTCTCGCTCAGGCCTTCTATGATACAACGCATGACTCTTTCTGGTGCCAGTTGGCTATTCTTCTAAGAGAGGGGGAGTGGGGAGAGCAGAGCAGTTTAGAATATGACGTAACAAATAGAATGTGGTTTAATTTAGCGTTGTTGTTACAGACAACGCCAAACTACATTCAATTTGCTTTTTTTTACCACAATATCAACGTCAAAGAATTTTTTTTTTTTCAGAGCGTGACCAAGATCGTGACACAAAGAAAGTTTATTTGCCAAAATGAGCATTTCTGATTGCATTGCTTGACACATTGACGCAAGCAGCGTTGTCAGGACTCTAATCAATAATGGCAAATGAGCCAATCAGATTGTGAGATTAGTCGCAATTGTTGTAAAATTTATCATTGGCCTATGAGGAAGTACCCTATTTTCTTTGTTCATGCGTGCACAAATCTGTTCAAGTGACAAACTGTACAATGAAATTGATGTTCTTGCTTGGTACTGACTAACGATACATTCTGGAGGGCCTGGGTCCTTGAAGACCTTGAATTATTTTGGGATGTGGAGTGTTATTTTAAATATCATTACTAATGAGTACAAGCATTCTGCCAGATAAATATGAAAATCATAGGACTTTTCCTCTCACTTAAGCTTTTCTTGGATGAATAATTCTCTTTCTTACACTTTCCTTGGTAACTTTGTCCACCCTCCACCATTACTTTCTAATATTGATCTTTCCATGAGTCACCAGCATTCTAGTATGTGTAACTTGCTGAGAAATCTGTAAATAAAGAAGAGAGCCAGAGAATAGAGACCTAAGGCCTATCAGTATTGACGAGAAAGATGTTAATGTTCTGACAAGTACATTGATATGAAGAGAATACTTTCTCAAGCCACTTGCAGGTATCACTATCAGCATATATGACAAAAAAGACTACATGAGCAACATGCTTTATTGAACAAATTAAAGTCTATGTAGCAACGAAATATGACTGATAAAATATTCATTCCAGGGAAGATCATTTATATCAGAGTTAGGTGCCTCTAATCTTCTGCACAATATACAAAAAAAGCTCATAAGCTTAGTATAATGCAAGGTGTTCATCAGGTATTGGAAATCGGAGAATTCTCCGGCTACTACAAAGCAATCTCCTTCTACTACAAAGAATTCTCTGGGCAAATTCAGATGGCCTGAGCTAGTTTTAAATTTAGATGTGGAGCACTTTCAGAATATTCTCCTGCTACTTTACACAATTCTCCTGCTACTACAATTCTTATTGAAAACCTTGATAATGTCTAAAATTTCAACATTTACTTTGCTCTAAGCCAGGGTAATGGGTGATTGGAGTTTAAAATCTCACTATAACTTCACTTGGAAAGAATTGCCCCTTTTTCTCTTTGAAAAGAGAACAAGACATCCAAAAGAAAATTAAAGACTGACTATATATTCTCTTTTTCACAACCGAAACAATGAAAATGAAGTAGAATGTTCACTTAGGATAACAGAATACAGCACATGACCAGGCAGACTAATCCACACATGCCTGCAGGTGTGTAAAGCTCAATGGGTAGAGAACATCATGCCAGTACTCATAAAGCCACATCACATTCCACCCTGTATATTTTCCACTTATATAATTTGAGTTGTGACACTCAAATCTTCAACTACTCATACTTAATATAATATAACATAACATAATGACACAATACACCAACTAACATGGAAAATCATATAAAAAAGCGAAGAGCATTATCTCAACTGTCTGCTTCAAACCAGTCCTTGCCTTTTATTTTGTCCAGTTGGAAGCATCCATGGCAAGATTTCTGTACAGGTCCCTACTTCAATATGCATGCTGAAGCTGTCTTGTCTGGTGTAATGCATGTGCAAATATTTCTTGTATTCAAAGAACAAAATAGTATAGTTACAGAATGCATAATGAAGTAGGGACCGGTGCAGAAATCAATCTGCATCCATTACTCAAGTATTTCTAGACAGAAAATCTTATAAGCAAAATCAGCAGTTCAGTTGATAGTGAGATATGCATGAATATGTATTCTCGGAATGTGTCACATGTTTAGTATGTTTCTCAAAGGAACCAATCTTGTACAGTGTGGCTTTACCAGTTCCTTTAATGCGCCATGATCAGAGTGATCTTGGATCACAAATACAAAACCCGACCATACCAAGGGATCGCACACTAGAAAACAAGGAAAACCAGGTACGGAGATCCACATACGCTGACCCTGGGTTCCAACTACGATGTGACACGGAAAAAAAAACACACTCTCGACACGTGTTGAAAAACACTCGGCACTGCACTCCCACAGACTGGACAATTACTTAGTAAAAACTTGGATTTAAGAATAGTTCTCCCAATAATCGAGGATATATATATATATAGCGACATGGACAGGTAGAGAAGATATTGAAAGCGCATCAAAACTAATTTCTGGTTCAATAGTTGGGTTTGCTGTCCTTCATGACAAAATCATCCGCTTGAACTTCTTCGAATTCAGTTTTTCCTCGTGTACTGTGGCGCGAGGGAGCTCGACGATAAGAAATGAAAAAATAAACGGCTTCGCAGAAAAACAGAAGCGTTGATATGAAACCACATATTCCTGAGGCTTTAAGAGTGGGGACATGGAACTCATCGCCACGGCCAAACACAACTGCAGACCCGATGAGAAGAGCCAAGGTGGCAAGGGAGCACGATATTAACCCGATAAGTGGCTGAGTCAAGGCGGGCGGTAGCTTCTCAAAAAGGTGCGTCATTCGAAGTACAATATGTAGCACGACAAACACGAATGCCGTGGTCGCCACAAAGATTAGGAACTCGTATTCCGCTTTATAGCTTCCCGGAAAGCTTGACACAATGACGAATGTTAAGAAAGTCATGATCGCTTCAAAAAGCTTTAGAACGCCTTCTTTTGTCGTGATAATCCACATGAAATCACAACAGGAACAGTCGCACTTACACTTGCGGTCTGTCGTACTTGTGCTAACTTGCTGCTCTGGGTCGACCATTTTGATATTTCGAAGGTACTGTACCTCACCGTTTAAATCTCTTTCACTTCCCGACAATGCAATGCACTCTATAGTCGGTGTAGCGTCCTCGTAATTTCCGATTTCGTTAATTTCTTTTAAAGAAGGTTAGTGATCGACTTGCCGCAACTCTACTAACCTTGCTGCAACAGTGATAACGTGTTGCATGTATTCTCGATTTTCATAGAGAGGGCCGCGTGGTTGGCGGGCCGTTAGTGCCAATTTAGTTTGCAGCCAATTAAAAACAGGTTACATTTATGCATGAAACGTAATCCAATTTCATCTTTGCAAGTTCTTCCTCGATCACGTTGTTAGCAGTGATATGTGTTAAAAAAATGTCGAAAATCCGTACAATAACTCGTAAATATTAACAGAGAGTGAGGTCATTACAGGGAAATGTCGGACCGAGGCCTAGATGCATTGACCGAGCGATAGCGAGGCCTCTAAATCACTGGTCGGTTCCGGCAATTCTACTTTTTACAAAAAAACGCGGATTACGAAAATGAAAAATGCATGCCTTAAAATCAAGGTCTGTATTTGTATTTTACACTCAAAACAAAAAAAGGACACCCTTTTTTTAACTTCGACTCGCCATTATGAAAACCTGAGAAAAGTGCCCCCTTTTCTCATAAAAAGCGGGACATTTTTAGGATTTGTCTTCGATATAAAGTGAACCAACTTTCTTGAGTAATATTTATATCCAAGAGAAAATGAGGGAAAATTTCTCGAGTTTTTTTTCAGCTTTTTGCCTTTTTATACAAAGTCGAAAAAAGTCGACTTTTTTTGCCTTTCCATGTTTTGACTTTTCGCCTGGCAGCTGTCAAGGTGACAGCTGTCAACATTTAGTTGACGCGCCTTTTTTTGCGCCGTTTGTCGACTGGTAATCAATTGTGACTTTCAGTTTGAATTTGGCGCCGACCATTATGGAATATTTTGAAAGTAATAAGGAGTCAGTGATAAGGAGTCAGATAAAAGCGAACAAAACATACAAGGAGATCAGTAGTCTATTCAAGCAGGCAAAGGTTTCCGGAAGTAAGAAGAGGCTTCTCTGAAAGAAACTTGCGTTTATTTTGTTCTAAACACGGTATAGGCGACGTAGACTGCATTGCGGGCACTACCGAGCTAACTGAGTTCGGACTCATTCGTTCTCCGTTTACGAAGCACGTCTTCTCCAAGTCCTCAACGTGGTAAAAGCAAGTATCTGATGGGAGAATTATTACTGCAGATCCCCTGGTTTAAATCGAGCCTGAATATCATGGCCAGATTACTGTTGTTTAAAGTTGAAGACTTAAGTTTGACCTCTTTCTCGTCCATCTTAATCTTAATGTAAACGTCCGACATCTTCAAGCATTAAACACAAACGTCAGGATTGCTCAGAATTTCCCGCCATTTTTTGACAGCTGTCAGTCAAGAGGCCCGAAGATTGGGATTCCCGCCTTTTTTTGATAACTGTCCGCCAAAAAGTCGAAACAAAGAAAGATAAAAAAGTCGACTTTTTTCGACTTCGTATAAAAAGGCAAAGAGCTGAAAAAAACTCGAGAAATTTTCCTTTGTCGCTCTTTTGTGATTAGTGAGATAAAAATATTACTCAAGAAAGTTGGTTCACTTTATATCGAAGACAAATCCTAAAAACGTCCCGCTTTTTATGAGAAAAGGGGGCACTTTTCTCAGGTTTTCATAATGGCGAGTCGAAGTTAAAAAAAGGGTGTCCTGTTTTTGTTTTGAGTGTAAAATACAATTAAAGACCTTGATTTTAAGGCATTTTTCATTTTCGTAATCCGCGTTTTTTTGTAAAAAGTAGAATTGCCGGGACCGACCACTGATTCCTCTAGGCGGATCTTCCTCTTTCCCTTCGAAATATCAGATCGAAAATCCTTTTTAAAGGAGCAGTTTTCAAATATTATTTTGCTTAGTATTAATTTGCTTCTTTGGTGCCATGATGTATTTTTGTATGATGTGTGTGTGTGTGTGTGTGTGTGTGTGTGTGTGTGTGTGTTATGTGGTGTCCTTTTGTTGTGTGTGTTTTTTCTAGTAATGAGCTATTGATAACAATTACTGTTGTTCAGGGCACTAAGTATTTTTTTTATTATAACGTGCCCTTCTCCATTTTATTTTCTTCTACCTTTATTTTATCTACTTTGTATGGAGAAAACAATAAAATGAAATAAATGAAATGACAAAAGAGTGCTATCAGGAGCCCATTACTCCTGGTGCTATTCAATACGCCATGAACATCTATGAGCATCACAGTGAGGCATGCGGACCTCCTAGAAAACAGACTCCCGTGTCTAAATTTAACTTTTCTGAAGTTTTCAAATCTCAGGGGATGGACTGGGAGTGTCCCTCGAGCTCCATGTCCCATATACTCTTTTGCCGTGTCATAATAATAATTCGCTTATTAAGGACCTTTGCAGTCTGAATTACAGGTTCTGGTCATAAATTGAACGAACTGGACCGGAATAACTAAATTGATAAATTGATAAATATTCATTCGGTTACGACCCTTATTGACATTCCAATATTTAACAAAAACGAAATTACCATATCGATCCGTGTTTGTCGTCGTGGCATACTCTGCACCCGCTTATATATATAAGAGCAAGAGAAAATGAGGAAAGAGAACATAACCCCGTCTGATATGATAAGGGAACAGAATCTATTTTTAGCGCAGAATCTACTTATATCTCGTTGCATGGCTGCGTGAATTGGCTGCGCGGTTTCCCCATGGCGCATTGAAATTACAACCACGTGATGAGAAGGACATTAACCATTGGTCAGTTAAAATAGTTTTCGGATCTAAAAATAGATTCTTTCCCCTTATCATAGTAAGCAAGAGAAAATGAGGTCCCTTCATGTTCTCTTGTAGTAAGAGAACCCACTATGGAAGATGCGTTCTCTTACCTCATTTTCTTGACAAGATGGTGGATTCCGCAGATTTCCGCGGATGGATCCTGTATCGTTGTTCCCTGACGGAAAGAGGAACTAAGAAAGAGGTCTCTAAGGGACGGACCATTAGAAAAGTGAAGGGGGGGGGGGGGGAATGGAAAATTTTCAGCTTGCACGATTTTTTTTTCTCTCACTGCTTGTGCAGGAATTTTTTTTTCAGGTGAACCCCTCTGCACGAATTTTTTTTACTACGTGTGAAAAAGTCACAACTGGACCTTCCTTCTGCATGAATTTTTGTTTACCTTCTTCTTTGCATGAATTTTTTTCTTGGCATTTTCCCTTGCATGAATTCTTTTTTTGTTTTTTTCCCCACCCCCCCCCCCCCCCATCACTTTTCTAATGGTCCGTCCCTAACTCAACTTGTGTTTAATCGCAACCTCCCTCAAGATGTCAAGATGTCCTTTACAATAAAACTGAAAGCATGGCCCCTCAAGTCCCGTTGCCATGGTGAAGATGACGTAAGAAAAGAAACCGGAAGTAGCGCAAAATAATTAGGTTATTCTTGGCTTGCACGTGACGTCAGATATGTTTCCATACTTGGGTATCCGCCATGCTGGTGTTTCACCGCGGGTGAAATTTACATATGTTTATATGCCATCGCTGTTGAATTACTCGAAATTTCAATGGATTCTTCGGAAAACGAACGTGTTCCTTCAATATCTGAGCTTTGTAGCAAAATTCCAGTACTATCAGAGTATTGCAAAAAACTCGACGACCACGTTAAACGAAGATATTTAGAAAAAATCGCCGAGATTGGAGTGGATCCGGTCACTATTCCCGGTGAGCAGTTTAACTCCGATTGCCTTCCTCCTATCGAAGCGACGGATTTGCTAAGCTACTTGGTTTTAGAAACTAGTTTCTACACCAAACAGCAGTTTAAGGCATACAAGAGTTTAGAGGCGTACAACTTTATGGTGTCAGGATTCATTACGAGTATTCAAGGCTGCATTGTCTCCGGAAAGCACGTTGTCGTAGGAAAAGTGAGACATTCCCTAGTGTATCAAATTGTGACTTTTAATTATATTTTCAAAAGAAAACAAGCTTATTATATTAATATGCAACAGTTATCTATGCAACAGTTATCAACCAAGAGTATTCATGGATTTGTCTTACAACAGGGGAGAAAGCTCGCACGTCAATGGCAAATGATAACTCCAACAGATTTGTTACACAAATTTTATTTTAAGTAATAAACAAATTTAGTCACAAAAGTCAACTGCTTTAACCATACTGGAGTTGGCTAAAAGTAAGTTTTCAAATAATTTGTAAATGCAAATCTGAGAACTCTCAACATTACTAGAATATTATTTGTGGTGATGGAAATTAAGATGTAGGACAAAAAAGAGCTTCCATTAATTTAGCATTTTTCCTTGCAACATTTTTTGTTGTGATTTCAGTGCTATCAGATTTGCACAGTTTACTGAAGAGGAACCAAACCTTAAACTAGCAGTATGAGTGGAAGTTACTAAAGCACCACAATATTTCATTTTGGATGATCATATCCTTAATTCTTATAACCTTTTTTGCAAATAAGAAAATATATAGCAATAAATAAGAAAATTTATGCTGATCACTTACATGTATGATCCTCAGCACCCTTTGGGAGGTGTAAATCAGAGCATTTCACTTGAATTTTATTGCATGGTTATAAAGAATGTCAACAACTTTGTTTTTACAAATAACAACCTTGCAGGAGAATCTTACATTTGTCTGTTGGTCCCATACTTTACTTGAACTGGCTGTTTTTAGTGATACAATCTGTATGTAAAATGCATTTAATGAACTGGTAACAAGAGGAACTTAAGAGGAAACATGTCACTACATTTAGGTGTTCTGTTACTGGATTTTATGCTAATACATTGTTGCCCTTTGACATCACTAACATATGTCCAGGCAATGTATCCATGTATATGTGATATATATTTGTACTAGGTCAATTTTCATTTAAGGGTTGAACTTGTTTTCAACTTAGGTTGATCGGTTTTAAGCTGAAGGCCACCCTCATTTAATCACTTACATGTAAAACAAATTTGAATTCAGAGAGGGTAATCCTTATAGACAAATAGAAACTGTTTTAATTTTCTGAAATAGTGTTATTTTCAAGTTGAAAAAGATCTACCTAGGTTGAAAACAGATTAAACCTGAAAACAATTTAACCTGCGAAATGTACACTATGTGATGCAATCAATTTAATTAAACCATTTGAATTCAAAACTTCAAACAGTCAACTATAATTTGATATCCATATCTATGCTACGTTAAAGCCTCATTTACAGCATTTAAAGCAAGGTTCTATGGTGCATCCCCCCTTGTCGCGGTTGGGTACTGCCCCAAAATACTTAATGGGTATGCACCACCCAATGGGGTTTAGATATGATTCTTAGGTAAAATGGGGTTTGGTATTTCGAATGTGCAAAAGTTTACAATTACATGTACATGTACCAGTAGTCAAAAAGATGTTAAGAAAAAACTAAAAGAACTGGGTGGCACATACCCACGGAAACATACCTTATATACCCCATCATGCATTTTATGGACACAAAACTAATCAAATGGAACAATGGGGCCACATAGGTTGACAAGTCCTGAGCAAACTCTGATAATTCGGTCAATCATTGGTACTTGGACCTCTGGATTTCCATGAGGATTACATGTCAAAAGATCAACTGCCAAGGTATTCTCTAAAATAGTGTACTTTCGACGTTGTTTCGCACCAAGAGCTTCGGTGCTACTTAATGTCACGGACTTAAGTAAAAACAAGCGTGCTTTGGGACTTCCCAGTAGTTTTGAACTGGTTTATTGCCTTTGGTTTACAGACAACTAACTAGTCAACTGAAAAAGAATAACATTCACGCAAACTAATTTCTAGTTATTTAAAAAAACTGACTGAAAAACGATCTAGTTAACTTGATGTAAAAAATACTTACAATTCTGTGGGGCTTTATCCCGAATCTAGCACGTAAAAACAAGATATTTTTCTGTGATTTTGGCACACTGTGATAAACGCGTCGATGTTTTCAAAGAATCTCTCTCTCTTATCTCTCTATCACATTTTTTCCGACCACTCCTTAATTGGCGGGAGTCACGTTGTATAATCTGCCGACATGTGCAAAACACTCACCCTCAGTGCGGAAATTAGAAGCCTAATTGAGCAACGACTAATTTAGAATAAAAGGAAAAAAGTGTAACGACTTATAAGAAAGTTATCAATGTTCAATGTCCTCAAATGGACCTTATCCTCGCTCTCCAATTAGTTCTTCTTTTGTAGCTATGACGCAAAGTTTGTGGATTGGCCTGTCATATTCTCCGTTTTTGGTCTTGATTCGCACTTTCCTCGTCAACCCATCCTTGCCTGGATAAGTGCTAACCACCAAGGCCATTGTCCACTGGGATCTCTTGCGGTTCGGGTTTAACTCGAGCACTAAGTCGCCTGCTCTGAGGTTTTCTCTTTTTTTGAACCACTTGTTTCTCGGGAGAAGCGTGGGTGCAAAATACTTCATCCAGCAGGTCCAGAAATCTCCAATCCTGTTCTGAACACTTCTCAGAAGGTCCCTTGGGTTCACTCGGTCTTCTTGCTCTGGTTGGGGAAGAAGGGTGTGTTGGCCGATTATAAGGTCATTTGGGGTAATCGGTGGCCCCTCCCAAATATTATCAGAGCTTGGGTAAAGGGGTCAGCTGTTGACCATGTAGGTAACTTCGGCAAGAAACGTACGCCATTGCTCTTCTGAGAATGATTCATCCCTGCAAATACAGCTCATGGCCTGTCTGACGGATCTGATCTGATGGTGGCTTGCACGGGGTGTGTTCCACTGCCACTGGAAATCGCAAGTAAATTCCTCTGAGAGGATACTCTGTATCTTTGGGACATCCCATTCTCTCATAATCTCCCTCAGGTGCTCTTGTGCCCCCACGAAGTTTGTGCCGCAGTCTGACCAGCAGAGGTTTGGGTGACCGCGCAGACATGCGAATCGGCGAAATGCCATGAGGAAGCTTGTTGAAGTCTTGTCAGTGACAAGCTCCAGGTGTATTGCTCTAGATGTTGTGCACGTAAAGATGATGACTTGAGCTTCTTTATGCGTTCTTCGGTTGAGCTTGATTTGCAGTGGCCCAAACATATCCATCGCCGTGTTTGAAAATGGGGGGAATCCGCACGCCACTCGCAATTTTGGTAGTTGACCCACTAACTGGTCAAGGGGTTTCTTTCGTTGTTTACGGCAAATGACGCACTCGTTGACTACGGATTTTGCCATCTTACGAAGACCTATCATCCAGTATTTCCATCTAGCCTCATGCATCAAGCTCTTATATCCACAGTGACCTCGTTTGTGGTGAAGATGACGCAAAAGCAGGATAGCGAGCTGATTTTTTGGAAGAATGACTGGGTTTCTCATATCTCGTGGAAGTGATCGAATATTCTCCAGACGGCCATGTGCTCTGATCAACCCTTCCTCATCGGGTTTAGCTATAAGCGTCTCATCAAGGAGTGACGCATCCAGGTGAAGCTGACTCCACTTTATGAGCTGAGATTCTGAGTCTCTAAGTTCCCGGACTGTCAGCGGACCTTTAGGCACGGCTCTACGTCTGGCGATTTGGGGGAATCGTCGGACGAGGGCGACGATCCGTCGTATCTTCATGAAGGAAGAGAAGTGTTTTAGCATGTAGTAGAAGACGGATTTCTTGTCTATCGTTTCTTGAATGACTGCAGCAGCGAGAAAATTTCCAGCATTTTCATTCTCTTTGTGATCTTGCTTTACTTTCTTTGCATCTTTCCTTTCTTTCAAGGCGTCTTTGCATTCTTGATGGGGTCCAAGAGCTAACTCCTCCTGAAACTGAGGCCATTGAGTCTCGGGTAACTTAAGGAAAGAGGGCCCAGACCTCCAGCATTCAAGTTCAGCGGGTGTGATTCCCCTGGTGAGAGCATCGGCGGGATTGTACTTAGATCTGATGTAACGGAAGTTTTCAGTTCCGACTGTTTCTTGAATTTCGGCGACGCGCACAGAGACAAACGGTCTGAACTCCCGTGGTGGCGTCCGGATCCATGACAGGACGGTTTGGGAATCTACCCACAGGATCTTGTCATAATCCTTAAAATTGACGAAGTCTAGAGCTTCCTTGCAGGTCTCATAGAGCCTTGTAAGTGCTAGGCATCCCAAGAGTTCCAGTCGAGGGATTGTTTTCTTCTTCAAAGGCGCAACGAACGGCTTGACCATTACTGGTTCGCATCGGTACTCTCCACTTAGTAGCTCCCAGCGGAGGAAAATGACTGCTCCGTATCCCAATTCTCCCCCATCGGCAAATCCATGTACTTGAGGTTCGCCGACTGCATCCACAGGTTTGAGTTTGCGATCAAACTCGAAGGTAAGGAGTTGGTTCATGGCTTCTGCGTTTTCGTTCCATTTCTGCTGGGTTGGCTCTGAGAGTATGTCATCCCAGCTGTAACCAGCGCTCCATAGCTCTTGCAAATCCATTCTGAACTTGAGGGTCACTGGAGCTACGAGGCCAATGGGATCCCAAACTTGGGCCAATAGAGCAAGACAAGCTCTTTTTGTAAATTCTTTTGTTGGTTTGACAATTGAGTCTTTCTTGAGAGCGACTGTGTCCTCTTGTTTGTCCCACTTGTGGCCCAGCAAATCCGTGTAGCGTTCGCCACCTGTCTGGTCAACTTCTGTACTGTTTGAGTTCCATGTCTTGATCTGGAACTGGCCCTTCTCAAGTACTTTGTCAATTGTACTTGTTATGTACTTCGCTTCTTCTGGGGTACTTCTGGATCCCCCAATGTCGTCGACGTATGCACGCTTCTGCAATTCCTCCGATGCTTCAGGAAATTCGCTTTGTGAAGATTTGGCCAGGGTATTAATGGCATTCGAGGCAATGTCTGGAGCAGGTTTGTCGCCGAAATTGAGTCGAAGCCACTGATACACTGTTGGGTGGTCATTCCTATTTCTTCTCCATAAGAACCTATGGTAGATTTGGTCATCAGGGTGCACCACCACTTGATTAAACATCTTACGTACGTCACCAGCATACGCAATCGTGTTCCAGCGCCAGGCTATCAAAACGTTGGCCAGACTGTTTATATAATTTGGTCCCTTCTCAAGATGATCATTAAGGGAGAGCCCATCGTGTCCCTTAGAGGACGAATCGAATACGAGCCTGACCTTCGTAGTTTTGTCTGGTGTAAACACGGCTTGGAGTGGCAGGTACCATTCTGGCAGGCTGTGGTCCGCTTGTTCCGTCGGTATCTTTACTACGAAGCCTTGGTCCACCAATTTCTGAACCTCATCATCCACAATCTCAATGCACTCCCTCTTTTCGAACGACTTCTCGGCAGCATACATCCTCTTCAAGGCAATATCATAGTTGCTTCGTCTCGGGGGTCCGATGTCTTTCCATGGCATCTTAATCTGTACTCTTCCATTGACCAATGTGGTGGTTGCTGATAAGGCTTTTACAAATTTGTTCTCACGCAGAACGTTTTCTCTGCAGGTGCAAAGTTCTGTAGGTCTGACACCTAGGAGATCTTGTTGGATTAGCGTCTTTATGTCATCTACAGCACTCACAGTTCCAACGTCTACTGAATGGATGCGTGCATCAAATTCAGTTTCTGGACCCACTTGGCCCAATATATACCAACCAAAGCAATTCCTCTTTGCCATTGGTTCTCCCGGATGGCCATTGGTTGTGTGGATGTCAACGAACGCGTCGACAAAGTCAGTGCCAATGAGAAGATCTACGGTTCCGCCAGCAAGGTGTAGCTTGTCTACTATGGGTCTGAGATGGGGGTAGTTCTCAAGAGACTTTTTTGACACAGTCTTGGCACTGCTGCAAGGCTTACGAACGGTATACACTTGTAAAGTCTTTCGGATGTCTTTATCAGCGGGTGACTCGATCTCGATGTTCAAAACTTCAGATGCTTCTGCCCTTTTCTGTCCCCCAGCTAGGTTCATAGTGAGGTGTGTCTGAGGACCGGAAAGACCGAGCAGTTTTGCAGCTCTTTTGGACAGAAGACTTGTGTTCGAGCCGGTGCCCAGCATGGCGAGTAAGGTTTTGAAGTTCCCTTCAACGTCTCTAACGCTAATCTTCTGAACTGGGCACACTCCAGGGACATTCTTGGTAATGCAAGCTGTGGTATTATTTCTTCCCTGAACGCTGCGGTTTTCGACTTCTGGATCTTCTTTACTTTTAAAAATAGGTGCATCTGGATTCAGGTTGGGTCGTGAGGGAGCCTCTTTTTTGTCATTGTGAAGGGACCGGTGATGATTTCTCTTGCATTTGTCACATGACGTTCCGTCAGCTTTCTTGCAGTCCTTCGTGTGATGAGACACCCTCAAGCATTTTCGGCATCTTTTGTGATGTCTTACAACTTCCCATTTTTCGTTAACTGTTAATCCCTGATACACTGGACAGGAGGCAAATAGGTGTTTAGATGTGCAACCAAGAGGACATGATTCATCATCATTCAGATTGACATCGTTGACATGTTGGTCCGTTCTTCTAGCTCTTCGCTCCTTGTAGCCACTGCTACCTTCACTCTCCCTTTCCTTCTTTCCTCTTGAACGTAACGTTGCTTCTTGGTGCAGCCAGTCAATCAAATTAGTGATGTCTTCCTCTTTTCCTCCACGTTGCATTTCTCTGCCAAAGTCAGCATTGTCTTTGGATTCAAGTTTTGACAAAAGGCTTGACATAAAAAATGGTGCTTCAGAAGATCCTTGTACTGAACACCCATTGTCTTCCATACCGTTCACAAATACAGATATGGCAGTGGCATAACGGCTCAAGCTCTTCGAGTCACCCTTCACAGGCCCGTGGTTGTTTATATCGGTTAGGAGTTCGTCCATGAGTTTTCTTTTGTTTGCGAACTCTATGTCAAGAATCTCCCATGCCCTGTCCACAGTCTTGCAGAACTTGACTTGGTCTGTCCACCAAAATCCTCTAGGCATAGCCTTTCGGAAGCGCTGTAGCTGCTCGTCCTTGTCCTGGTCATATTTCGACATCCAATGATTGAACTCTTTCTTCCAGGTGGTGTACGACTTCCTTGACCCATCCCATGACGGTACGGGTAGTCTTTCTAAACCACTACCTCTCGGTTTGGTTGTCATGCTTTCTGCCATTTGTTTTACAGCATCTGCCACTGCTCCAAGAATTGCGGAGTTGTCAACAGGGGCTGTCTGCGGTTCATTATATTTCTTTTGATAGCTTCCAAATTTCTGTAGAGTTTCAAGGTACCGAACCTTAATTCCATACCCAGATTCGATATTTTCTGTGACCCTTTCATCTTCTGACGTGATATTCTCTTCGACAAGTCTATCAGCAATAGTCTCTATCTGCTTCTTGACAGCTCTGTATTTTGATTCAATCTCGTTAAATGTAGCTTGTAACAATGTCAAATCAGGTTTTACAGAGTAGATTGCTTCGAATTCATCAAATAACTCCTTAACCCTTTCACTCCTGAACCGGCCAAAACCGGCCGGCCGGAAATGCGCTGTTATTCCTGAACCGGCCAAAACCGGCCAAAAAAACCGTCATTACTTTAAGCTTCTCTCCCCTCCCCAATAAAGAATACATGCTCACCAAATGTTTGTCTCTTGTTTTTGAGATATTGACCAATCATATTGCGGTTACTGCGCATAACAAATGCCTCCCGAGGAAGAGACAGAGAGATGCGAATTTTGTCTTGCATCATGAACGAAGCACGCAAACATGGCGTCAGTCACGAAGCGTTTCTATCAAGGAAACGTTTGTGCATTGTCGTCCGCAAGCGGGTAAAACCACCTAGTTTATTATCAAGTTGAGTTGAGAAAGCAAAGAAACTTCCTTTGTGGCAGGAATTTGCTTTATCAGCTCCAAGTTGATAACAACCTAAGTGGGAAAATTACGGCGACGCGAGTAGATCCTTTAGATGTAAGTTTCGAAGAATACAGGGTGATTTTCAGAGATTCCGATGAAGAAGACACTGGAGATATAGAAGGAGATAGTTCTGACATAGATTTTGAAGGCATTGATGGAGATGGTGGGGAAAGTGATGGAGAAATTGGCAAAGAAGGAGCTGCTGAGAGCGACGATGAAGAAGAACCACAGCAATGGACGGCTGACCTCCGTAACATTGTTGTTGACGAATTTTCAGCACGATCGGGAATCGTTGTAGATGTTGGAGCCGACCCAAAAGCTGATGATTTTTTTACATTTATGTTTGGGGAGGATCTCTTCGACAAAATCGTGGAGGAGACAAATCGTTATGCTCGCCAAAAATTAGCTGACAACGAACAACGCTTTGCTCGATGGCGTGACGTGACCAAAGCCGAAGTGAAAGCTTACTTTGGAATGTGCATTATTATGGGGATGAATATTCTTCCCAAAGTCGCCGACTACTGGTCGTCGGATATTTTTATGGGCAATGAAGGTATAAAGCGAGTCATGCCGAAGAATAGATTCGAAGAAATCAGCCACCATTTGCATCTAAATGACACAAGTCGGGAACCCGCACGTGGTGATGCAAATTTCGACCGGCTTTACAAATGCCGCCCTGCTTTTACTGCCGTTTTGAGAAATGTTCAGCAATATTATTTGCCAACAAAGCACTACAAACAGAATATGCCATTTATTCTCTTTTTACTGTACATTTTTAAGTAATAAACTTGTAATGTGGTCTTTTGACCTAGCAGAAGCTTGGAACTCAGACCGCGGTAATGGCGGCAAATTCAAATTTTTTAATGAACATGAAGTTTCGAGTGACTTTACTTCAGCAATTTTGTTCCTATGTGTGTTTGCAGCTTTCCATTTGAAAGAACAATGTTTCAACAATAATTTAAACTATACAGTTTGGTTGATAAAGGCCCCAAATTCTACTGAGCATGCATGTTTTGGTTTTTGGTGAATATTTTGTGTGACTACTCTAATTAGCTCCAGGAATAACAGGCCATCAGGCCTATGAGGCCCCCAGGAGTGAAAGGGTTAAGCGAATGTATGGCATTGTCCCTTTTTCCAAAGAGAGTCTTGAGGTCAACTTTCGGCGGCATTGCGTCACAAGTATTTTGTTCGTGCGATCACTATCACCAGCCTCGTTTTCATGCAAAGCTACCAACGTGGGTCTCTTATGATCCACCAAGTTGGAATTCAAAGAATGCAAACGTGTAAACTCGTAAAATCACAGAAAAATCACAAATTCGCAACGTTTGTACCTTGGGCCGAGAAACCTTGTCTCGTGACGATTTCCAGGTTGTTCAAAGACGGTCAGTCGCCCCTTTAAGCAGTCAGTTGTCCTTGCGTGCCCTGTCGCCTGAAATCTGTTCTCTTCGGACCTTGGTGTATTTAGCTGTTTCAGGTTGTTACCAGAATTTTGACTGTTTCGCACCAAGAGCTTCGGTGCTACTTAATGTCACGGACTTAAGTAAAAACAAGCGTGCTTTGGGACTTCCCAGTAGTTTTGAACTGGTTCATTGCCTTTGGTTTACAGACAACTAACTAGTCAACTGAAAAAGAATAACATTCACGCAAATTAATTTCTAGTTATTTAAAAAAACTGACTGAAAAACGATCTAGTTAACTTGATGTAAAAAATACTTACAATTCTGTGGGGCTTTATCCCGAATCTAGCACGTAAAAACAAGATATTTTTCTGTGATTTTGGCACACTGTGATAAACGCGTCGATGTTTTCAAAGAATCTCTCTCTCTTATCTCTCTATCACATTTTTTCCGACCACTCCTTAATTGGCGGGAGTCACGTTGTATAATCTGCCGACATGTGCAAAACAGACGTAAAAGTCCAATCACTCGCTCAACATGAATTCTGACATGTGCAATGCCCCTTGTCTTTTCAACATCAGTAGGGTCTAATTGTTCTTTCTCTTTTGTAAATGCTGGAATCACAAGTTCTGCGTTCTTTAGGGCAACACCATCATGAATAGTGAACCCCCTGTCTGCCATAACCAAATCTCCAGGAAGCAACTTGTCTAGCAAGCCACAATTTTCCGTAAGGTATTTGTCTGACGTCCGTCCACCCCAGGCTTCTG